>JAJKFI010000109.1:1352943-1397375 GCA_029204185.1 Lerista edwardsae | reverse complement strand
GATAGATAGATAGATAGATAGATAGATAGATAGATAGATAGATAGATAGATAGATAGATAGATAGATAGATAGATAGATAGATAGATAGATAGATAGAGAACTTCTCCACCTTTGGCTGCAAAGAATGTAAAGAAAGTAAGGAATAACTAATTAGTAACCCTTCCCCACATTCCCACAGCACGCCGATGTGCTGCAGCACAATGGTTGAAAATGGCTGCTATAGAGGTATTTTGCTAAGATTCCTTCACAGGAAGTTCCCAGTTGCAAGTTCCCAGTTTACAGGACAAGTTCCCGATCTATGTAGCACTGAGAATAACTCTTGCCAGAGGAGAGGCTGAGGCTTTTACACATTTAGGGTCCAGCTAATCAAAGCTTTGATGGGGAAACTAGTCTTCAAAGTTTGTCCAGAATTACCCTGCGGGAGAGCAGTTGTTCCTTATGACCCTGGAGATGACTACCACATTCTGCACTATTAGTTAAACCTCCAAACAGCTTTCCAGGACAGCTCCAAGAAGATTACCTGGTAGAAGTCTAGCATCCGGGTTCCTAAGGGATGACTGATAGGCCTGGGACTGCCCAGTCAGGTGCTAAACAGTTCCCTCCACAACTGCCACACAGCTCTGTCTCGTCACAGCTTCACTGAGAGCAAACCACCTGCCTCCTCCCCTCACGCTGAGCCTGAGCACACACCTGCCCACATGGTCTAGAAATCAGGGCGACAATAACCACACTGGAATGGGCGCCACTCCCTCCTCCCACGCACAGCTCTGCTGATCTGCATCCATCTCGCCCAGTCATACTTTTGAGCCACACCCACCCAGCCGAGCAGCAGCAGTAGAGGAACTAGCCATGCCAGTCAGGTGGCTGCCGGCTGACGCCTTGCTCGGAAAGCAGACAGCCAGCCAGCCAAAGCAGGTGCAGAGCACAGCTGGGCACCTGGGAACAGTGGCGTTTCTACAGGGATGGCAAAGCTCTAAGTTTTGCAAGAAGGCTTACCTTGCAGTGGAAATCACTCCTCTCCTGCACCGTTTTAGCCAATCTTGGCATTGCTTACAGGCTACAGCAGCAAGGGAGAGGAGGGATTTACATGACAGGGTAAGGCTTCTTGCAACACTTAGAGCTTTGCCATCCCTGTAGAAACGCCTCTGCCTGGGAAGCAGGAGACAAAGCCGGGAGCATCTTTCCAACTTCTCCCCACCCCCGCAGTGATTGAGTTCATCACGATTCCGCCCTGTGATGGTGATGCAACCTTGACAAGTGCTGTGTGTGGCACAAACTGGGAGTCATGCAGATGCCCCGCATGGCCCCAGAGTTTGCAACAGGCCTTGCTCACGGGCCTGAAAGGAAAGGTGTGAGTGTCCCGCCTTTCCCAAGGGCCTTCCTGCTGTGTTGCCTGCTGCTGAGCTCCAGACTTCAGGCCCGCACCCCAATCTGGATCACAGAACATCTACTGGGGCGGGGGCTGCAGGGGGTGGGTGGGCTCTGGAGTTCAGCTGGTGCTAAGGGGCAGCTCAGCATGGACCTCACCTGAGACCCATGGAAATGCCTTTTCGGAGAACTCCCCCCCCCCCGCCCACACACACAACCTGCCTCCCTCTCCTGGCTGTCCCTCTTTCCCCTCCCTCAACACTTTCTTACTTGCTGCACTGGCTCCCCCCCAAAAAAATCCCCCACAGCAGCTGCACCCTCCCAGGCCAGACCACAGGCTCTTCCAGCCCAGCATGTTCCACCCCCAGGGTTGCTTTAAGCGGTCTGTGGGTGCCTGCGGCTGGGTGAAAGGCACCTGCTCCGTCACTGTCCCCCCTGCTCTCAAAACAGCCCTTTTGGGCCACCTCCTCCTCCTCCAGCTTCAGGTCTCCCAGCTCTGGGAGTGCCTGTCTGCGGCCGGCCTCCAGCATTCTCCTCCAGCTCAGCTCTGGAGACCCACCAGCCTGGCTTCCGCCCCTTACCCTCCACAGCAACCGCACTGCTCTCACAAGCGTCACAAAGAGCCACCTCGCTGCCGAAGCCCGGGGTCCTTGTTCTGCCCTCTTGACCTGCCTGCTGCTGTCAGTGCAGTGGGTCACTGCCTGGCGGGGCCCCCTCTGTGTGTTTGGATGGCGGGGGGCTCTGGGACACAGGAGCTCTGCTTCCCACCTCTCCGAAGGTTCCTCCTCCGCTTCCCCTCTCTCTTCCTGGCCCCTTGCTCTTCTTTCCCCCATGTGCAATCTGGAACGCCTGGGGGGCTGTACCCACTCCCACAGCTTTCCAGATGGCCACGCAGTGAGGATGCCCAACGGTCGCGGCGTTACTCCCATGTCTGCAGCACCAGCAGACCCCCGGAGCCTGTACGGGCCGTGACCAGTGCCCCCCCGACCTCTGTCGGCAGCTCAGGGTCCAGGAGAACATGCCCGGGCCTGGTTCAGGGTCTGAAGCCCCCAGCAGCAAGGCTGGATGTTGCTGGCCTCAGTTCCCAGAAGAGACGGCACGGTTATTGAAGCTAAGTGGTTGCACTGCAGGGCACAAGAGGCCTCAGCATACACTCACAGACATGGTAAAAGGTAAAGGTAAAGGTTTCCCCACGGCCGAATGGTCTAGTCATGGCCGACTGTAGGGGGCGGAGCTCATCTCCGTTTCAAAGCCTGTAGAGCCGGCGTTTTGTCCAAGGACAAGCTTCCATGGTCATGTGGCTGGCGTGACTATATGCCGTAGCGCACGGAACGCCGTTACCTTCCCACCGAAGTGGTCCCTATTTATCTACTTTATATTTATATTTATATTTATTTACCTATTTATCTAGGTGCTTTCGAACTGCTAGGTTGGCAGGAGCTGGGACAAGCAACTCAGTCATGCAGTCTTGAACTCCCAACCTTCCGGTCGGAAAGCCCAGCAGCAGCGGTTTAACTCGCTGTGCCACCGCGTACCACACACATGGTACCCCAATGCAAAATAAGAAAGTTGTCTATCTAGGTCTAAACTGACTATCTCTCACCCTGGTTCCTTGGGTCGGTGTCTGACCGAGTCCATCACTATCTCCCCACTGCCCCACTCTTGGTCTCTCTCTTCATACCTCAAGCACCCCCCTCCCCCCCCTGCCAGGAGGCTCAATGGAATGTTGGTGTCTCTTGGAGCTGACCTTGGGCAGCAAGAAAACGGCTCCCTTCCTAGGGACAGTTTTTCCTCCCTCCAGGCCTTCAAAGAGGAACGAAGCAGCCTCTGGGGTTTCAGTTCCCACCAGCTGGGCTTGGGGGGGGGAGGGGAAGGGACGCTGACCTGCTCAGGCAAGATGGAGTCGGGCCCAGCATGCCTTCCTGGGTTCGCAACACCAACTCGCCTTGCCCACCCCAGAACTCTCTTCTCCCCCCAGACATGCGACTCCACTTGCCTGTGTGGATGCCTCATCACCCTCTCAGCTCAAGAGGTACCTGAGTGAAGATGCCCGCCCCCCTGCTGTTGATTGGCTGTGGGACCGGCTTGAAGCCTGGTCCTCTGAGGCCTCTCTGCATGTCCCTCATCCACTGCCTGGCACCAAGTCATAAGGACACAGGGAAAGCCCTGCTGGAGGCAGAGAGAGGCTCTTCTCCCTCTCTCACAACACCAGAACCAGGGGGCATCCACTGAAATGGGAGAGATGGAACCGATAAAAAGAAATACATTTTTTTTGCCCAGCGGGTAATTAACCTGTGGAACTCCTTGCCACAGGAGGTGGTGGCGGCATCTGGCCTAGGTGCCTTCAAAAGGGGATTGGACAGATTACTGGAGGAAAAATCCATTGCAGGCGAAAGGCCACCCTCCTTATTTTAGAATTAAGCTACCTCAGAATGCCAGGCAGTGACATGATGACATCATTGCAATCACTTCCAGGGCAGCCAAAAGGCTGCTCCAAGGAAGGCTCCAGGGGTTGATTCTGTGCGCCCCCAGAGCTTTTCTCGGCATGGTTGGGGGGGGGCAGGCAGCCTGGGGGGGGCATTTCCGCCCTGGGGAGAGTGCCTCTTGAGGTCATGTGGGCCCTTTGACCCCCCCCCCAGCTACACAACTGCGTCTCTGCCCCCTTTATCACTCTCCCCTGGCTTCAGGGCCAGTTCACCCCCACCCCCAGCTCATCATGTCCCCTGAGGGGGGACATGATTGAGCCATGCAAAAGTACGCATGGGAGGGACAGAGCCGATACCAGAGTCACAGTCCCAGAACCAGAGGACATCCACTGAAATTGGGTGTTGGGAGAGTTAAAACTGATAAAAGGAAATACATTTTTACTCAGCAGGTAATTAAGCTAAGGAACTCCTTGCCACTTGGTGATGGTATCTGGCCTAGATGCCTTTAAAAAGGGATTGGACAGATTTCTGGAGGAAAAATCCATCATGGGCTATATGCCCATGGACTAGATGGGCCCTTCGCCTGACCCAGCAGGGCTTTTCTTATGTTCTTATCCTTTCCGGCAGTTCCTCCTCCAGTCTCCTTCCCCTTGTTCATTGTCCTTCCGCGGGCGGGGGGGGGGTCCTCTCCTGGTTCTCCCAGCCTCCACCTCCAGCTCTCACCCCTTGGCTCTTGGTCCTGGCCTCCCTCGTCTGGTCCTCCCCCCCCCCCCCCCACCCCCCCCCCCCCCCCCCACCTTCCCCCCCCCCCCCCCCCCCCCCGGCTGCCCCCCCCCCCCCTCTGCTCCTTCCCCCCTCCCTCTGCCACTGCTCTGGGGCTTTCCACGCTCTGCCTGGATTCGGCAGAAACGCGACGCGAGCATCTGCGGCAGCGCTGCACGTGTGGCTGATCTGGGATGGGGCGCAGAGGCGATCCTGGGGTGGTGGTGGTCGGCGCCCGGGGGTGCACTTCCAGGAGTGCGCGCCCGTTGAAGGCGCCGCCCCCACAGCCTCGCTTGGGTCCGAAGGGCCGCCGCGGCCACCACCCCCGCCCCTCCGAGAAGGGGCAGGCGGCCCTTCGGAGTGCGGCTGCGGAAGCCGCTTCTCGGAGCGACCAGGCGCGCTCCCAGGTACTGCTTTGCGGGAGGGCGTCGCCCAGCCGCCCCTGAGGTCCGCCACTGACAGGAGTGGAGGAGGAGAGCCGAGTCCTTGAACTGGCCAGATCCGACCAGGCGGTCGCGCGTCCCGTCGTCTGTTTCGAAAGCAGCTGCCAGCTGCCAGCCCGAAGAAGGGGCGGCCCGGGCACAGGCAGGTCAAGGCTGCCGCCGGCCTCCATCCACAGCGGCCGGCCCGTTGGTGGCGGCGGCAGCAGAGTCAGGGTGAAGAGCGGCATTCCGGCCATCTGCCCTCCTGGCGGGGCCGGCCAGGGTGCCCGGGCCTCCAGAGCCCGTGCGGAGTGCATGGCAGAAGGCGCGCGCGGGGCGGGGCGGGGCGGGGCGGGGGCGGGGGTCGAGCCAGCTGAGCCAACGGCAGGAAAGCCTCGAGTCCACCTCCATCCCCCCCCCCGCCCCGGTCTCCAGAGGGAGGACTGTCAGTTCCCTAAAACACACTCAGGTCTTGCGGCCTCTGCGACGTCGCAAGGACCCGGCAGCCCCGGAGCGGGGTGCCGGCCGGGTGCTCCTCTGCAGTAGTTTCCTGCAGTGCGGGGAGGCATCTCCCCAGGAGCGCGAGAGAGGAAGGCCTGGGCCGAGCGCCGTGGAGAGCAGGCCAGGGGTCTCCGGCAGAGCTCTGCAGGCGGCAGTGCGGTGGTTGGAGGGCCGCCGCCCCTGGCTCAGGACTGGCGGCCTCTTGCTCAGCCCCCGAGCTTCCCAGACGACCTTGGCCCAGTAATGCTCTCTCAAGGCTAACCTACCTTGCAGGGTTGTTGTGAGGATAAGAGGGAGTGAGGAGGAGCCCCTGGAGGGAGGGCAAAATATGAGTGTGGAGACAAAGCTGCTTTTAATAATAAAAATGTATGCACTGGATTCGACGCATGCCTACTCATAAGTCTCACCGAATTCCACAGGCCTACTTTCAAGTAAGTGCATCGATCAAGTAAGTGCAGACGACGGAGCGGATGTGGTATCCTCGCCCAGCCGCCCCCCACGTCCACCTTCAGGGCCCTTTTCGCCCGCTGCTGCGAGAGGGAAGCCGCCTGAGAAACCCTCTAGACTCTGCGCCCCTCCGTGGCAGGCGAGGAGCAGGTGTGGCCCCCGCTCAATCGCCCGGTGGGCTCAGTCCGCCTTGCCGGTCAGCCCGGGGCCGCTGGCGGGGGCGCTCCGTTGCGGGAGAGCAGCGTCTCCCGCCGCCGCCTGCCAATGGAAGCGTCCCGGCTCGGTTCCAGCAGGCAGGCGCCAGCAGCGGCCACGGGGAACCGAGAAGGCGGGGTCCTGCTGTCAGGGAAGCCCTCTGTAGCCGGGCTCCCGCTGGGGCTTCCCGCTGCCTGGCTCTCGTACCTGGCTTGCCCTCCCTGCCTGGCGGGCCTGGCGTTTGCCCGGTGCCTGCTCCTCCCCGTCCTCGGAGGCTGCCTCAGCCTGAATCGGGGGCAGCACCTCGCAAGACCACGGTGTCCAAGCCAAGAGCCCCACCAGGTGCGTGGCCGGGCCCCAGGTCAGACGGGAGCTCCCCGCGGAGTCGCCAGTTCACGCAGGGAGTGCCTGCCCCGCCCTGCCCCGCCCGTGCCGAGGGAGGAGAGGCACCTATGCCAGGTTCCAGGCTGACACATCGGGGAGTGACCCACTATGCCTCCCCCACACATCTGGAAGCCGTCCGTCTGGGCAGCGCTGCGCTTCGACGGGGACGGGCTGGAAGGGGTGCCGTCCGCCACCGGGAGCAGGCTTCGGGCAAATTCTGGCGCACCGCACCCCACCGCACCCGCCTGCTGGGCTCTTTAAATGCCGCGCGCCGCGCTCAGGCGCAGCTCTGGCAGCACCGCACCATGCAGGCAGGCAGCCACCTCCTCGCCCTGGCGCTGCTAGCCCTGGGGGTCCGGCTGTCTCCCGCCAGCAAAGCCAGCCCAGGTGAGTGCCGGCCGGCCGGCCAGAGGGTCCCTGGGAGCGAGCGGGCTGCGGGCACACCGGCCTGGCTCGGCTCACCGCGGGTGCCGGGCTGAGCACGGGGGGGGGGGTCGTCCTCCGCTGCGTGTTCTGCGGCTGCTGCTGCGGAGCTGACCCTCTGCACGGGGCAGCCAGCCATGCGCCCCTCCCCAGCCTCTGCTGCCCCTCTCGCCTACTCCGGACGGGCGAGGCAGAGTGAGCTGCGGGGAGAGTTTCTTGGGGTTGCAGTGCAGAGGCAACTCGGGTGGGGTGGTGCTGTGGGGGGGGGCTGCTGGAGGTCAGGGAGGGGCACCCCGGGTGCCCTGAGGGGGTGCTGAGGAGGCTGTGGGACAACTCCCGGATGATTGCATGCATGCTTGGGCGAGGAGAGCGTCTCGTCTCTCCCCCCCCCCCCAATTTAGGAACTGAACTCGTCACAGTGCCAAAAGTTGGAGCACGTTGGCAGCCAGGAGGCTGCTGCGCCTTTTGTCTTTACTCGGAGGCGGGCAGGGCTTCATGCCAGCCTGCGTTCATCTCCCTTTGCTCAGCTCCTTTTGCTCAGTGCCTCGCCCAGAAGCCGCTCCGACCCACCCAGGAGGAAAAGGAGAGCCCTTCTCTTGGAGTGGAGGTGCAAGCCCCTAATTTGGGAGGCAGCAGCACTCTGAAGATGGGTCTGTGCAGGCATGAAATCCCGCCCCCAGCAACAAGCATCACTGGGGCGCCTTTGGTGTCCTTCAACAGTGTCGCTTCCTTTGCAGCCAAGGCAGGCTACTGCTACCATGTGCCGCCGCTGGGGGACGTCTTTGACGAGAAGGACTGCAGCGCCTGCCTCCAGAGCCACTCCTGCTCCACCTGTGCCCAGGACTCCCAGTGCCCGGGGACCCAGAAGTGCTGCCCAGGAGACTGTGGCTACGTCTGCCAGGAAGCCGTCTTGGGTGGGTTGAGCGGCTCCTCTGCCCGGGGCAGGCTAGTTCCTGCTTTGCCCTTCCTGTCCTGGGCTCAGCTGTGTGTTCCTCCAGCTTCGGTTGGCACAGGGCCTCCACAGAGGTTCAGGCAGCTATCTTCCCCTGCCCTGCCTGGAGATGCTCCAGCGACTGCCCCTGATGGTGCTCTGCCATGGAGCCACAGCTCTTCTCTTTCATTTAGACAGGAGGGGCAGCCCTCTGGTGCTCTTTCTGAAATCTCAGAAACACCATGAATGGGGCATGCAATTTTATTCTGTTGGGGACTCTTGCGTATAGGAAAAGCAGGTTATGAATGATTTCAAACAGCTCTTTTCCTGTGCCAGCAACCACCTTAAAGGTGCACCATCTTGCTGCCAATCCCCAGGTTGGGCAGCAGCACTCTTGCCACTGTGGCAAGTGGCAACAACGGGCAGGTTTCTCTGAAATATCAACAGTTAAACATGTGTCATGCCAGTGAGTGCACCACCCTTGCTGGAAGGGATGGGTCCAGTTGTGTACGAGTGCCTTGTGAAGGGGGTTCTTGCTGACTCTCACAGCCTGCTGCCTGTCAGTGGAGAAGCTGGTGAGGAAGTCCTGGACTCCTCACAGGTGAGTGGGGTGCAACAGACTCTGTGGCTCAAGATGTCCTTGCTAGCACACAGAGCCATGCGTGGCTGGAGCAAAGTAGGAAGAACCTAGTTTAGGTGCCTTAGCCATAAAGCTGTTCATGCTAGTAGAGCGCTCATTCCACCAGTGTAAACAACCCTTAGGATTGGGCCATTAAAATGTCATTTCAACAGTTCTATTTCAAAAAGTGAAATTTCAAGTTTGGTTTGCAGAGGCTGGCTCAAACCTGGGCTCAAACCAAAACTTTCCAGCATTGATGCAACCATGTCAACAGGATGTGTGCTGCAACCTGCAGCCATGGAGGCCTCCTCAAAGTAGGGGAATGTTTGTTCCCTTTCTTTGGGGCTACATTGTGGCTATATCAGCACTGGAACACTGGAGAGGACTTGCTCCTCAGTCACTCTTCAACACCTGCAGTTTAGGATAGCCCTTGCAGGGCTGGGTAGTCTTTAAATCCAGTGCGAAAGGCAGAGTAACATAACTGGCTCCTTTTAGGCTCCTTTTAGGCTCCTTTTAGGAGCTCCTTTTAGGAGACACCAGTGAATTGTTTCCATCCTCCTGCCACCCCCTCCTTTCAGTCCAGTGTCTGGCACCAGAGCCTCATGGGGGCAGCTGGCACACTTGGACCCTGTGGCAGTGGTTGTGCATGTTGGCACCTTGCTACAGTCATTGTCAGCTGTGCTTTCCATGCTTCCATCTGCTGCAATGTTTGGAGAATTCAGCAAGCATGGAGAATCAGCGAGTGGCCTCCTGCGACGAAGTGCATTGTTGCGACAAAGTGTGAGGCAAGACAAGCAAGTTGGCTCCAGACCTGGGCTCCAGACTCCCCCATTTCCCTAAGAAGCAGGGCAGCAAATTCCCCAAACAAAAACAGCTGTGCAGGCAGACAGACAGCAGCTGGGTGGGGGCAGGGGCGGACCCAGTCGAAATGGTGCCCATGGCACCCAATGGAAGTGCGCCCCCAGGGAGCACGTGACATAGTGCCATCCCGCCCCAAGAACTGCGACCCCCCCCCCGGAGCCCAGGTCTACCCATCGGAAGCAGCTGGGGAGCCCTTGTCTACCCACGGAGCCCAGGTCTACCCACTGGGACCTGCCGCGGGTAGATCTGGGCTACAGGGAGCCCAAGTCTACCCATTAGAAACTACGGCTGGTCCCAATGGGTAGACCTGGGCTCTGCTGAGCCCATGTTGCGGGGGCAGGGGGTGCGCCATGCCACCAGTGCCCCCCCAAGATGGCCCCAAGATGGCACCCATGGCTCGTGCCCCCTAGCCCCCCCCAGATCCACGACTGGGTGGAGGGTATCCAGTGTTCTGCACAGAGTGCCACATGTATGACTATATGACTGAGGCATAAGTTGTGGGTGTGTCCTCAGTGCAAGGAGCTCCAGGGACTCAGGGAACGGGTTTGCTCCTTAGAGGCCTTGGTTGCAGACATGGAGAAGCAGAGGCAGGCAGAGAGGAGCCATGATGAGAATTCTGGGAACTCACAGGCTTCGTCCCACCCTCAGAGCACAATCCTAAACTGGAGTTAGGCTAGCATAAGCTAAATCAGCAAGGTTTGGCCAGCACAAGAGCCACCATCAAGCGTGTTTGGACTACTCTCGTAGTCAGGAACAATGGCTCATGTCTGTGTGCTGGCCTCTCTGACTGTGAGAGTGGTCCAAACATACTTTACAGTGTCCCTTGTGCTGGCCAAACTTTGCTGGCTTATCTTATGCTGGCCTAACTCATTTTAGGATTGTACCCTCAGAGAGGGAGCTCATCAGCTGTCAGGGAAAGAAGTCTCAGGGGTGGAGGACATCAACCTGGAACAGAGGGAAACAATCCCCCAGTGGGGACCCCTTCTTCCCATGATGAGCCTACATTCAGTCACACTAAGGATACTCCTTGGGGGGGGGGGGGGGGACTGCTTATACTGGGCGATTCTGTAGTCAGGAACATAGAGAGGGGAGGACTGCATGGTGACTTGCCTTCCTGGCGGGAAGGTTGCGGTCATCAACTCTCACCTGGGCACGCTGGTAGAGCGTGCTGGGGAGGAGGTAGCAGTTGTGGTCCATGTCGGCATCAACAATGTTGGGAAATGTAACGGGGAGGTCCTGGAGGCCAAACTTAGTCTACTAGGGAGGAAGCTGAAAGCCAGGACTTCAAATGCAGCGTTCTCAGAAGGGCTACCTGTTCCACGCGCAGGGCCAGCTAGGCAGGCGTTACTCGGGGGTCTCAGTGGGTGGATAAGGTGGTGGTGGTGGGAGGAGTGGTTTAGATTTGTTAGGCACTGGGGAAAGTTTTGGGACAAGCCAGACCCGTACAAGAGGGACAGGCTTCACTTGAACAAGTTGCTGGTGCTTAACATTAAAAAGATGGTAGAGCAGCTTTTAAACTGACCACTGGGGGAAAGCCGATAGGAGCCGAGTGGCATCCTGTTTGGGATTCCTCATCCCGATGGGATGAGGTTGGAAATGTTGGAAAATAGCAGGGTAATGGCAGAACAGGAATTAGCTGTGCAAGTGTGAAGGGATGTGACAGCCAGTCCAGTAGACTCAGTGGTGGGGATAATGGACCAAACAAAAGGCCCTTCTTTGAGGGCCCCATATATAGGTGCTTTTATGCAAATACCCAAAGTCTCCAAGCAAAGCTGGGAGAACTGGAATGTTTGGTGGCTGGGAACATTGATATGGTGGGCATAATGGAAACATGGTAGAATGCAGAGAACCAGTGGGATACCACAATCCCAGGCTATAAACTCTATAGGAGGGACAGGGAGGAGTGTGTTGAGCTGGGGAGGCCATTTGTGTCAAACAAGGTCAAAGTAGAAATTGAAGGTGGGCCCCCCCCCGCACCCCCCCCCCCCGAGAGTCACTGGGGGGTTAAACTACCAGGCCCAAAGGGCGATGTAATTGTGGGGGCATGCTATTGTCCTACAGATCAAAAACTTGAAGGGGACCAATCTCTCCAGAGTGCATGGAAAGTGCATGTTGTTCAAAACAACAATAGTAGAGGACCTTTTGTGTATATTGCAAAAGGAACACAAACTCTGGCAAAAGAAAGTAAGATGATACTGGAGGCCAAGGAAGACTTTGAGGAATGCATAGCTAGCAATATGAAGAGGAATAATAAAAGCTCTTCAAATGTGTCAGAAGCAGGAAACCTGCCAGAGAAACAGTTGACCCATTGGACGGTGAGAGAGAGAGAGAGAGAGGAGACAAAAGGGTACTTGAAGATCACAGAGAAATTAAATGAATTCTTTCCATCTAGCTGTCTCCATGGCAGAAGACCTTGGACAGATACCACTGCCTGAACAGTTCCTTCTAAGGAATTAACTGAGATAGAGGTTAAAAGAGAAAATGTTTTAGACAAAGATAAAAAAGTCACCAAGCCCAGTCACCAAGCCCAGATGCCATCCACCCAAGAGTTATTAAGGAATTAAAGAATGAAGTTACCGATCTCTTAACTTTAGTGTACAGCTTACCCCTTAAAACCACCACAGTGCCAGAGAATGGGAGGGTAGCAAATATCATGCCAATCTTTAATAAGGGAAGGATAGGTGATATGGGAAACTCCAGGACATTCCACCTAACATCTGTTCTGGGTAGGATGATATAAAGCCTCATCAAAGATAAACTCCTAAAACACATAGAAGAACAAGGGCTTCTGAAGGAAAGTCAGTATGGCTTCTGTAAAGATAAGTCTTGCTTCACAAACTTTTTGAATTCTTTGAAAAGGTCAACAGGCATGTGGGAGAACTGGTGGATATCATATATCTGGATTTTCAGATGATGTTTGACACAGTCCCTCACCAAAGGCTGCTGAGAAAACTTTACAGTCAGGGAATAAAAGCACAGGTTCTCTTTTGGATTAAGAATTGGTTGGAGAGCAGGAAACAGTGAGTGGGGGTCAATGGGCATTTTTCACAATGGAGAGAGGTGGAAAGTGGAGTGTCCCAAGGATTTGACCTGGGACTGGGGCTTTTCAACATAGGCTTCATGGCGTTCCAGGCTGCACTCCACCCCCACTCCTCTGATTGGAGGAAACTCAGGCGCAAGACTCCACCCCAGTGGAGCTTTGCTGCGTTCCAGGCTGCGCCCCCCCCACTCCTCTGATTGAACATCAGAGTGGCATCGCTGCATTCCAGGCAGTGCGCACTGGCTATTCTGGGAGGAAAGTCACTCTGTTTCCTCCAATTATCAGAGGAGCTGGGGGGGGGGAGCACAGCCTGGAAAACTTTCTGGAGGTAATTGCGGTCGCGCAGTAATGTCACCACAATTGCTTCCAGAGTGGGGGGGCAGCTGACTGCGGGTTTGCCCCTGGACCACCTCGGGGTTGGGAGTGGGAAGGGGTGGGGCCCCAGCTGTGCTTCACCTGCTGTAGCATTTTGCATGTGTATTTTCTCCACACTTTGGATGGGTACCTGATGCAAAGTGTGTGAATGACCTCCACTGCATGAGCAAATCTGGCCCTCACAGCCGGAGCCACACTCAGTTCACAGTGTGTCCAGGGGCAGAGGATGACCTGAATGTGCCCCTGGCTCTCCCACCCCACCCCTGTGCATTGCCCAGCCACACCTCCCTGCGCCTGTTGGAGATTTCTTATTGGTGATGGGGAAAGCAGAGTAGAGTTAGCAGCAGCAGATCCCCACCTTGTGTGTCATCTCAAGGGAACCTCCCTCACCCAGGCTGACAGCCAGTAACAAAATACACACATGAGGCAGAGTCTTGGTAACGATGCATAAAGAAAGGTTTACTCACAGTTCCACAGAATGCCCATTTACAGCGTCTGAGCAGGACCAGAGGTTCAACTAACACGTAAGAGCACAAACCTGAACTGATGTTGTGCCAATGCAGCTGGAGCAACGCTGTCGCAAATGTGCCGTCAGGTGCATCTGTGCCACAGAATTGGTCCCCTTGCCCCACGCTGAGCTGCTGCTGCCTCCTAACGTGCTTAGGATGCAGCCCAGCTTCACCAGCCTGGCTATTCCAGCACAGGTTAGGATGGGGCTGTTAGACGACAAGCCCCCTGGAGCTGCCTCTCCCTGCATAAGGTCTGCTTAAGAAGGCAGCGGCACCAGAGCTCTTGGTCTGCACATCTTATCAGGTTGGTGGTCAGAGGACAAAAAGGGAAGATGCCCAGAGGAAAAGAGGTGGAAATGAGGTTAAGGCTACACCCCACAGGAATCACAGAGAGAACAGGTAAGAAGGTCACAGGACATCGCATTTTGCCCCCTTTGGACATTGGACTGACCCTTCTAGACTGCAGGTGTTGTGCCAACTCCAGCACCTTCTGATCGGGAGTCGCGAGTGTTTCCCTGGGCTTGCAATGCAAAGACATCCTCCCGCCAGGCCAAGGCTGGCCCTGCAATGAAGTGACCTGCTGTGTCGGCGTCAAATGGCAAGAGGGTGGCAGAGTTTCACCCAAGTCTGCCACCAGAGCCTCCCTCTTGTCCTCCTACCATGGACATGAGTCACATCACTCTGCTCTCCGCTCATGAATAGTGAGGGGGAACGGGGGCATCCAACTCCTTCCCCACATCCCCCCCTCGCACGGGGCACACAGTCCCTTTCTGTTTTAAACCCTGCCAGAGGACAGAGCTAGGTAAGAAGGCAAGGGAGGATCTTTCTTTGCGAGAGGGCCAAGAAGGCAGCTGTGAGGGGTGGTGGGCAGTGGGCCCGGTAGTTTTCAGTAGTCAGTCACAAGGACAGTCCAGGAGCAGCATTTGCTGGCCTGTTCCTGAGGGCACGTGGCTGGCTGGGAATGACACCTGCTCTCCGGGTTTGGCTGGGCAGGACCTGCATGCCTAAGAAGCGTGGGGCCTTTCGCAATGGCTGTGGGCAGTGAATGGCATTCTGGCAGTGGACTGGGAGTCCTGGTCTGTCCAGTTGTGCAAGGGACCATCTCTGCCCTTCCCTGTCACTTGCCATCTAGGAGGCTGATGTGGGATGCAGAAGCCTCGCCCCTCCCACCATCTCTGACCTACTTCTTCCGCTCTCTCTCTCCCCCTCTCTGGATGCTGCACAGACTTTTGCCATCTGCCTTCTGTCTGCGGCAACTGCAAGGCCATGTTTTCACGGTACTTCTATAACGCCTCCACCCAGAAATGTGAGCACTTCATCTACGGCGGCTGTGGGGGGAACAAGAACAATTTTGACACAGAGGCAGCGTGCCTCAAGACCTGCGGGGACTCTGGTGAGTACTGGGAGCTGGTGCTGGGCTGCAGGAAGCAGGCTGGCAGGAGGCTGGCTCCTCACTGGGCCACTCTGGAGTTGCGCTTCTGGTCCAGGTCCAGGTGGCCTTACTCCAAACTGAATCATAGAACCACGGAAGGGACCTACAAGGTCATCTAGTCCAACCCCCTGCATGTGGCAGGAAATCCCCATAGAGCATCTCCAGCAGGTACCTGTCGAGCCTCTGCTTGAAGATCGCCAGTGAGGGAGAATCCACCACCTCCCTCAACAACCTGTTCCACTGCCAAACTGCCCTTCCGGACAGGAATTTCTGATGTCCAACCAGAATCTCCTCTCTTGCAGTCTGTACCCATTTGACCTACATACTGACAGAGGCCGCTGAGAACAAATTCGTCTCTTCTTCCATTTGACATCCCTTCAGATATCTGAAGAGTGCAGTCATCATACCCCCGTCTCTTCTCCAGGCTCAATATACCAAGTTCCCTCAAGCTTTCCTTGTAAGGCTTGTTCTCCAGCCCTCTGATCAACCTCGTTGCCCTTCTCTGAACTGCTCCAGTTTGGCTGAGTCCTTAAAAGTGAGGTGCCCAGAATTGAATACAGTACTCCAGATGAGGTCTGCAAATGTTTGGAAACTACAATTCTACTATGCAACCTAAAATTGCATTCACCTTCTTTGCAGCCGCATCACACTGCTGATGCATGTTCATCTTGTGATCCACTGCAACTCCAAGCAGAAACGAACGGCGCCCCAAGTGCACCCATGGCAAGGTGACGAAACCGCACCCCCAGCATGTCGCCCCACCCCCGCACGTTGCCCAGCCACACCTCCCTGCACCCGGAATAGCTCCATTTTGGAGCGAAACGGAAGCGAGGGAGAGTGGGTGGCCAAACAATGCAGGATAGTCCACGCAATGGTGCCCCGCTGCTGCTGGCGCCCATGGCTCCTGCCACCCCTTGCTATACCCTTCCTTCGCCCCTGACTCCAAGACCCCTCTCACATGTTGTGCTAACAAGCCAGGCAGTGATGTCATGCAGGGGGTACGTGGGGGTACGCGAGTACCGGTTTCTAGGATTACAGTTGGCCCCGCCCATTCACCCACCCACTCGTTGACTCCGCCCCCTGCAACATTTGAATTTCCTGCACATTTGAGTTGCCTGCACGTTCTCAGAGCCAGGCAGGCAGCGAGTGGAGCCTTGCCTTGCCTTGCCACTGAAAAATGAGCTGCTCTGGGGTTTTGGAACTGTTGGGTCACTTTAACATGATGCCAGGCCTCCTTAACGTGTTCTGGGAGTGCTGTGGAATACTGTTGCAACTGTTGGGTCAGTTTAAAATAGTCTGAGGCCTCAAAAAGGGCTTTTTTCATGTCCCTTCCTGCCACGACATCACTTCCGGCTTATGATGTCACTTCCGGTGGGCGGGTCCCGACATGTGCCAATCAAAAGTGAGTACCTGTTGTTAAATCATTTAGATGACACCACTGAAGCCAGGTTTCCTCCATTTTATACCTGCATCCTAAGAAATGCATTCTATAACTGCATTTTTGCCTAAGTGCAGAACCTTGCATTTCTCCCTGTTTAACTTCACCTCACTCATTACAGCCCAGTACTCCATTCTGTCAAGGTCTTTCAATGGCTTTGCATCAACCTGGAGGGCGGTTTGGAGTGCTTTCTATCTTCTGTTGTGTTTGCTGCTACTCCTAGCTTAGTGTCATCTGCAAATTTCTTGAGGTCATAAGAACAAAAGAACATAAGAAGAGCCCTGCTGGATCAGGCCAAAGGCCCATCTAGTCCAGCTTCCTGTATCTCACAGCGGCCCACCAGGTGCCCCAGGGAGGCATGAGACAACAAGATGCTTGGATCTTGTTGCCACTCCCTTGCACCCGGTACTCTGAAGTAGCCCACCACCAATGTAAAGAGGTTGCACAATCCATGATGGCCTACAGCCCACGATGGACCTTTCCTCCAGAAATCTGTCCAATCTCCTCTTAAAGGCATCTAGACCAGATGCCATCACCACCTCCTGGGGCAAAGAGTTCTTTACTACCCGCTGAGTAAAAAAGTACTTCCTTTTATCTGTTTTAACTCTCCCAACCCTCAGTTTTAGCGGGTGCCCTCTGGTTCTGGTGTTTTGAGAGAGGGAAAAGAACATCCCTCTATCGACTCTATCCCTTCCGTGCATGATTTTGTATGTCTCAATCATGTCCCCCTCAGGGTTGACATGATTTCTAGGCTGAAGAGCCCCAATCGCTGCAGTCTTTCTTCATAAGGGAGGTGCCCCAGCCCCGTAATCATTTTCGTCGCTCTCTTCTGCACCTTTTCCAGCTCCACTATGTCCTTTATGAGGTGCAGCGACCAGAACTGTACACAATATTCCAGGTGTGGCCTTACCATCGATTTGTACAATGGCATGATAATATTGGCTGTTTTATTCTCAACCCCCTTTTTAATGACCCCAAGCATGGAATTGGCCTTCTTAATTGCTGCCGCACACTGGGTCAATACCTTCATTGAATTGTCCACCAGCACCCCAAGATCTCTCTTTTGAGCTGTCACAGACAGCTCAGAACCCATAAGCCTATAAGTGAAGTTTTGGTTTTTGGCCCCAATGTGCCTCACTTTACACTTGTCTACGTTGAAATGCATCTGCCATTTTGCTGCCCCTTCCCCCAACTTGGAGAGATCCTTCTGGAGCTCTTCACAATCCCTTCTAGTCTTCACCACCCCGAAAAGTTTTGTGTCATCCGCAAACTTGGCCACCTCGCTGCTTATCCTGTTGTATTCCTTCATCCAAGTCATTGATGAAGATGTTGAAGATTGATTGAGTGAAGATTGATGAAGATGTTAAAGAGAACCAGGCCCGAGACAGAGCCCTGGGGCACTCCACTCAAAACTGCCCTCCAGGTTGATGCAAAGCCATTGATGAACACCTGTGTACATTGATGGCAACTGTGTACAGTTGTCCAACCAGTTGTGAATCTACCTAACAATTTTCTCATCTAGGCCATATTTTACCAACTTGCTGATTAAGATGTCATGTGGAACCTGGTCAAATGGTTTTCTGAAGTAGAGATAAATTACATCCACAGCATTCCCACCACCTAGTGAACTAGTCACCCTATTGAAAAAGGATAGCAGACTTGTTTTTGACAAATCCATGCTGGGTTCTGTTAATCACTAACACCCCCATCCCAACCCGGTCGTTGGGCTGACTCGAGCTGCCAGCATTGGCCCAGTGGCAGCAGCACTGGCACAAGAACACTGACCAGCACCCTTGTGCCAGTGCTGCTGCCGCTGCCCCACCGCCAGCATCAGCATCAGCCCAGCAGCGCATGTCGTGAACCAGCCGAGTTCAGCTGGCACGGGGGCATTTCTGGGTGGGCTGGGAGGTGTGCCGGTCTGGGGAGGGCGTGGAGCAAACCCGTCCCCAGGCTGTGCAGCCCCAATTTGCTCAATTTGCACAATTCAATTTGCACATCCATATGTGCACAATTCTCCTTCTGAGAGAGGACAGGCACAAAGTAGGAGTTGAGCAGCTCCATCTTCCCTTGGTCACCAGGCACCAATTGTTCATTGTCATTGAGCAGCAGTCCCACTCCCTCATTTCTCTTCCTTTGGGCATACATAAAACCCAATTTTGTTGACATCCCTGGCCAGCTGCCCCCCCTTGCTCTGCAAGTCTGGGCTACCTGTGAGAAAGCAGAAGCTGCTTTCTGACCCACACAGATGCTGAAATGCTAGAGCCTCAGGGGGCCATGCTTTCCAGCCTTCCCACCCCATAGTTGTTCTGCCAGCAGTTGTGGAGAGTGACTGAAGGGGGAGCCTCCTCTGGCATCCTAGGCTAAAGCCAGGCCAAGGTCCATACAGTTGTCCAGATTTAACACCCTAGAGAGGATCTGGAGGGAGAGACAGTCCCTGCACTGGAAGCAGCTCTTTTTCCCCTGCCCTGATCACCCGGTGCAGCCCATCTCCTGGACGGAGGGTGCTGAGGAGGGTTCTCTCTGCCTGCAGTGGGTACAATCCTAGAATGGACCACAATTGTCTGTCGAGTGCAGCTGCTGCATAGTTTGTACTTTTCAGTTAGAGCCTCGGCTGTGGAACTTCCTCCCATGTGGGGCTTGGCTGACAGTGCAGGTGGGGGTGATAATAGGGCAGGCTGTTCTTTCTCATCATCACCCCCTTTGGGAGGAGGTTCTCCTGAATGCCCACTTCGTGGCTGAAGCACATGAAGTCCCATGTCTGTGTGTCCTTGAACAAACCCATCATGCAAACTGGCAACCCAACACAGATGGAATCCTATAATGTGGTCCATCAACTCTGCATCACTGTGGCCCATCAGGTGCTGCACAACCTCTGGGTTTCGCTGCTTGGATGTGACTGCAAAAAGGGTGGGGAGGGGGGCCAATCACCTGGAAGGCCAGAAGGCATCTGACCTGCCCTAGAGTGTTCCTAAACTGTGATCAGGTCTGATCAGAGGAGCTGCAGGAGGAGAAGCCTGTGAATATCCTGAAACCTCGAGCTCACCTTCCTTCTGAGCAGCTGCAGGGGCAGAGTGCAGGTCTGCCTTGGCTTGGCACCAGCGCTGGTGTTTCTTTGTGGTGTGGCCATCCAGCTTTGCAGGGCACAATTGACAATCTCCAGTCCAGGGAAGCAGCTGATGAGCTCTCTTTGGCCTAATCTGTTGTTTTCTTGGTTTGTTTTTTTCAGGGATCGCCTAGACCGAGAAGGTTTTGGGGGAAGCTTTCCCCACCTGGATACAACAAAGGATGGGCTTTGCCCCCAGAAAAGTGGGGTGCATTGGCACGCACCTTGTCAAGACTGGGGCTGTGGAAGAACGCTGCCCCCAGAGACCTGTACTTGCCCAGGCAGGCTGCACAGCTCCCCAGCTCCCCTGAGAGAACTGGACGCAACTTTTCCACTTGTCAGGTGTCTGGGGTGGGATCACCCCCGATGAACTTTGGAGCTTAGATACAGGACGGAAAGGGCGAACCTTGGCCACCTCCTGGCCAGCCTCTTGATGATCTTCTGGAAGGGCCCAAGGAAGGACCACCTACCGCCTGTTGAGTGAATGCACTGGAGACCCCCAAGATCAGGCTTCTGCTTGAGGGTCTGATCCTTTGTAACCAGCAGGTGCTTCTCAAAGCATCTGCCCCAAACTCTCCTGTAATACATTTTCATATTGAGTCGGTAGTGCTGTTGTGTTTTGTTGCATCCAAAGATGGGGGTGGGTGGGAAGTGGTTTTCATTTTCTTGTGGGGTCCAGTACTCCGGCATCAAGAAAAGGAGACACAAAGGGCCACTTCTCCCTCCCTCAACTCCCTCCCCCCTCTCCTTGCTCCAAAGTAGTAATCTAACAGCAGGCTGTCTTGCCCCTGAAAATCCTGCCTGAAGGCATCCAGGTTGACCAAGGCCAACATTGCTCAGTCAGGTGGTTGAGCCCCCCCCCCCCCGGCTTCTGGGGTGTTTGTGTGTCAAACTGCACATGATGCACAATGCCTAAGGTGAACTGGTGTTCCTTCTTAGTTTATTAAAGATAGCTGGTTGGGGTTTTTTTTTGGGGGGGGGGGAATGACGTGGTGCAGAACTATAGCAGAGAGTTAAGGGCACTTGAAGACTTAGAGCACAATCCTAAACTGGTGTTGTGCCAGACTAGCATTGTTGCGAATGTGCCATAAGGCGCATCTGTGCTGTGGAATTGGTTGCTGAACTGCATAAGCAGCTGCACTGACGGGTGGGCTCCCATCAGCTCCCATCAGCCGCGTCGGTCGAGCACCAGCCAGTGCAGGACTGCTCTAAGGGCATGCCGGAGGCGTAACGGGGTGGTGCTGTGGGCGGAGACAGGACACGGCCTGAACCCTGACCCTGGGCTGGGCGGCCCCGATTTGGGCTGCTCCTGGCCAATGGACCTGCGCCTGCAAATCCGCCTGCGCAGATTCAAGCAGCCCCATCGGGCTGGCTGGGTCTTACCTCAGGGCAAGGGGAAAACACCCCCTTGCTGTGTGCTGAGCTGCTGCTGCTTCCTAGTGTGCTTAGGATGGAGCCTAGATGCACCGGCCTGGCTGTCCCAGCGCATTTTAGACTGCTGTGAGTCTGATCTCCTGCATGCCTCCCATGCGCTGTGGGATTATGTTTCCTAACAAGTCACGACACTGGGGTAAAGTTATCTTTGTGTCCCCCAGCTCCACTGCAGCCACTATCTCCGCTGATCAGCATAATGCAGGTAATCCCCTTTCCCTCAAAGAGACTGAGGATGAAATCCTAACCACTATTCCAGCACTGACATGGCTGTGCCAATGGGGCATGAGCTGCATCCTGCAATGTAGTAGTCATGGAGGCCTACTCAAGGTAAGGGAATGTTAGTTCCCTTTCCTTGGAGTTGCATTGTCCTTACCCTGGTGCTGGAAAGTTGGTTAGGATGGCGCCCTGAGAGAAATTATCTCCAGTAAAATATTGTACCTTTATTAAAAACGAATACAAAACAAATACCAGTTTCAACCAGAGAGAGTTGGTAACTATTGTAATATCCTTACCAAACTATTCTATAGTGCAGGCACCTCCAAAAATTTTGGCACGAGGGCAGCATCATATGTATGAATAGGAGGTGGTGATGGCACCTGGCCTAGGTGCCTTTAGAAGGGGACTAGACAGATTTCTGGAGGAAAAGTCCAGAAAATTGCAGGCTATAGGCCATGATGGGTAGTGCAACCTCCATATTTTAGAAGTAAGCTACCTCAGATTGCCAGATGCAGGCGAGTGGCAACGAGATGCAGGCATCTTGGTGTCTCGTGCTCCCCGAGGCATCTGGTGGGCCACTGTGAGCTAGACAGGAGGGGCCATTTGGGCAGCGGTATCTGTCCATGTCTTCTGCAAAGAACTCATTTAATTTCTCTGCAATCTCCAAATCCCCTTTTATTTCCCTTTATCCTCCCTTCCCATCCTGCGGGCCGACTGACTCCCTGGCAGGTTTCCTGCTTCTAACATATTTGAAGAAGCCTTTATTATTTCCTTTTATATTGTTGGCCATGCATTCCTCAAAGTCTTTCTTGGCCTCGCATATCACCTTCTTTCGTTTCTTTTGCCAGAGTTTGTGTTCCTTTTGATTCTCCTCACTGGGGCAAGACTTCCATTTACAGAAGGAATTTACTGGCTAGCCATGGAGGCACCCTCCTAGACGGAATCGAGCCCTTCTTTCTATGTGGTAGACATTCCCGCTGGGCCTCTACTATGGTTGATTTATACAGCCTCCATGCAGCCTGAAGGGATTGGACTGTTCTTTCCTTCCCTTTCAATTTCTTTCTAACCAGCCTCCTCAACTGAGGGGAATCTGCCTTTCGGAAGTCAAGGGCTTTCGTGTCAGATCTGCTTGGCACTCTTCCCCCCCGACACGCATGGCAAAACAGATCACAGCATGGTCACTGGTCCCCAGCGGCTCAGTAACACTGGCATCCCTAACCAGGTCCATTGGTAAATCCAAGCAGCAGCACCAGCACTCGGGGGGGCGCTGCACCCGTTGGCTACACCCATGCACCGGCAGTGCTCGATCGGCGCAGGACATTGCTGAGGGTGTTCCAGAGATGTGCTGGGGGCATAACGGGGTGGCTCAGTGGGGGGGGGCAGCTGATGGCCATAGCACCAAATCCTAAGCTCTGTTCCTGGCCAAGGTGGCCCTGATTCGGGCCACTGCTGCGCATGTTCACCTGCGCCTGCAAATCAGCAGTGCAGATCTGAGCAGCCCCATAGGTCTTACCTGGGTGCAAAGGAAAAAAAAACCCTTGCCCTGCACTGCTGCTGCCTCCTACTGGGCTTAGGATACAGCCTTGCTACACCGGCCTTACTATGCCAGTGCTGCTTAGGATTGGGCTGCCAGTTAATATGACACTTCCAGGCTTTTCTCTCCACATGAAAGTGGTATCATTTACGTTTTTAAAAAGGCAGATTAAAGATAAAAATCTACTTGTTTGTCCTCAGCATTGAAGGGCTGAAGGTTGTCATGGTCAAGATAATCTTCATCATAATCATCATCCCTGTTGTGGTTCCAGGTAAAAGCATACGATGTCTCCTTCAGTCATGCTGTCTACTCGTGAGCTTTGTTCTCACGGAATTGGTTGAGCAGTGTACCTGTGAAGACAATGCACAAGAGCAACTAAATACACAACTGTCAACAGGCTGTTGTATCAGACAATTGCAGAGCCCTCCCATAGGCTGTGGAAGTTGATTTTGCAGTGCCCCCCGCCCCCACCCTTTTCCTTTCTGCAACAGTGATGCTGTCCATCATATCCCTCCCTCCCACCCCTCAGCCTCATGCTGTTGTGACTGGACGGAGCAGCATCTCTGTGGTTGAGAGGTTCTCTCTCCTGCCCAGACTGGATTTATTGCACAAGCACAGAGGTGTACCTAGGGGGCCAAATGGAGCAAATTCCCCTGGGCAACACCCTGCATGGGGGCAGCACCACGACCCTCCCCCTGCCACCACCACCGGCCACCCTCTTTTCCGGGTTTCAGAGGCTCTGAGCGCTGTTTGTTGTGCCACGAAGCTGAATGCCTTTGAGGCATTGGAAGTGATGCCCCTCCAAGACACGGAGGAATCTCGTGCTGCTGCAACCTTGCAGATTCTCCATGCATGGGAGGAACCAGGTGGTGCTACAAGTGGAAGTGACTGTGGTGACACGATGACGTCACCGCAGTTACTTCCAGGGCGGGGGCAGCTGACTGGGGGGTTGCACAAGCAGCCCATGTGGCTCATTGGGTTGGCAATTTGGTGGAAGCTGCCAGCAGCCCAAGAGTGGGATCCCAGCATGCTCTGCAATGTAGCACTCAGATATGGGGCCAAGCCTCCTTCACAAAACACAGGGCATTTTTCCTGTGTGGAGGGCAGCCCCCTGCAGGAACAGACCTGTGTGTGAATGGCACAGATTCCTGTGCCTTTGGTATTTCCAATGCCTAAAATTGACTCTCACAGAGAGCCTAACTCCAGACTGGCGGATCTCGGTCACACAGCGGCCACACAGCCTGGAAGGCTGGTCCCTGCAGTCACATTCGGACCCACATTCAGATCCCCTCCATGCATTGAGATGAGCGTGTGCGGATCTTGGGGAGGGCTGCATTTCCACCAATGTGCAGAGGGTGTCAATCATTCCCTTGGCACAACAACCCAGGAGCTTCGCTGTGTGAATGTGCAAGGCCTGGCAGCCCATTTTGAGCCCGGGCAGTGCTGCTTGCTTGCACACACACTGGCAACAGCCATTGCAAACATGCAGGCAGCAGCTGCAAGACAAGCTGCGCCAAGTGGGAAGGCTCATGCCACTCCACCCCCACCCCACCAGCAGCAGCAGCAGCAGCAGCAGCAGCAGCAGGTATGGCACTTGGTAAGCTCCTCGCCAAGGGGCAGGGAGGTACTTTCTGGCAGGAGGGAGGTGGGGAGAGGGAGGAACTGGGTGGAGGGAGGTGGGCCTTGGGCCCGGGAGGGCGGTGGGAGCGTGCTGACCGCACCTGCCTCTCCCCGGAGAGCTTGGTCCTGCCTTCCTTGGCGCAGTGCTGGCTTCCACACCTGGCACAGGCATTTCCACAGGCGCTCACGGCAGGGGCTGGGGGACATTTGGGGTGCTTGCGTAGACAGAGTGTCTCACCACAACACTAAGGGGCAGTGAAAGAGCATGCCAGGCAAGATGCTGAAAGGAGGGGTTCCATCGTGCCAGGCAAGGAGGGCAGGAAGGACAGGGCGGGGGCTTCCTCTGCCTGCTCTGCCCCCCCCCATTGTGACAGCAGCAGCATTCTGTTCTCTGGCCCAGTTGCCATCGTGCCTGCGTCTGAGGGTGATGGTCATCCTTGTCCCGCAGCTACGCAAGTGGCACAGCACAAACATCGGCAGCCACAGCCCTGTGCTGGATCCTGCCTTCCTTGACCCCACAGAGGCAGGGCAGGAAAGGTGCCCGGTAGTCCCCCTCCAGCCCACTCCCTGCCCCACTGACTGCCACCCAGTGCATAGGCACCGCACGGAATACAGGGCGACAGGCAGAGCCTGCACAAACTACTCACTCGGAACGGCCACTATCCGCACGTGAAATGGTTGCACTTTTGTGGGTTTGGGGGTCTTATCCCCCTGTCCTCAGTCCCACCTGTCATGAACAGAAGGGAAGCAGGCCCAGCTCGGCTCCATTTTGAGGCTGTGCCTGTCTTTCCCCATCCTCCTCTGGGTTCCAGGCAGTGAGAAAGTTATCCCCTGGATGCTGTTGTGTCTTGCTATCGGCCAAGCAAGATAGAGGGGCCACTAGCAGGGAAACGAAACCTCCCAAGGACATCTTCTCTGTACCAGGAGCTGTTTTGCTTCTGGCTGACAAGGGGGGCTGGGAAAAGCATGGGGGGGAGTAAGAAAAAAGACTCAGGCTTTTTGAGGCTTGAGGGGAGAGACCATTTTGCCCTCATCACACCTGGTTCTGTCCTTCACTGGGTGAGTGATAGGTAGAATGTAATAAGACTAGGAGATAGCTGTTTTCTTATTTTGCATTTAGCATCATGCAATTATGCCTTGCTTTGGCCTGCTTTGAAAGGCCTTATTAAGCCTCTATTCTGTAACCTGTAGTTTTAATAAATCATTATATTTTGCTCCATGGTGTGCCTCGTGTGCTGGGAGCGGGGGTTAGCTGAATCCAGTCTTGACGCTGGGCTACACTACTGGTTGGGCTAAGGTAATGCCTCCTGGGCCACTGGAGGTTGCTGGTGGCCAGGAGGGGACATCATCCCACGACCCCTGGGGGCAGTCTGGAAGGGCCAGGCTCCCGGGTATCATGATACCACCCCACATGGGTGCTGCAAAAGCCCTCCTTGATGGTGAGGGGGTCAAAAGCCCCACTGTGCTTCCGTCCCCCTCACCTGATGCTTTTTCGGGGTCTCCTGGCGACTCCATTTCCCTCTGAAGCAGCTCAGCAGCTGGAATCCCTGCAGAAAAAATACCCCCAAAGCTGTCACTGGAAATAACCCCCTTGCTGTTCAAGTAATCCTTCCGCCTCTTCTGGGATCTGTCCTGCCCCCCTCCCCACCCCAAAGGAACTCCAGTGCGGGAGCTTCTAGGGCTGCAGTCATATACCCACTGGGAATCCTGCGAGCACTCCTGTTTTGGGCATGGCTGCACCGGCGGGGTGGGAGGATAGGATGGGGCCCTTACTTCTGAGTAGACACATATAGGGTTTTGCTAAAGAGGAGGCATGAAATCTGGACCCTTTGTACTCAGCAGGCACAGCAATGCTGCTGGGGTTCCCTCCCCCACTGTTCTCCCCTCCCCTCCTCCCACTGCAGCTCCGTCAGGGGGAGCAGCTACTGCTGCTGCTCCTTCCCAATGACCTCCTCGGTCATCTATGCACAGATGCACAAGCCTGGTCCCCTGGCACTTCCGCCTATTCGCCACCCACTCCGTGCCCTGGATGGAGGCACCGAGGAGAGAAGCAGCTGCTCCCTCTGCCCCGTCACAGAGCAGGAGTCAGAGACATGCCAGCCAGCCAACGCCCCTCGCCAGCCCTGTCCCTTCCCGTGGGAGCCTTACCTGCAGCGCCAGAAGTGACGGGAGCCGTGCAGACCCAGCCACAGTGCAGGCGGCAGCACTTCTCATGGGGCTTGGGGCAGTCCTGGTCCCTGACGCAGAAGGTGGGGCCACACTCCAAGGCCCCTCTCTTGGCGGCTCTGGGGGGGCAGGCCCCTGGACGAACTAGAGTGGGGAGGTGGGGGAGTGAGACACTGTTGGAGTTGGAAGGGAGCTTGCAGGGCCTCTTGTCCAGCCCCCTGCCCAGTGCAGGCCACTGCCAGTGTGCCCCTGATGGGCAGCCACTCAGCCTCTGCTTGGAAACCTCCCGCAAGACAGACCTCCCTGCTACACGAGGCAAGCTGATCCCAGGAGGGGGACACTGTCCTAACCAGGACAGCCTCATTCTACTGCCCCGTAGCTCCCCCCCCCCCCGATTCCAGTCCTGCCCATGGGAGCCAGAGAGAGAGCTCCCCTCCCCACTTCCACATGACAGCCCTGCAGAACAGCAGAGTAGTGACTTCTTGAGACCCCTTTGCAGTGGCATCCCTGCTGCCTTTCATGGTCCACTAAGATGCCCAGATCATTTCCAGGCAGGCTGTGGCCATGCCAAGGCTCCCCTGCCATGCCCTTGGGCCTCTGCCTCGGTCTCCACACTTTGCCTTGGTTCTTCATGAAGGCCAGCCTGCTGGCATCAGGACTCCCAGTGGCTGAGGCTGTCCAGATGACGCTGAACTCTAATGCAGTGTTCCAGGTGTTCACTCTCCCCACCCACCCCTAGCTCTGTGTCATCTGCAAGTTCCAAAAGATACACACACCCCTCTACCCTTTCAACCAGATCATGTCTACAGCTATTGGACGGCACATCTGCCCAAGACATCTGCGGGGAGGCAGTTCATCAGCTGCTGGGGAAAGGAGTCTCAGGGCTGGAGGACGTCAGCCTGGAACGGAGGGAAACAGTCCCCCAGTGGGGACCCCTTCTTCCAGAAGGGGGCCCACATCCAGTCGCGCGACGGATGCTCCTCAGAGGGAGGGGGGTTGTGGTCTCCTTGTAGCGGGCAGTTCTATAGTTAGGAATATAGAGGGGGGGATCTGTGATGGATGTGAGGACCGCATGGTGACTTGCCTGCCTGGTGCAAAGGTTGTAGACATAACATCTCATCTAGGCTGGTAAGGAGTGCTGGGGAGGAGGTAGTGGTCGTGGTGCATGTTGGCACCATTGACATGGGAGGTCCTGAGAGCCAAACTTAGGCTGCTTGGCAAGACGCTGAAGGCCAGGACCCCTAAGGTAGCGTTCTCAGAAGTGCTACCTGTTCCATGCACAGGGCCAGCTAGGCAGGCGGAGCTCAGTGCATGGATGAGACGGTGCTGTTGGGATTCGTTAGGCACTGGGGAACGTTCTGGGACAAGCCAGGCCTGTACAAGAGGCTTCACTTGAACCAAAGTGGAACCAGGCTGCTGGTGCATAACATTAAAAAGGAGGCAGAACAGCTTTTAAACTGACCCCTCTCAGCGTCTCTCCAGACCCCTCCAAGCTGACTTCTGCCAGCATTATTGGCTCCTACTAGGAGCACCAAGACAGTGGTGTCACTGGCATTTCTGTCACCCGGTGCGGGAGGTCAGCGCATCACCCCCATGATGGACTTCATCCTGTCCCAAGCCATACAGAATATATTACGGTATCAGATGCAGAGGCAGATCTAAGGGAGGGCAAAGCTCTAAGTTTTGCAAGAAGCCTTCCCTTGCAGTGGAAATCACTCCTCTCCTGCACCGTTTTAGCCAATCCTCACAGGGAAAAGCAACATCTTGGCATTGCTTACTGGCTACAGCAGCAAGGGAGAGGAGGGATTTACATGACAGGGTAAGGCTTATTGCAACACTTAGAGCTTTGCCCTCCCTGTAGATCCGCCTCTGATCAGATGCACAACCTAAATGCAGTGTTATCACTAGGGTTGGTGTTATCCCCATCCATTATTTCATGTATTTTCAGTTTTTAGTTTTTTGCCTATAGCTTTTGATAGAATAAAGATATGACACTCTGTTTTTTTCAGTGAATTCCTGGTCAAATTTCACATTGAAATGTATATAACATGATGGTATTATGCCTTAAAACTGCCACTTTAGAAGTTGTGCTCCCTAGTGGTGTCACCCCCCTGTGTGCATCACCTAATGGCCTGCAATCCCTAGCAACGCCACTGCATCAAGAAGGAGCATTGGTCACCCTGTTGGGGTGAATCCTGGCAACCTCCTTATCATGCACCAGGTTAGGGAAGCATGCTTCCCTCTGCAGCGCACCTGGTCTGTGCACGGCTGCCTCGATCCTTCTCAGCAGGGAGACTCATCCTGCACATTGTTTCCTCTTTGGTGTGGAGTTTGTGCAACAGACCCTGAGAGCTTGAAGTGGGGCTGTCCTTGTCCCTGGAGGACGATACCACAAGATCCTGGCATCCGGTGCTTAGCTCCAGTGGCACAGGGCATGTCCGCATTCCCGATGTGCTTCCCCTGGGGTTTCCTCTTCCTCAGCAGGCCCCCCTCCTCCGACCTCCCCTTCTCTGCACACACCCCATCACGGCCCAGTAAAGCCACCATCTCCGACAGCAGAGCAACTTCTTGCCCTTGAAATAGGGGCAATGCAGGCAGGACGATGGGGGCGGCACCTGCCTTGCAACCACCATTGCAGCACTCCCATTCTCATTCTGCAAATTGCCTTGGAGTAACACACCGGCACGGACTCCCCCCCCTCCCTGCTGAGCCCCCATGTCCACCTCCCTTGCTTTCGGTTAGCCTGTCCTGTTTGCAAGTTCACAGCTGCAGGTGTAACCCTCGAGGAACTGGCACAGAGTGATGCCAGAGCGAGCCCTCCCACCTGAGGAACGTGGCTCCCCCCCCCAAGTGGATGAGCTGAGCAGGGAGTCAGCAGCACGTGCCACCCTTTCCCTTGCCCCCTCCCCCCCCCACACACACTGACTCTCTTGTTCACTGCCCTGGGGCCTCGCTGGCAGGGGTTGGGCATGGCCAGCTCAGTCCTACCCAACTCCCCAGCACTTTCGGTGATGGAAAGTGGGACCGGTCTGGGTTGTCGGCACCGGTCAGATCCCCAGTGAGTGGCCCAGCTGGTTCTCCTTGACGGAGCCCTTCTAGCGCTCCGGGGGCAGCAGGTCCCACTGGAAAGGGAGGGGCAGGAGGCGAAGGGGCGCAGGTGGCTGGGCAGGGCAGCCCTACCTTCCTCCGGCTCCTTGCAGACCTGGCTGCAGCCCGTCGCACAGCACTTCTTGGCCGCCTCGCAGTCAAAGTCGTCGCTGCAGTTCTGCAGGGCTGGTCCCAGGCAGGGCCCCAGGGAGCCCCTGAGCCCCTGCAAGGGGCACACTCCAGGCTTTCCTGCAACACACAAGGTTATTACATATTGCCCCAGCAGTCCCAGAGGGGTGGTTGGAGGGACAGCCGGTCTCAGGCCCTCCATGCCTGCCTGCCTGCCTCCCCATGCCGGTCGGTCTCCAAGTGGCCTCCCCCTCGTCTTTCATCCTGGCACCTGCACACCCACCCACCCACCCACCCACCCACGCCTACAAGGCTGCCTTATACCACTGGTCGCAAGAACACAACAGACGTCCTGCTGGATCCGGCGCAAAGGGACTCCTGCCTCCCACAGCGGCCCATCAGCGGCCCCAGCAGAAACCCACAAGTAGGAGAGGAAGCCACACCCTCTCCCGCCCTTGCCCCCAGCCCAGCCGACGTCTGCCACTGTGGGAAGCTCACAGCCTGGAGGCAGCTCACGACCATCTCGACTGGCAGCCTCCATGCAGGTGCCGCCTCCCCGGGTCTGGCAGTCACTGCCCCCATGACTAATTACGAGCCCTGCGGAAAAGGCCCCCCAGCCCAGGGGGGGGGAGGGATGGCTGCACTCCAAGTGCCTAGCAGGGACCCCTCTTTTCCAGCCCCGCCAGCAGGGAGTGGGTGTGTGGGTGATGCCGGGGCATGAACCTGGGGGCTTCTGCCCACAAGGCAGGGGTGGCCACACCACAGGAGCCCATTCTGCATCCAGCCCCTGCTCCCCCTCCCAAAGGACCAATCTGCAGGGCTGGGCCCTCGGGCAACCCAGGGACAGGACCTGGTGGGAGTGCCCTGGCTTTGCCCCCAGGAGACCCCAGTTTCACTCTCCAGGGACGGCTGGGTAAGCAGGCCTGGCTTCTGCACCCATGTCATGAGCAAGCCCCCCCCCCTTGGTGGCCAAGGCCATGCATGTCCAGGAAAGAGGACAGAGCAAATCTGACGCAAGAACCCTTGACTTTCGAAGGGCAGATTTCCCTCAGATGAGGAGGCTAGTTAGGAAGAAATTGAAAGGGAAGGTAAAAAGAGTCCAGTCTCTCCAGGCTGCGTGGAGGCTTTTTAAAATAACAGTAGTAGAGGCCCAGCGGAAGTGTATACTGCAAAGAAAGAAGGGCTCGACAAGGTCCAGGAGGGTGCCTGTATGGCTGACAAACGAAGTTAGAGAAGCTGTAAAGAGCAAGGAAGCTTCTTTCCGTAAATGGACGTCTTGCCCCAGTGAGGAGAATAAAAAGGAACACAAACTCTGGCAGAAGAAATGTAAGAAGGTGATACGGGAGGCCAAGAAAGACTTTGAGGAACGCATGGCCAACATCATAAAAAGGAATAATAAAAGCTTCTTCAGGTATGTTAGAAGCAGGAAACCTACCAGAGAGGTGGTTGGCCCGCTGGATGGTGAGGGAGGGAAAGAGGAGATAAAAGGGGACTTGGAGATCACAGAGAAATTAAATGAATTCTTTGCATCCGTCTTCACGGCAGAAGAACTTGGGCAGATACCGCGGCCCAAACAGCCCCTTCTAACTAAGAAATTAAATAAGATAATGGTTAATAAAGAAGATGTTTTAGATCAAATTGATAAACTACATATAAATAAGTCACCAGGCCCAGATGGTATACACCCAAGAGTTATTAAGGAACTAAAGAACGAGGTTGCTGACCTCTTAACTAGAGTATGCAACTTGTCCCTTCAAACGGCCACGGTGCCAGAGGATTGGAGGATAGCCAATGTCATGCCAATCTTTAAAAAAGGGAGAAAGGGGGACCCTGGAAACTACAGACCAGTCAGCATAACGTCTGTTCCGGGTAAGATGGTGGAAAGCCTCATCAAAGATAAAATCCTAAAACACATAGAGGAACAAGTACCGCTGAAGGAAAGTCAGCATGGCTTCTGTAAGGGTAAGTCTTGCCTCACGAACCTTTTGGAATTCTTTGAAAAGGTCAACAGGCACATGGATGTGGGTGAACCTGTGGATATCATATATCTAGATTTTCAGAAGGCATTGACACGGTCCCCCACCAAAGGCTGCTGAAGAAACTTCACAGTCAGGGAATAAGAAGGCAGGTCCTCTTATGGATTCAGAATTGGTTGAGGGCCAGGAAACAGAGAGTGGGGATTAATGGGCAATTTTCACAGTGGAGAGAGGTGAAAAGCGGAGTGCCCCAGGGATCTGTCTTGGGGCCTGCACTTTTCAACTTGTTCATAAATGACTTGGAGACAGGGACAAACAGCGAGGTGGCCAAGTTTGCAGATGACACAAAACGTTTCTAAGTGGTGAAGACCAGAAAGGATTGTGAAGAGCTCCAGAAGGATCTCTCCAAGTTGGGGGAATGGGCAGCCAAATGGTAGATGCGTTTCAACGTAGACAAGTGTAAAGTGATGCACATTGGGGCCAAAAACCAAAACTTCACCTATAGGCTTATGGGTTCTGAGCTGTCTGTGACAGGTGAAGAAAGAGATCTTGGGGTGATGGTGGACAATTCAATGAAGGTATCGACCCAGTGTGCGGCAGCAATTAAGAAGGCCAATTCCATGCTTGGGGTCATTAAAAAAGGGGTTGAGAATAAAACAGCCAATATTATCATGCCATTGTACAAATCGATGGTAAGGCCGCACCTGGAATATTGTGTATAGTTCTGGTCACTGCACCTCAAAAAAGACATAGTGGAGCTGGAAAAGGTGCAGAAGAGAGCAACGAAAATGATTCCAGGGCTGGGGCACCTCCCTTATGAAGAAAGACTGCAGCGTTTGGGGCTCTTCAGCCTAGAAAAAAGGTGCCTGAGGGGGGACATGATTGAGACATACAACATTATGCACGGAAGGGATAGAGTCGATAGAGGGATGTTCTTTTCCCTCTCTCAAAACACCAGAACCAGGGGGCATCCGCTAAAACTGAGGGTTGGGAGAGTTAAAACAGATATAAAAGGAAGGACTTTTTTACCCAGCGGCTAGTTAATCTGTGGAACTTTTGCCACAGGAGGTGGTGATGGCATCTGGTCTAGATGCCTTTAAGAGGGGTCTTGATGGATTTCTGGAAGAAAAGTCCATCTTGGGCTATAGGCCATGATGGATTGTGCAACCTCTTTACATTGGTGATGGGCTACTTCAGAGTACCGGGTGCAAGGGAGTGGCAATGGGATCCAAGCATCTTGTTGTCTCATGTCTCCCTGGGGCACCTGGTGGGGCCGCTGTGAGATACAGGAAGCTGAACTAGGTGGGCCTTTGGCAGAGACGTCATCTGGGCGCGCCAGGAACCAGAACGCCCGGATGATTGGCAGCCCTCCGCCCCTATGGTGGAGGGCAGCCACGTCTCCCTGCGCCTCACCGCGCCCGAATTGCTCCATTTCAAAGCAATTCGGGATGTGAGGGAGGGCGGGCGGGCCCAGGAGCAGCTCACCCATCCTCAGGAGAGGCGGTGTGGCCCAGGCCTGTCCACAGAACTGGCGGAACAGCGTACCGGGCCGTTCCGCCAGGATGACACCACTGGCCTTTGGCCTGATCCAGCAGGGCTCTTCTTACGTTCTCCCAGGTGGCTGGAACTGCCTGCTCCTGGCAGGAGGTCTCTGGCGTGCGCCAAGTGTCCTTGCTGTACTTGGAGTGGCACAGAGGAGGGAGCTCCTCTGCCCTGCTGGGATGGCAGCCAACAGCACTGCCAGGCAGTTCGGCTGGGTCCGGGAACTTCCCGCATTGTCCACTCCGTCTGCACAGGAGCTGTGCACAGCACCATCCCTTCTGCTCTTCCCCACATTTACATCATTGCACGTGTTATTCATGCAGAACAGCCCCACAGCAGTGCCATATCTGCTTGGCGGGGCTGTTGCTAGTGCTACTGACCTTGGTGGAATAAGTAGGACAACCACAGAAACAGGAAGGGCAGAAGGGGAGTCTCGGTTTCCCAAAGCACCCACTTTCTAAGCACTCGTGCATGGTGCACACAGTGTGTGGCTCCACTTCCAGCACGGAGCGGAAAAGTAATGACTCGTGGTGTGACCAGGAGCCCCTCTGGAAGTGCCTCCAGGTCTTCAGGGCTGGTGGGGGAGGGCAGACCAAGAAAAAGGCAAGTACCTGCAGGAAGCCCTTTGCACCTGAAGCCACAGGGTGTGGGGCTGCACCTCTGGGTTCGTGGGCAGTCAGCATCCTCCACACACTGGTCGGAGCACTGTGCCTGCGCTGGGGAGCGTGATGCCTCTGTGCATGGAAGGAGTTCTTCTGGGGAAAGAGGAGCGCCCACCATCACTGCGCTGCTCAGCATTCCTTGTGGAGCTTCTGTGCCCTTCAGTACAGGGTGTCTGTTCAGGGTGCCCAAGACTAGGGGCTGGGCCTGCTGCCCTGCTCTCGGTGCCAGCTGCTTTGGGCACAGGGACCTGTCATATGCCAGGGAACAGGTATCCACTGACAGTGCTGTCCACTGGGGGCAAAACCACTGGTGGGTGTGAGTGCCACAGTGACCAAACGATGGGGTGTCGTGGAGGCAGCATTGCCAGCAACGGCCACCAAGAAGGACTTTGGAAAACGGGGGGCACACAAAAGGAGAACCGGAGGTGGGGAGTGTATGTGTGTTTCAGCCAAAAGCAGAATCCTGGAGGAAGGACAGGCCTTGGTCTGGGTCTGCTGTTCTAGAGATCAGTGGCTGCAAACAAGCCGTTGGCTGTGCCTAGCCAAGCCTGGGCAGAACTTCGTGTACTTTTTGGCTGTGGAAAAGGGGGGACAACTAACCCCCCATGCCAATTTCAGCAACACTGCACGTGTCCACTGCAAAGTGCTCCATGCCTCTCAGTAAGACGTTAGCCAGTTTGGGGCATGTACTGGAAACAGCCACAGCGCCCCCTGGAGCTGGGTCTGGGGCCAGCCTGGCACCGGACACACAGAGGCATTCACCAGGCACCCACCAGGCGCCCTTTGGGCGCACTTCCTGGGAAAGCAGCTCCTTGGGTGTCTGCATTCATCTGCGGGGCGACCCAGCGGCACTCAGACCCCACTGAGGCTGGAGGCAGACACGCGTCGGGGGTCTGTGGACTTCTCCTCTGGTTTGGACTCTGGGCACAGACAATACAGGCCCACCCCAAGAGCAACGTCTAGCAGCCTCCCAACTGAAGACAAGCCCAGCTGGGTCAGGCCATGGGAGCTGCCTCTGGGAAGCCACAGCAGGAGAGACGGCAAGCCCCTTTCCAGCCATGGCCTGCAAGTGCCATGCAGAGTCTGGAAGGAGCAGGCAGTAATGCCTAACAGCCACAGCTAGACCTCTGCGCACCCCTTGTGGCAACACGTTCCACAGGCCGTCTCTGCGCTTGGTCCTCCTGCCTCTCCCTCCTGCTCTCCGCAGGCTCTCCGCTTCCGCTCTCCGCTTCTCGCTCAACAGGATTCAGAACCACCCCCTGGGCAGACTCCAGGTGTGGCTCCGGCTGGGACAGGCAAGAGATCCTCTGACTGTGTCACCCCAAAGGGCTGCTTTGCCTGTGTGCGCAGACACGTGCACAGGGAAGTCACCTCCCTAAATTCAGTGGGGCTTACTTTTGTGTTGATATAGATACAGGATAGGACTGCATACACATAGGTAGGATTGCCCTGCTAGCCAATGTAAACATACATAGAGGATTACAAATTGCGACAGGCTCTTTGGTAGGGGTGCAACTGACCAGAAAAGAAATGTAACCTGCTCCTGTGCTTTTTCAGCAGCTTGATGCTGAAATACACACACACACACACACACACACACACACACACAGGCACATATCAGGCTGGTCTTACAAGTATAGCTACAGAGCAAATTAGATAGTTGGCATCTCGATGCTGCTGTGAAGCTGAGAGCCATTGCAGGGTGGTGGAGAGGTGGCCAGCAGACATATCCAGAAAGAAGCCCACACCATCCTTAAGGTGCCCTGGGCAGCCTCTCTCTGAGGCTCGTCCCACTCATTCCCAGAATGGGGCTGTGCAAATGGGGCCCGAGGGGTGGCTGGCTCACCAAATCCTGTCCAATTTTCCAGCCCTGATGGAGCCATCCCAAGGGGTATGTGCTGCAATCTGTGGTGGTGGGGAAGTCGTGGTAATGGAACTTCAAGGTAATGGAACATTTGTTTTCTTACTTCAGGGCAGCATTTCAGCTGCATCAGTGCTGGAAAGCCAGACAGGATTGGGCCCTCCGTCTTTCTAAGCAGAGCTCCAGCCTGCTGGGGCATTTGAACGTGCAAAAAGACCAGAGTGGCCCAAGCAGTGAAGAAGGAGCAAGAGAGAGGCACAAGCTCCCTCTGTTGAGGGCCTGACCCACAGGCGGCCACAAACCCTGTGGGGAGGCTCTGTGGGGAGGCCCCAGTCGTGGACAGCTGCTTGTGTTGACCTGCATGGCCTGACAGAGGCACCGCTGGCCGTTGGAGGTGCTCATGGGGGCAGGGAAAAGTGCCTGCAAAGCACTGCCCCCCCCCGCTTGGGCCTCTGGGGGGGCATTGTAGAGAGCCAGGATAGAAACTCTACCAGACTAAGACTGCTGGATCAGGCCCAGGGGCCCACCCAGTCCAGCCTCCTGTTTCCCACCGTGACCCTCTGGGAAGCCCCCAAGCAGGAGAAGGGCCCCCTGGCGCCCTCACTAGGGGTTCCATTGCTCCCTGGGTCAGAGCCTTGTGCTCCGATCAGCTGTAGAGACGGGGGAATTCCACAGCTGCTGCTTCAGCCCCTGGCCACCCCCCCCGCCCGCCACATCATTGCAGCTCCAGCCAGGAGAAGCTGCTCCAGTGGGGGGACCCTCGCTTGGTCAAGGGGTTGCCTCGGTTCAGACGGAACGGGCTTCGTGGAGGGCCCAGAAGCAGCAAATGTGGGGTCAAAAGGCCCAGCCCCACATTGGTGTTGCATCAGTGAGGCCCCCAGAGTCTCCCTCTCTCTCCCCCCCCCCACACGCCCTGCCTCCCGGAGACCAAGGCCAGTACCTGTGCGGGGGCTGACACACTCCAGGCCGCACCCACCGAAGCAGCACTTCAGGCCCTCAGGGCAGCTCCGGTCATCCTCACACTGGTCTGTGCAGGGGGGGCCGCCCCACAGCGCCCTCCTCCGTGGGCAAACGCCAGGCCGGGCTGCGGCACAAGAACCCAGCAGGAGATGCGTCAGGCGCCACCTTCATGGGCCCTGCGATTGCCCCCCTCCCGAGTCCCTGCAGCCGGGGTGCCCCCCACTCTCTCTCTGCCGGGAGTCCAAGCCCCCCGGCCCTCCGCCCAGCCTCACCTGGCTCGGCCACCTCGCAGCGGCTATGGCAGTCGCGGTGGCAGCACTTCTCCCCCGGACCGCACCAGGTGTCGTCCAGGCAGCTCACCAGGCAGGGCTCCTCCGTGGCCATGCAGGGCTTCGGGCAGTAGCCAGGGCTCACTGAGGAACATGAAGGGGCAGAGCAGCCAGAGGCGGTCAGCAGCAGAGCTCAACGGCTGCCCCAGGCAAACACCCTGTGCCAGGAGGGGGGCTGGGGCCGGACCACCCCTGGAGTCTCGGGTGGGGGGTGGGGGGGGGTGTGGGTGGGCGACGTCTCTGTGCCCCAAGCTCTGGGGGTGCCTCCTGGGGCCAAGGGCCTGCTTTATCAGGAAGCCAGTCGCGTGGAATCCCCCTCCCCCCTGCATGCCGCCACGCTGGGTGGGCTGCCTCCTCGGGCCTGACTCCTTGGGAGGAAAAGAGGCCTCGGAGAACGGCCTGGCCTCCAGAGGGCGCTCCTGGGCCCTTCGATTTCCTTCCTCAGCTGTCAGTCAAGTGACGCTGGGAATGTCTGTATTGTTTGCTCTTTGAGTGATGCCTCCTTGTCAGCACCTGGACCTTTATGGGAGGAGCAGCAGAATTTGAAAGCAGTGTCCTCAGCCCTATGAAAAGGGGCAGCTGGCACAATTCTGCAGGGGGGGGGGACGACTGGCCAGAGCCTCCCAGAGTCAAGGTCCAGCAGTCGACAGGATCCCAAGGATCACCCCCACCCCGAACAGCTTCAGCCCAAGCTGTCAGCTTTGGGGGGGGGCATCAAGTGCTGCAGTGGAGGTGGGAGGGAGCAGCTGTGTAGTTGGGGGGCGTCACAGGACCCCAGGCAGCAGTGCGTTCCCCGCTGTGGCCACTGGAGTCCTGCCCACCCCCACGGCGGCCGCTCCCACTCTGAACCCCGCTGAAGCTGTGCTCCGGTGGCGTCCGGAGGTGTTCTGAGGGCAGGGGAGGCCTCCCCCACCCTCGGAAGGCCGAAAACCATTCGGGGGATAAGGGGGCAGCCCTGGAAGGCCTTCTGGCACTCCCCCCTCCCATGCTGTCCCCGTGACATGGGGAGTCTCTCCGCCAGGGTCTGCCACTCTTGGTGCAGGAGGGCCCTCTGCAAGTATGGAGAGGAAAACCTGACTGGCTGCATGAGGAGGCGGGAGTGCCTGTGCAAGGCTTGCGTGAGCCCCCCCCCCCGCCCCCGCCAGTCAGGTTGGCACTCAGGACACCTTGCACTATCACCCCTGGGAGCCAGGCTGGGGGAAGCAGCCTCTTCTACTCTCTGGGGGTGGGAGGAGAGGAAGCTGCTCTACTGCAAACCAGCCTGTCCAATGCAGGGGGGAGGGGGGCTGTGCAGCAGTCTGCAGGCAGGCGCGCGTGCACGGGGGCTCAAAGCGCCCTCGCCTCAGGGCTAGGTGCCCCCTGGCATCCCCACCAGGCCAGCGAAGCTCCCTGACACAGCTGCAGGCACGAGCTGGCTCTCCTCCTCCTGCCCAGGAGGCCTGGGAGGGGTCCGCCACTGGAACGGCACCCCCCACGCTGCCGCTCTCATGCCGATGGTGCCCCCAGGCCCGCATTGCCCCCCAGCACCTGCACCGGGTCCTGCCTCCCTTCGATCCACGCTGCGCAGCTGCTGCCCCGGACACGAGGGAGGGACCGGCGGGGCCATTTCCATTCTGCTTCTGAACGGCTGGTTTGCAATGCCCAAAGGCCTCGGCCGGCCGTCTGGCACAAGGAGACTGTTTTTCAGAGAAGCCCCGAGAGCTGGGAGGCCTGAGCGCCCCTGCCCTGTAAGCCGTGAAGCGGGAATTGTGGCTTGTGCAGCCCAGCACGGCAGGGTCTCGAATGCCGCCCCTGCCAACGTTCCCCCTTCTACGCAAAGTCCAAGGCTATGGGCTCCACTGTGCTGGTCACCCTGCCCAGCAGGTGTCCTCCCCCCCCCCATATTAAGGCATGAGACCAGTTGGAGGATGGCTCAGATTGCTGGTGTGGCCTGGAAAGGACAACGAACCATTTTCCCATGTCAAACATTGCGCCCCCCCCCAACAGTGTGCACAGCCTGGCTCCAACACAGCCCCCCTCCTGCCCAGCCCCCTGCCCAGGATCCCACATACCCAGTGCTGGCTGTGCACAGATCCGCAAGGTCCCGATCTTGCAGCACTTCTCACTCCCGGGACAGGAGGCGTCTGAGAGGCAGAAGGCCCTGGCGGCTGGCACGCCTTGCTCCCCCCCCAGCGGGCACCAGCCGGGCTTCTCCGCGGCAGAGGAGGGGTGGGAGGCGGAAGAGCTCTGCGTCCTGGCGGCAGCTGGGAAAGGAAGCCCAGGCCTGTGAGGATCCATCCCTCCAGGTCCCCTGATGCCCAGCGGGACTCTCACCCGTGCAGGCGGGGCTGGAGCTCCTCCACGGGGGACCGCAGGTCCTCCTCTCAGGGGCCCAGGTGACCTTGGACACCCCCTTGGGGCTCAGGCACCACTGCTCAGGGGCCTTGCCTTCTGAGAGGAGGCACAGCAGCACGGGGGGGTGAGCCCCTCTGCCCATCTGTCCTGCCCCCCCCCCCCCGAGCGTGCTACCAAACGCTGCCAGAGGCAGAGAACTGGCATGGCTCTTGCGAGGCAGCCCACAAATGCTGCCTGTCCGTCAGGGCTGCAGCAGAGCGGACCCTCCCCACTTCGCCCCTGGAGGAGACGGGGGAAAGGAGCTCCCCACTTGCAGAGGAGAGCACCCCCCCCCCCCGCACTCCCCAGTCGCCTGCAGAGCTGACAGGGCTCCAGCCTCCCCCTCCGCGCTGACCTGCCAGCCCCTGCTTGGCCACCAGCAGGATGAGCCCCAGGAGGAGGACGAGGGCTGACGGCTCCATGGCGCTGCCTAGACTGGGCTCGGCAACCTGGGCTTATATGCAGCGCTCCTGCGTGGCTCGTGCGCGTAGGGGGGGGTGGAACTGGGTCCCTGGCAGAATGCCGAGTGCCTGACCTGCCCGCCTCTGCCTCCCTGCACAGGCCGCCTTTGTCATCTGCTGCCCCCCTCCCAGGCCGGTTGGAGGCGTGGGAGAGCCAGGGGAGTCCAGCACACCCACCCGGATCCCTCCGCCCGAAGAGTCCGCCACCGTCCCGGCCACGCCTGCTCAGCAGTCCACGGGAGCCAGGCAGGGGGCTGGAGAGGGGCAGCCCAGCCGCTGGTGAGTCGGTGGGTCCAGGGGAGCAGCACTGCTGCCATGCCCTCCAGCTGTGCCCAGTCGCGCTGCTTTTGCCCCCAGCTCTTCATCAGTGGGGGCCACGCTCAGCGGGTTGTCCTTTTGCGCATCGGGTGGACTCTGCAGTGGGTGGGCAAGTCTGGGCTGGGCAAGCCTGCTCTGGCTGGACGGTTCCCGTTTTTCTCCCGCTCTCAGGGGGCTTTTGACGCTTGGGAGAATCAGCCAAAGGAACGGGTGGGTGGGAGGCTCAGGACTAATCCACCCCCTGCACAGTCGATAGGAGGCATTCGCTGCCATCTGGCGCTTGATGCGAACTTGGGGTGGGGAAGGACTCAGGCAGCTCTGGATTGGCCAGATCCCCAGCAGAGGCCCACCAAGGACCGTGGCCGGAACAGCCAAGGAAACAGTCCAGCCCAGAGGCAGCCTGACTCGAATCCCAGCTGCAGGCAAGGGAGGGCTCTGGTGGCAGGGTGCCAGCAGCATCTGGGCAGCAGCCAGACTTTGGCTCTTCTGAGTACTGTTTCTGGAGGAGGAGGTGCCAGGGCTCGCAAGGGGTCGCTGGTTGTGCCGCCTCTTGCTTGACAGGCTCCCTGCTTTTATGATCCGTCAGGATTGCTCAGTTTTTGTTTTTCCTGTGTCACTTGTGTAAGTTCTTTGTCATTTAAAAGGGCATGGAGGCACTGAACATATTGGGGGGGGGGACACAAGGAAAAGACCAGAAGAACAAGGATCTGTCCTCCACCCCAGCCTCACATCTTCATCACTCTTTGTGGCAGACCCACCACAGCTAATAAACAGGCACTCCCAAGGAACGTGGTTTGCATTCCAGTCAGCCACAGGTAGGTTCCACCCGTCTCCAAGGGCTGCATTGCCCTTTCACGGATGGACAGTGACTGCGTCCGTGTGCCAGACTCTCCGCTGCCCTCCTGATGGCAGAGGTTTCTGGGGCTTTGCCCCCATGATGGCCTCCTGCTCCCCACTCTCTACTACTCCATCCTACTGCATACTATACCAGGGGCTCTCAAACGTCCCCCCACCATGACCCAGCTGTTCTGTGGCAGAGGCGGCTGCAACCTACCTCCTTCTCTGGCACTAGGCCTCCGCAGCCCTCTGGAAGCAACCCGAAGACACTGTCACAAACCCGGAAGAAAACCAGAAAGCGGAACAGAGCGGCAGTGGTGGTGGGGCTGAGCAGGATCAATGGTGGAGTCCCCAGCCTCATATTGGATTTATTTATTGGGGTCATGGCACAAAAAAAGGTCAAAGACCACTGAACTGGGCCATATAATCGTTAGGTGGATTTGCAACTAGTTGAATGACGTGGAAAAAGGAGGTTTGTTCATGGCTTCGCCTCAGCCGGGAGGATGGTTCCAAATGGAGAGCTCCAGGGCTCTGTCTTGGGCCTAGTTTTTCACCTTCATCAATGACTTTGATGAGGGGAGACAAGGGGGCCTCATTAAATTTGCAGATGACACCAAACTGGGAGGAGCAAACAGAATAGAAGACAGCAAATCCTTCAGGAAGACCTCGACAAAGTGGAATACTGGGCTGAAATGAATAAGATGAAGTTGAACAGGGACAAATGCAAGGTTCTGCACTTAGGCAAAAATAATCAAAGATGCAGGTATAAAATGGGAGAAACCTGGCTTGGCATCACAACATGCAAGATGGATCTTGAAGTTGCAGTAGATCACAAGATGAACATGAGTCAGCAGTGTGATACAGCTGCAAAGGCGGCTAATGCCATTTTGGCCTGCATTAATAGAACCATAGGTTCCAACTTGCGAGAAGCTGTGGTTCCGCTTTACTCTGCATTGGTGCGACCTCACCTGGAGGACTGTGTTCAATTCTGGACACCTCAGTTCAAGAAGGATGCAGCCAAACTGGAGCAGGTTCAGAGAAAAGCAGCAAAGAGATCAGGGGGCTGGAAAACAAGTCCTGTGAGGAAAGGTTGAGGGAACTGGGTATGTTTAGCTTAGAAAGAGAAGGCTGAGAGGAGCTATGCTAGCACTCTTCAAACACCTGAAGGGATGTGCTATGGAAGAAGGCACAAATTTGTTCTCAACTGCCTCTGAGAGTACAAATAGACCCAATGGGTATAAACTACAAGATTGGTTGGACATCAGGAAGAGTTTCTGGATGGCAAGGGTGGTTCAGCAGCAGTGGAACCAATCGGTGAGGCAAGTGCTGGAATCTCACTCACTGCTGATATTCCAGAAGAGGCTCCGCAGGCACCTGCTGGAGATGCTCTAGGAGGATTTCCTGCTACGGACAGGGGGTTGGACTAGATGACCTTGTGGGGCCTTCCAACCCTATCTTTCTGTTATTCTGACTCTGTTCTGCTGTCATAAATCCCTTCTTGCATTGGCTCAATCCTGGATAGTTTTGGGCCAACAGTGATTGATCCATGCAGTCATAAAAATAATAGACCTCTGCATATATAATGGAAAAACCAAACCAGATTGTCCTCTCTCTCTCTCTCTCTCTCTCTCTCTCCCCCCCCCTCTGGACATGTGTGCATCACTCCTGAATCACTCCTGGTGGGTGCCGGGCCACTTGGAAATCTCCGCGAGCAAAGGGGCAGTGTATTGGAAAAGGCAGGAGATACCCCAAGGAGATAGGGAATGGTATTAGCAATGGCCCCTTGTTCCAGATAAACCAGGGATTATGAGGTTAATCCCAGAACTCCTGCAGCAGGATGAGAGATCTCAGCTGCAGACACAGCTGCAGGCTGATGAGATCTCTGGCTATAAAGGGAGGTTAGCACAGGTGCAGATGGGTGTGGCTGATAAATGAAAGCCTGCCCACTGATTGGCTGGCCTCAGTATAAAGTTGGAGGCAGGAGCTACAGTAAAGCACCAGGTAGGTGCTGTTTGGCTTACTAAAGGAAGGGTGGATTAGCACCAGGCAGGTGCTGGACAGATGGATGGCCGGCTGGATGGACTGCCTGTTGGACGGACTGATGAACTGGCTGAAAGACTGGCTAAGGTAAGCTCATTGTGGGGAATAACTGTGGGGAACAGTTGTATGGCTGCCACGCCCCTGGAGCCACCAAGTGGAGGAGGCAGTTGTGGCTTGGGCAAACTGACTGCCTATTGTTTGGTGGTGGGGTTTGTTGGTGCCAGACTTAGGGTAGTTGGGAGCTAAGCCCGTGACGAGGGCAGTCTGGAGGAGGCTGGCCAGCCGGTGATCCCAAGCGAAGCTGCTGGAGGAGAGGAGGCCCAGTGGGTGACTGAACCCCCTCCCTCTTGCCTATCTCTGAGGCCACTCTGTGGGGAAACTAGTTAGCCTGGTGTGGGCATTGGGACCCTTGGGGTGTCCTGGCAGGGAATTTGGCAGAACAGGCAGCCTCCTTGATAGGGCTCCTCAGGACTCCTGCCCCCATACCCTCCTGCTTGACAGTTTGCCTCCCCACTCCCACTGCGGAAAGGGGCGTGGCACTCGTGGGCAGTGGCGGAGCTCTGGCCCTGTCGACCGGCACGTTGCGCTTGTGGTTTTGCCTCCCGCATCATCAGTCAGTTCTGCTCTTTTCATTGTTCTTGCAGTCAGGGGAGGGAGGGGAGGGGAGGGGAGGGCTCTGAGTTGGGTCACGCTGCAGAAGGCTGGAGCAGCAGAGGGTGGTCAGGGGGTGAGACCGGCAGGCAGAATGAATGAGGGCCCAGGCACAGGACACGCCTCCAGCCAGTGTCCGTGGCCCCAGAGCCCCCGTTGCCACCTCTCCCTGGAGTCTTTGCACACAGCGATATTCCTACGGGGGGGGGATGCTAAGTGTTGCAGGAGCCTGAGCGCCTGTGTTATGTGGCCCGCCCCTCCAGAGCCATTTGCAGCTGGGGACACGTTGTACAGACGCTCTGGCTCCTGCAACACTTAGTGTTTTAACCCCTCCCTCCCTGTAGGAATGCCACTGGATTGCTGCTGACGAGCGGTCAGACGCAAATACTTGCTACAGGCATCTCCCCTGATGCCTCAAATAAACCTCTCTCGAACTATTTTGTGTAGCTCTGCTGATTGGACTTGAGCAAGGGGTGAGCATTCCCCAGCAGGGGTGCCTGGCATCTGGTGGACCCACCCCTTGCAGGCGCCATGCCTGTGGCTGGGCATCTGCTGCTGGACAGATTCATCCCATGGAAGCGGGCAGCCGGGATTTTCAACCCATGACACACAGGTTAAGGGGGGAAGCAATACTGGTGGCCCAGGACAACATTTTTGTCCACCCGTTGTGCAACTGGTTGTGCTGGAGCGTCTCAGGGAGAGCTTCTCCTCAGAAACGTTGGCTTTCCTAACTTTGAAGACTGGGATGTGTGGATTTCCCCCTCACGTACCTCCTCCCGCGCGCACGCACACGCACCCATCTCCTGTTGGTCTTGTTGCAGCCCCCATGACTTGGCCTGTGAGGTAAAAATAGGGGTGGGCTTGGCCCATCACCTTGTGGATCCAATGAGTGGTCCCAGTGACTGTGTTGTCAAGGGGGGAAATGAAGCCCACCTATCCCGAGAGAGAGAGAGAGAGAGAGAGAGAGAGAGAGAGAGAGAGAGAGAGAGAGAGAGAGAG
>JAJKFI010000109.1:1335225-1352933 GCA_029204185.1 Lerista edwardsae | reverse complement strand
GAGAGAGAGAGAGAGAGAGAGAGAGAGAGAGAGAGAGAGAGAGAGAGCGCCTCCAGGGACCACACTCCCCCTTCCACAAAGCGTGGCCCCTTCTCCCCTCCCTCCACAGCTAGGGGCAGGGTGTGGCTGCCTCCCCTGGCAGAACTACGAAAGGAAACACACACACACACCAGGTCTGTTGGACAGGTAATGTCTGAGCCAGCATCATGCTCTCCCCCCCCCCGCGAACAGGCCGGCTGCAGGCCTGCCCTGGTGGCACCCCCACCCCCAGTCACGGAGTGTGTGCCTCGTTCTGGAGCTCAGGTGCGGCTGCTGCAGTCCCCCGGCTTCTTCACGCTCTGTGTGCTTCCCTTGCCTCCTGCAGGCAGCTGCCCAGCAGGCAAAGACGCCATGCAGATCCCAGGGGAGGCCACCCCCCGTCTTCCCACAGTGGCCAGGGGGCACCTGGGGACTGCTGGCGAGGCTGATGGCCACCCCCTGCCAGCCAGGCCCCTCGAGCTCTGGCACGTCCAGGGCAGGCAGCGAGCCACCGGGTGCAGGCAGCTCCACGGCTACTTGGCTGCCCAGTGGAGAACCCACATGGCAGCCCTGCCGGGGTGAGTGGGGGAGGGGGCTGGCAGCTCCACCCAAGGTGTGCTGCTGCGCTCTCAGGGCTGCCCCATCGCTGACACGCCTCGTTCTAAACCTCAGCCCACAAGCTGCGCAGGGTGGCATTGTCAGGAAACAGGCGCCCCCTGCGGGTGTAGAGGGCCCCCTCACGCTGCTGCCCTCCATGCCTTGCTGTTCATGCCAAGCCTCCCACTGCTCTCGCTGTGCCCTGCTGCCAAGCAGCTCCCCCGGTGCCCTCGGCCATCGTTCTGCCACCCACTGGGCCCTCTGCCTGCCTGCCTGCCTTGGAGTGTCCTCCAGTCCTCGGGGATGGGCTTGCTGGCGGTCAGCTCCCAGGGTGTGTGCACAGGACCAGGGCCCTGCAGGGAGCCCTCCCAGGCACCGTGGCTTGGCTGGCTTCGTTGGACAGTGATTTCCTTCTGGGTGGGGTGTCCAGGTATGAGCTTGCACCAGGTCTTCTTTCACCCACCACGTAGGTCAGGGGAGGTGACTGCTGGTCAGCTGGCAGGCAGCCACTGCCTCTCTGCACATTAGCGGTGGCGGTGCCTGTGTGCAGCAGCAGGGGGGGCGCAGGGGCCACTGGACTCCGGGCAGCACTCTTCCAGGGGCAGCAATGCCACCCCCACTGCAGCCACTGGGGCTCCCCCTCGCCCACCCCCACCTGCTCCAAACCACCGGACCTCTGCTCCAGGAATGCCCGGGGAGCGATCCAAGGCCTGGGGAGGCCGTGCGGGAGGCTTTGGAAGGTCCCTGCCAGTTTTTTCAGGAAGTGGTGAAAGTGATGCTTTAAAGCCCTCCAAAGTCTTCCGAGAAGGCCTTCTGAGGCCCCTCAATGTCACTTCCAGTTTTCCTGGGGGGGAAAAAAAAACCTTGGTAACATTCTAAGGCCTCCTGAAGGTCTTGGAACACCCGCTGGCCACGACTGGCGCCCAAGGGGCAGGGGCAGCCCCGGAAGGTGTGCCCTGGGGCAGCATGCCTTCCAGCTATGCCAGTGCATGGCCAAGGAGCACATGCGCAGCAACCACCCAGCTTGGTCAGTTGGTCTCCAGGCAACCTCAATGCACACGTGTGATGGTTGCCTGGCCACTGTCGATCCTGAGCAGTCGTGGCACACACGTGCCTCAGTCACGGGTCGCCCAGAAGGCTGGTTGGTGCCTGGGTGGTCCTTCGGGAGCTTGGCAGTACGGCTTCGGCCCTGCCGTTCCTCCTCAGTGCCCCCCTTGCTAGGCAGGCATTGTCACAGAGTGACTTCATGCCATCACCCAAATAGCACTGGGCCGCTGGGGGTGGGGGTCATTGGTGGGGGCGATGATGCCTTTTGGCCATTCAAGCACACAGTTCTTCACCCTGCACGTGAACTAACCTAATGCCGGATCGTAACACTCATAATGGCTTCAGCTTGGTAATGATACGGTTGGTTCTTGGCATCCACAGGTGATTCCTGATCCTGTTGGGATCCATGAGGTAGGGGGAGGTGCCAGTAGGAGACCTGCCAACGGTGGAGAACCTCAGACCCCAGCGGGGACCGTCAGCCAGGCTGCAGAGAGCTTCACAGTAGCAGAGTGCGTCAAATTGCCATGAGGAACTTCAGCAGGCCAAGGAGAAGGGAGGACCCTGGAAACTACAGGCCTGTCAGCCTAACGTCTGTTCCGGGTAAGATGGTGGAAAGCCTCATCAAAGATAAAATCCTAAAACATGTAGAGGAACAAGTACTGCTAAAAGAAAGTCAGCATGGCTTCTGTAAGGGTAAGTCTTGCCTCACAAACCTTTTGGAATTCTTTGAAAAGGTCAATAGGCACGTGGATGTGGGTGAACCTGTGGATATCATATACCTGGATTTTCAGAAGGCATTTGACACGGTCCCCCACCAAAGACTGCTGAAGAAACTTCACAGTCAGGGAATAAGAGGGCAGGTCCTCTTATGGATCGAGAATTGGTTGAGGGCCAGGAAACAGAGAGTGGGGGTCAATGGGCAATTTTCAGAATGGAGAGAGGTGAAAAGCGGAGTGCCCCAGGGATCTGTCTTGGGGCCCGTGCTTTTCAACTTATTCATAAATGACCTGGAGACAGGGATAAGCAGTGAGGTGGCCAAGTTTGCGGATGACACAAAACTCTTCCGAGTGGTGAAGACCAGAAGGGATTGTGAAGAGCTCCAGAAGGATCTCTCCCAGTTGGGGGAATGGGCAGCCAAATGGCAGATGCGTTTCAACATAGACAAATGTAAAGTGATGCACGTTGGGGCAAAAAACCAAAACTTTACCTATAGGCTAATGGGTTCTGAGCTGGCTGTGACAGCTCAGGAGAGAGATCTTGGGGTGCTGGTGGACAATTCAATGAAGGTATCGACCCAGTGTGCGTCAGCAATTAAGAAGGCCAATTCCATGCTTGGGGTCATTAAAAAAGGGGTTGAAAATAAAACAGCCAATATTATCATGCCATTGTACAAATCGATGGTAAGGCCACACCTGGAATATTGTGTCCAGTTCTGGTCGCCGCATCTCAAAAAGGACATAGTGGAGTTGGAAAAGGTGCAGAAGAGAGCGACAAAAATGATTACGGGGCTGGGGCACCTCCCTTATGAAGAAAGACTGCAGCGTTTGGGGCTCTTCAGTCTAGAAAAAAGGCGCCTGAGGGGGGACATGATTGAGACATACAAAATTATGCATGGAAGGGATAAAGTCGATAGAGGGATGTTCTTTTCCCTCTCTCAAAACACCAGAACCAGGGGGCATCCACTAAAGCTGAGGGCTGGGAGAGTTAAAACAGATAAAAGGAAGTACTTTTTTACCCAGCGGGTAGTTAATCTGTGGAACTCCTTGCCACAGGAGGTGGTGATGGCATCTGGTCTTGATGCCTTTAAGAGGGGATTGGACAGATTTCTGGAGGAAAGGTCCATCATGGGCTATAGGCAATGATGGATTGTGCAACCTCCTTACAAAGGTGGTGGGCTACTGGTACCGGGTGCAAGGGAGTGGCAACAGGATGTAAGCATCTTGTTGTCTCATGCCTCCCTGGGGCACCTGGTGGGCCGCTGTGAGATACAGGAAGCTGGACTAGATGGGCCTTTGGCCTGATCCAGCAGGGCTCTTCTTATGTTCTTATGTTCTTAAGGAGGAACTGTCTGCTGTGGTGACATATGGGGCTTGTGGCAGTGCTGTCGAGCGGGGCTGAGGCTGGTTGAAGAGCCATTGCCAGCAAGTGCCGTCTCATGGCATCTCTGTGTCAGCCTGACAGGTCCACACCCACAACCACCCACAAGCCAGTGCTTATCACTGGGCAGCCACCCTCCGAGGCAGACTGTGGGCAGCAGAACTTGCTGCCTTGGAAGGCGCTGCCTGTTTCTCAGGTCTTGTGAAGGTACACACCTGCGACTGATAGGGGTGTGGGTGGGGAGGCGTTTGTGTCGGCATTCCAAGTGCCCCCACACTCACATTTCCCAGGTGGGGCTGTGAGCCTGTGAGGGTGGCACAACCAGCCAATTGACCCAACCCTCTGGGGGCCCACTGAGCCCGGACCTTCGGCTTGGCTCTCCAGGCGTCCCTGTGAAGGAGGGAGGGAGGGAGGGGAGGCCCAAGGGCCAGGGCAAGTGCTCACGGGCCAACGTCCCGCAGGATGTTCCAGGCCTTTCCCCTTTGGACCTGGGAGGCAGCCAAGCAATAGGCCCCGCCAAAAGGCTTGGACCAATGCGGGGACCGCCTGCCTGGTCTCTGCCGGTGGGTGGAATAGTGGAGTCCGTATTCTGCCCTGCGGCACCATTTCCAACCAGAGAGCAGGTGGAGAAGCCCACCCACCCCCGAAGGGAGGAGTGGGGTGAGGGGAGAGTGGCAAAAGGACTGCAGAGGTGCTCAGGGCTGCCGCTCCCCCCAAGTGAGTCCCTGCACCAGAAGCTCCACTGATGCTCCCAGCCACAGCCAGTGGCTCTCACGCATCCATCCCTGCATGTAATTAAACTGCTTCTGCTCTTGCTCCTGCTTCTTTAGGAGTAGACCGTCAACCAGATCAGAACCACTTTACAAGACTTCTCCATTCTAGTGTGAGAACTCAGTTCATGTGCAAGTTTGCTAAAACCTGAGTAGCAAGTGGCAGCTCAGGTCAAGCACTTTCGCTGCACAAATGGGTGTTTGGCTAGCAGGAAATGCCTAGAACAGGGTTCATGAAGGGGGGGGCAGAATGAGACACACTTATCTCTCCTGTTCAATCTCCAGCAAATGAAGTATCTCGGAGCCCAATCCTACTCATTCCCTCCTCCTCCCCCTCCTGCTGCTACTGCAGCATCCTGTGGATGGGGGCAGTTGCGGAGGTCTCCTCTGGGTAAGGGAACATTTGTCCCCTCACTAGGAAATGTGCTGGTGCTGGTCTGCATAGCCCTGTGCTGCTGGCTCTAGGAACGGGGCTAGGATTTGAAGGCGGCTGTTGTTGCCAAGCCTGCCAGGACCAGGGGACATCCACTGAAACTGAGTGCTGGGAGAGTTAAAACCAATAAAAGGAAATACTTTTTTACCCAGCAGGTAATTAAGCTATGGAACTCCTTGCCACAGGAGGTGGGGATGGCATCTGGCCTAGACAGATCAAAGGCATCTGGCCTTTAAAAGGGGACTGGACAGATTTCTGAAGGAAAAGTCCATCGTGGGCTATATGCCATGATGGGTGGTGCAACCTCCTTACGTTAATAGTAGGCTACATCAGAATGCCAGGGAGTGGCCACAGGATGCAAAAGCATCTTGTTATCTACTGAGCTCCCTGAGGCACCTGGTGGGCCACTGTGAGATACAGGAAGCTGGACTAGATGGGCCCTTGGCCTGGTCCAACACGGCTCTTCTTATGTTCTTATGCCCCATTGCAGACCAATCCACCCCTCCCCCACCTGATCACCTCCCCACTCCGCCCTCCCCACCCCGTCCTGCCCTCTCGCCACCCTCTCCCTCACCACCTCACCTGCGCCAGCGGGTCCAGCTGGCTGCTCCTGCCCACACAGGAAGGTCCGGCCTTCCCACCAGTGCTCCAGCAGCATGCCAGTTGGCCTGCCTGCTGCCAGAAGGGCTTTCCTGACTGCTGGAGGGCGGTTAGCGCTGGCAAGACACGGGTTCTGCCCGTGCTAAGAGCCTGCAGGGTGGGCTGCCCGTGTGACTGCACGCTGCCTCCATTCTGGGTCGGGAAGCAAAACCGGAGGGAGGGAGGGAGGGAGGGCTTGGAGAAGACCCCTCCCTCTGAGGCTGGCAGCGGCTGCGTACCAAGCACAGGAGGCCACGATCCGAGGGAGTGAACAGGTAGCCACAAAGCCACAGGAGTCGGGGCTGCTGTGTGACGCGACAGTTTACTACTGCAAAGGTGCCTGCAGGAGGACTCCAGCATGTTCCTGCAGAGCAGGGGGTGAAGAGGAGAGCAGAGCTGAGAGCAGAGCAGAGCAGCAGTGGCAGGGGGTGGCTGCCCGGCCTCTGCGGGGACGGGACGGGAGACGGCCGCCGCTTCTGTCCTCAGCCTCCCTGCAGTCTGTGCGGGCACCTGTGGAGCAAGGACAGAGAGTGAGGGGCTGGCCGGGCAGGGGCTGCTCCTGCTTCTCTGCAGCTTCAGCAGCCTCCCCGGGGAGCCCTGCGTGCACCAGAGGCACCTCTGGAGGAGGCAGGCCAGGCCACCTGAGGGCCACATCCTGCTTGGCACCATGCGGCAGTTCGACTGTCTGGAATGCTTCTCTTGCGCATCTCTGCAGCTCTCACAGTCGCCCTCTAAGGGAGGCCTGGTCACTGTGCTGCACCTGCAAGCCTGAAGCTGAGCGAGAGCCGGCAGGCCAAGAGTCTCCTCGTGGTTTGGGGACTGAGAACATGAGAAGAGCCCCAATGCTGGATCGGGCCAAGGGCCCATCTAGTCCAGCTTCCTGGATCTCAAAGCGCAATCCTAACCTGGCGTTAGGCCGGCACAGTAGACCAGCAAGGTTTGGTTGGCACCAGGGCCACAGTAAAGTATGTTTGGACCACTCTTGGAGTCGGGGAGGGTGGGGCTCGTCCGTATGCTGGCCTCTCTGACTCGCAGAATGGCCCAAACGTACCTTACGGAGGCCCTTGTGCCGGCCAAACTCTGCTGGCCCAACTGTGCCAGCCTAACTCCAGGTTAGGATTGCGCCCTCACAGTGGCCCACCAGATGCCTTGGGGAGCTGGGGGGGGGACTGAGGGGTGTCTTGAGCCAGAATCTCCCTGAGTCACACTCACCAGAGCTCCTGTGTGGTTTCATTTACAGGGATCAGCCTTGCAGCGCATGTTGTGGGAGCTGCGTCCAGCCCCTAGCATAGCAATATTCACGCACAAGACACCTTGGCGATGCATTTTCACACGCAGCGCTGAACTGCACAGCCTGAGGCAGCATGAGCTCCCTGAAAGCTGCATGCCGCTTGAAGCAGCCCTGGTGGAGACATGGAGGAAGCCTGGGAAGGCATTGCTCCCATGGACTGGAAACCACTCCGGAACAAAGAGTGCTAAAGGAAGCCACGCAATGCGCCCCATACCAGGTGTCCTTGGAGAATCTTGCCCTGGAGGGATCCCACCATGGGCAGTTCTGTCCTGGCAACAGAAGGAGGTCTGGTGCCGCAAACACTTTCCCTTTCTTTCCAAATGCGTGTGCAGTTCAGAGTAACTCCATCTCGGCTTGAATCCATTTTTGATTTCTGGTCTGGCACTTCTGAGAGCAAGACCCTGGAACTCTCCGGAGATACGCTAATTCTGGCCGTTGAGGGTCTGCCTCTCTCCTCAGGCTCTTGCAGATGTCGGTGCTCCGTCCTGACAAGACTGCCATCAAGAGCAAGCCCTGCCTGTTAGGTTCCAGTTGGACAGCCTGCCCAGCCCAGGACTAAGAGGTTCACAATCCGACCCTGGGGCAGCCCCCACCTGGCCATGCCCATGGTCTGGATGGAGGCGTCATTAAGAGTGCCACCCTCACCGCCCAGAGCTGCTCATGAGCAAAGCAGCCCAGCCTCAGGCCAGCGCCCTTGGGCTGCTGCTAGCAGACAGTTAGTTCGGCCCCAGGGTGCCTACAGGATTGCGCCCTCAGTCACTCTGCGTAAATTCCTCTAGTTTTGGTGGGTGTGGGGAGGGGCGAGAGTACTGCTGATGGCACTGGGGAACGTTCTGGGGCAAGCCAGGCCTGTACAAGAGGGACGGGCTTCCCTTGAACCAGAATGGAACCAGGCTGCTGGCACGTAATATTAAAAAGGTGGCAGAGCAGCTTTTTTAAACTAAACCCCGGGGGAAAGCCGACAGGAGCCGAGTGGCATCCAGTTCAGGACTCCTCAACCCTAGGGAATAAGGGTGACAAGATGACAGAAGAACAAAGTAATGATACAGTAGGAATTGAAACATGTGGGAAGTGACAGAGGGTTCAGCAGAACAAGAGACTGCAGGGTTAAAGGCAGAAACAAGTAAGGTCTCCTTCTTGGGGGACCCTGCATACAGGTGCATTTATGCTAATGCTCAAAGCCTTTGTGCAAAAATGGGAGTATTGGAATGTTTGGTGGCTATGGAAAACACCTGACATAGTGGGTATAACCGGAACCTGGTGGAATGTGGAGAGCCAATGGGATACAGCAGTCCCAGGCTACACACTCTACAGGAGGAACAGGGTGGGGCGTGTTGGAGGTGGGGGGGCATCTATGTCAAAGACAAGACCAACTCCAGAAGAATGGACTGAAGGTGGGTCTGACTTCACCACAGAAGCACTGCGGGTTAAACTACTAGCTCCAAGGAGTGATGCTACAGTGGGAAGGTGTTATCACGCGCCCCCCCCCCCCGATCAAGAACCTGAAAGGGACCTTGAGAATAGGAAACCAATTGGGCTGCACCCAAGCATCAGTCCCCAGGCTGCACGGCCCCAATTCAACAGGGCTACACAGGCACAGTTCAGAGCAAGCCCATCAGAGCGCCTGGCGCCTACCCCGAGGCAAGGGCGCAAACCAGCTCCAGTGGCCTCCTCTCTTGTGCTGGATACGGCGCAGGCCTGCTGCCCTAGCCGTTCTGGCACAAGTTAGGACTGCGCCCTTGGTGAGTTATTTGCATCCGTCTTCATGACGGCCGGCCTTGGGCAGATGCCACTGCCTGAACAGTCCGTCTTGGCTGGGGAAGTTAGGAAGCGCCGTCCTGACCCACTTTCCAGCAGCGGAGTCAGGGCAATGCTGCTCTGAGGTGAGGGAGCACACATTCCCTGACCTCAGGGAGGCCTCCGTGACTGCCCCCCCCAACTGCAGGACGCAGCACATCATGCCCTATTGGCACAGCTACGTCAGTGCTGGAAAGTGGATCAGAATTGTGCCCTAAATCAGATAAACCACTTGTGAACTTTGTGTTGAAAAGAGGTATATAAATATTGACTAATTGCCGATAAGATCGGGCCCTGAGGCTGCAATCTTACAGGCACTTCCCTGGGAGCAAGCCCTATTGAACACAAAGGAACTTCTGAGTAGACATGCAAAGGATTGGGCTCTAACCCTCTGAGACTTTCTTCAGGCTTTTTTAATGCTTTTTTCCTGGCAACATTGAATGCACCTGTTAAGAAAGAGGCTGATAAGTGAGATTTGAGTTCAGGAGAATCAAACTTCAGTCGTTAGGAAATTCCTTTCTCTCTACTATGTTTGAGGGGGGAGGGTGCTTATAAAAAAAAAACTTTGCAGCCTTTTCTATTTCTTTTTTATGTTCTGCAGAAGATAGTGATGCAGAAGAGTCGTCAGAGGAGTGCAGAACAGAGTGACAAAAATGATTACGGGGCTGGGGCACCTCCCTTGTGAAGAAAGGCCGCAGCGTTTGGGGCTCTTCAGTCAGTGGCATTTCTATAGGGAGGGCCTCTGTCTTCAGTCTAGAAAAAAGGTGCCTGAGGGGGGACAGAATTGAGATGCAGAAAATTATGCATGAGATGCATAAAGTGATAGAGGGATGTTCTTTTCCCTCTCTCACAATGCCTGAACCAAGAGACATCCACTAAAATGGAGTTTGGAGAGAGTTAGAACGGATAAATACTTTTTTACCAGCAGGTAATTAATTTGTGGAACTCCTTGCCACAGGAGGTGTTGATGGCATCCTAGGTGCCTTTAAAAAGGGATTGGACAGATTTCTGGAGGAAAAGTCTATTGTGGGCTACAGGCCATGATGGGTTGTGCAACCTCCTTTCATTGGTAGTAAGCTACTTCAGAATGCCAGGTGCAAGGGAGTGGCCAAGAGATGCAGACAGCCTGTTGTCTTGTGTGCTCCCTGAGGCATCTGGTGGGCCACTGTAAGCTACAGGAAGCTGGACTAGATGGGCCGACGGCCTGATCCTGCGGGAGTCTTCTTTTCTCATTCCTTCACTGACTGATTTCAACAATTGGGGGCCCAATCCTAGACTCAACAGCGCCAGCAGTTCTAGTATACTGCCAGGGTTGGTGTTGCAAATGAGCCATAAGGCACAATTTTTTCACCGGTGCTGGCCTCGCACTGGAGCCCTCTGCCCAGAGGCAGCAAGTTGGAGCTGGCGGCTGGCAAGTAGAGGGGCTGCCTGCAATTCTGGGCAGGTGGAGAGGGTGGGACTGGGTGGGGGAGGGGAGGAGCAGGGTCAAGCTGACGGTGGCCTCCACTGCCAGAGCCTGACCTCCGTGTCAGAGCCTGACCAGCCTGACATGGAGGCCCTCAAGTCTGCGCCAGCCAAATAGCTGGTGCAGAATTGAGTAGACCTACTGGCAGCCCTGCGGGCTTTCCCGGAGGAAGGGGAAGAGCATCCTCCTGAGAGTCTCCAGTGGCTGCCTGGCTGCAACTGGATGCCTACCACTGGTAACCCTTTGGCTGCCATGACACCCGCAGCGTCCAGGTAGTTTAAGATTGGGCTGCCCAGACGTCATTTCCTTTGGTCTCTGTATCCTCTGGTCCCATCCCAAAGGCCTCTTTTCCCAACCCTGCAAATGTGTTGCTTGTCATCCGGTACTTCACACCTCTTTGTTATTGGACCTGACGCAGTCTCAGACAGTGAGCTATTCAAGCCTCCCTTTTTCCCTGTTTACAGGAAATGGGGGCTTGTTTGTTTCATGGAAGGCTTCTGTCTGCAGCTATGGAGAGGCTCACAGAAGATCCTCAGGGCCCAACCCTTTCCAGCCTTCCAGTGCTGATGCAACTGCAATGCAGCCATGAGGTGCGGGAGCAAATGTCCCCTTGCCTTGCCTTGCCTTGCCTCGAGGTTGCCATGGCTGCCCCCACCCACGGGAGGCAGTGCAAACGCCGTTGGCATGGCTGCATTGGCACTGGGAAGTTGGACAGGACTGGGCCCTTAGCTGGGTCTGCTGTAAGGCTAATCATGCAACGCAGTGGCTGAGCTGTTGCTGACAGCTCAGTGTAAAAAGGGGGTTCAGGTGCCTACAGGATATCCAGAGGACATGGAGCACCTCCTCCAAGGCGTGTTTGGGTTTGTTTGTTTTTAATGAGCACCTCTGTTTCCAGGTGCTGAGACGTTTTTGGGTTAGCTGGCTCTGTTGCAAGCCTGCAAAATACCTCAGTTGATGTTTCAGCAGCTAGTTCAACTGGAAAGAAAGTTTTTTTTTTTCCTCCCAGGTATTCAAAGGACAACAAGAACCCCCTGGGGCCAGGCTCTGCAAGATCCTGCAGCAGCTAGGCCTGTGAGCTCAGTGAAAAGGTGGTTTACTGGGGGGATTTTCTTGGTATATGATATGTTTCTTTTTCCTTGCTATCTGCCACCTGTTAAATCTGCCCTATCAGCAGGGAGCTCAGGCTGGCATTTGTGGTTTCCCCTTTTATCCCAGAAGCCTGGTCAGACTAGATGAGAGGCTGTGACTGGCTTGATCGTGACTGTCACCTGCTGAGCTTTGTGGCTGAGTCAGGAGTGGCGCCTGGACCGCCACATCTTGTGCCCCACACTCCCCATACCAACCACTCCACACACAGAGACACCCTATGCTTCCTTGGGCCTCTTCTCCTTCTACTGCCAGTTGACTCTGCTTCAGGCACAACCACTCAACCACAAGGCAACGCATTTCAGGAGCGGCAGGTTGCGAGGGGTCTGGAAGTGGGCCCAGGGTGCACCTCACCTGTGGCCTGCCACTACCTCCTTCTAGCCTGCCACTGAAGCAACAATCCACCCCCCTCACCCGAGAGAAGTGGATCACCTCCAGTGGCGTTTCTACAGGGATGGCAAAGCTCTAAGTGTTGCAAGAAGCCTTCCCTTGCAGTGGAAATCACTCCTCTCCTGCACCATTTTAGCCAATCCTCACAGGGAACAGCAACATCTTGGCGTTGCTTACTGGCTACAGCAGCAAGGGAGAGGAGGGATTTACAGGACAGGGTAAGGCTCCTTGCAAAACTTAGAGCTCTGCCCTCCCTGTAGAAACGCCTCTGATCACCTTACCTTGTGATTTCCCACAAGCCGAAAGCGCAGGACTTCCCCTTGTTAGCACAGAAGAGGAACCTCCCCCATTCATGCCTTCCCTCTAAACAAAATTGGGAGCCTTGAATTGCCATTAATTGGTGAAATAACCCGTAAGGAACTCCCCTTGCAGCCTGTGGCAGAGGTCAGGGCAGCCCTGGCTTACATAGCTGGATTTTCAGAAGGCGTTTGACACGGTCCCCCACTAAAGGCTGCTGTGAAAACTTCACAGTCAGGGAATAAGAGGGCAAGTCCTCATGTGGGTCCAGAAATGGTTGAGGGCCAGGAAACAGAGAGTGGGGGACAACAGAGAGGTAAAAAGCGGAGTGTCCCAGGGATCTGTCTTGGGGCCTGTGCTTTTCAACTTGTTCATCAATGACCTGGAGACAGGGATAAGCAGCGAGGTGGCCAAATTTGCAGATGACACAAAACTTTTCCAGGTGGTAAAGACCAGAAGGGATTGTGAAGAGCTCCAGAAGGATCTCTCCAAGTTGGGGGAATGGGCAGCAAAATGGCAGATGCGTTTCAACGTAGACAAGTGCAAAGTGATGCACATTGGGGCAAAAACCAAAACTTCACCTATACTATAGGCTTATGGGTTCTGAGCTGTCTGTGACAGCTCAAGGGAGAGATCTTGGGGTGCTGGTGGACAATTCAATGAAGGTATCGACCCAGTGTGCGGCAGCAATTAAGAAGGCCAATTCGATGCTTGGGGTAATTAAAAAAAGGGTAGAGTATAAAACAGCCAATATTATTGTGCCATTGTACAAATCAGTGGTAAGGCCACACCTGGAATAGTGTGTGCAGTTCTGGTCGCCGCACCCCAAAAAGGTTGGAGCTGGAAAAGGTGCAGAAGAGAGCAACGAGAATGATGACGGGGCTGGGGCACCTCCCTTATGAAGAAGGACTGCAGCGTTTGGGGCTCTTCAGTCTAGAAAAAAGGTGCCTGAGGGGGGACATGATTGAAAGTGCAGTCCTACACTTCACGGGAAGAGCAGGGCCGGGGGGCCCTGTGCTGTTTAAAGCGCAGCTTTGGAGCGCTGAGAAGCCTCCCTGGGGCAGGGGCACATTTGCGACCTTGTCCCGGGGAGGCTCCAGCCTCCCCTGTGGATTCCTCGGATCTGCACCTGCTATTTAACAGAGCCGAGGAAGCCTCACAGCCCTAATCCAGCCACGCGGCCTGGGGACGGAGGCTTGGACGTGGCTTGATGGGCCACAGGACCAGCCCTCCTCCCGGGGAAGCGTGTGGGGAAGCCACTCCTGGGAGGGTCCCAGAGCACCGGGTGATCCTCATGGCTCACGTCTGCTCTGGCCTGAGAAGCGGGGGGGGGGTCCACCCAGTGGGAGGCCTGCTTCTGGCTCCGAGCAGCAGCAGCCTCGGCGGGGTTGCCAGGGAAGGACCAGGAAGGGGGCGCAGGCGCACGTCTGAGCTCCAGGCTGATGCCAGGGTGCCCTGCCCTGCCTTGCCTGGCGCTCCTCCGTCCCGGCTTCCAAGGGTTGCCCAGGGCGGGCTGCAAACTCACCTCAGAGGCGGATGGAGCAGGACAGGTTTCCACAGCTGTTCCGGCAGCACTTCAAGGAGCCGGGGCAGTCGGAGTCGGCCTTGCAGGTGTCATAGCAGGGGCTCAGCTGTGGCATGGATGGATGCACCTCCGGGCAGAGACCTGGCTTGTCTGCAGAGGGAGGAGGGAGAGTGGGTGGGCAGATGGCCCTGCCTGGGTCATGGGGAAGAGGCTGTGCCCCAGTGAGCCTTGTACATAGGGCAGAGGAGCTGCCACCCACCCCTAACATGTGTGGGTCTGTGTGACAAGGCCCTTGCATGAAAAGCGTGTAAACCATTTCACTTGCGCATGTTCTCACGAGGGAGGGAGTGGGGGCCGTCTGCAAGTGTGGGTGATGGCGCCATTGCTGGTGTTGGAGCGTCTCCCCACCACTTGTGCTCACCCCAGCAGGGCAGCCCCCAGCGAGAGTCACTCCACTTGTTCACAGCAAGCCCCCGGTGCAGAGGCTCAGTGCAGAGAGATTCCCAGCTGCTCGGAGCAGCGGGGGGGGGTGTCATTACCGTTTGGTGTCTGGCAAGACGTCCCACAGCTGGTCGGGCAGCACTTCTGGTGTTCCTCGCAGCTGGCATCAGACTGGCACTCTTCCGTACAGTTCCCAGACTGTGCCACCACCACTGTTTCGGGGCACGAGCCTGCTCTTGCCACGGCTGGAAAAGGCAGAGAGGAGAGGTGGTCCCCCCGGCTCTGGGGAGCTTCCCAACCCCATCTCACCGGGTGAGCAGCTGGCCCCAGAGCTCGGTGGGCAAGGCTCCACCTAGCCGCAGAGCCTGCTGTGGGCGCGGGGGACTCTGAGCAGCCTACACGCTGGTTGCTGGGCTTGGAGAGGTGAGGAAGAGGGGCTTCCTCTGGGGCTGGGGAGGGGCAGGGCCTGCTGGCAGGCTGGAGGGGAGGGCCTGCGGGTGGGGCTGGGCCTCACACCCACCTGTCACATTCTGTCCAGACGTGACCAGCCGCGGAGTACGGAGAGTGAGGAGCCCCAGGAGGGAGAGGAGGAGGAGGCGGCGGCGGCACCCACTGCTCCCTGGCTCCATGGTGGACCTGTGAGGAGTGCCCGGGGCCGTGCCCGCCCAAGCCGCGCTTTAAGCTGTCCTCAGGTGTGGCTGGCTGAGGCGGGGGCCGGTGGAGGGGACGGGCTCCCGGTGATGAATGGGAACAAGTCAAGCCGAACTCCCTCCTCATTCCATTGCACAATTGCAGCGGATCAGGTGTCGTCGCTGGCTCAGCCGTGAACCAGGAAGCTGCAGGCCCCCAGAGGGGAGCCAGGGAGGAGCCAGGGAGCCCCTCTCACTGCCAGCCAGCCAGCCAGCCAGCCTGCAAGCAAGCAAGCAAGCAGAGGGTGGTTGTCCCCCTGGAGCAGCAGGGCCAGGCCTGAGTGTTGGCAGCCAGCCAGCCACCCCGCGGCCTGGGGACCCAGCTGCAGCGGCTCCCACTGCGCCCAAGAGTTGGGGTGACATTGAGCAGGCCCCCCACGCCAGAACCACACTCCATTGCCCACACGCTGTCTCAGGACAGTGCCCCTGCTGTGTCTCGGGCCTGCCGTGCAGCTGTCTCGGGGAGAGTGCAATGCAATTGTGATACGATGCTCCCAAGGAGAGTTGGAGGACGAGAGACTGGACCCCTCCCCCCAGGAAACAGGCAGCAGGGGGGGGGAGGGTGCTGCTCTTCGCCTGCCCTGCTGAGAGCCGTCGGCTTCTGGCCCGAGACCCGAGCTGAGGCCCCCAGGCGAGATCAGGAAAGGGTGCGCTCTGGGCTCCGGTCCAGTCCAGTCCTCTCCTCTCCGCCTGAGCTGGAGTCCCTGACGGCAGAGTCAACACCCTGGTTGGAGCACGGGGTGCGTGGCTGTGGCTGTCGCCAGCGCCTCCAAGGGCCTCCAAGGCAACGGGGCTGGGAGCCACAGCCTCCCTGGAGGTGCTGCAGAGCTGCTGAGCCAGGGGGGCCACAGGCCAGCTCGCCACCAGGCAGCTCCAGGGGCCCCCCTCCTTTCCAAGGCTCACGGCCATCAAGGAGCACACTGCCGTGGGGTGAGGACTGAGGCTTCTGCGTCCTGCTTGCACGGGCCTTCCGGAAGCCCCTGGCCGACCCCCAGTGGAGGCAGGACGCTGGTCCAGACGGGCCTTTAGAGGGCCCGCCAGGCTCCTCTCACGGTTCAGCGTGCGCATGGGCGGTGCACAGGAGCCTCCCTGGGACGGCCCCTCTCCCCTGGCCGGCTGGGTGGGCACCTGCAGAGTGCGATGTGGTTCCTGACCGCACAGAGCGCTGCTGCAGGGCTTTCCAGAGTGACTTCCTCTGCCCGCCCCCGGCTGTGCCTGAGATCGCCACCCCCCAGGACGAGCAGGAGCCCCCAGAGCTGTGAGCAGTGGGGCCCCGTGCCTGCCGCTGGCCTGGCCTCTGGCGGGCGCCCCAGCGGGCCCCCTTGCCCCTTCCCTCCAGAGGGACCAGCACCACCAGCCGGGCTGCTCAGCGGCCACTCGCCACTCGCGTCAGCAGGACAGGGTGGGCCCCCCGTTCTGGGAAAGGCTTCCCTGTGGCCCTGCTCGGAGGCGGCTCCCCAGGCCCTGGGCGTCTGTTCCCAGGCCCTGAAACCGCCACGGTCAACAGAGAGGCGGGGCTGGAGAATGCTGGGGCAGAGCAGTTGTTTGCTGTTGCCGGGGCCGCGCCTTGAGTGGAGGTGCCTGCTTATGTAAGAGCCGCAGGGAGGGCCCTTCCCAGCAACAGTCGCCAGGCAACGTCGTCACAAAGGCAGAGGCGGCAGCGCTGGCCCCGCGTTCCCCTGCCTGGGGCAAAGCAAGCAAACAGGCACAGTCCTGGATTCAGGCAGCCCCCCCCCAAGGCTGGCAGCTACTCCTAGGAAGGCCTGCTGGCATCCAGCCAAGAGTTCTTCAGGAGCCAAAGAACGAGGCTGCTGATCCTTTGTCTCAAATATGCAGCTTGTCCCTGAAAACAGCCTCTGTGGCGGAGGACTGGAGGATAGCCAACGTCACACCAATCTTTTAAAAAGGAAGCAAGGGGGACGCTGGAAGCCATAGACTGGTCAGCCTAACATCTGTACCAGGAAAAATGGTGGAAAACCTCACCAAAGACAAGACCTTCAAACATGAAAGAAGAAGCCTTGGCTTCTGTAAGAGGCAGTCTTGCCTTGCGGAACTGTGAGAATTCTGTGAAATTCAACAGGCACGCGGATGTGGGTGAACCTGTGGATATCATCTACCTGGATTTTCAAAAGGCATTTGACACAGTCCCCCACCAAAGGCTGCTGAGGAAACTTCACAGTCAGGGAATAAGCGGGCAGGTCCTCTTATGGATCCAGAATTGGTTGAGGGCCAGGAAACAGAGAGTGGGGGTCAGTGGGCAATTTTCACAATGGAAAGAGGTGAAAAGCGGAGTGCCCCAGGGATCTGTCCTGGGAACAGTGCTTTCAACTCGTTTAGAACAGCGCAATCCTAATGCGCTGAAGGTCCCTTGTGCCAGCCTCCAAATGTTGCAAACGCGCCATAAAGCGCACTTGCGCTGTTTTTTTGAAGTGAGAGGGTAATGCCCATGGGCTGGCTTTGCTGCTCCGTGACCAGCCCGGAGGCCCAAAAGTAAGGCTGGCCTAGCAAGGTGGGCACAGGGAGTCCAGAAGGGTGGCAGGAGGGTGACGGGGGGGATGGCGAATGGAGGGCAGAGAACAGGCAGGCCCATGGGTAGGCCAGCCAGAGGAGGGGGTGGAGGCAGGGTCTACTCTTTGGGCCAGATCCTAACCTCCTTTCCCAGTCCAGGCAGCCCTGATTGGCCGTTTGGAATTGCGCTGCTGATTTTGGCAGCACAGCTCCAAGAAGCCCCATCTGGGCCACTGCACATTACCCAGGGGAAGGGGAATGTTTTCCCCTTTCCCCAGGAAGTGTGGCAGCACCTCTGAGCCCAGGCTGCATGTGGGGCAGGCAGACGCGTACCAGGGCGAAACTGCGCCCAGGGCACACAACATCATTACGTCATGACATTGCGGGGTGGGGCTTCTGTCCGCCATGTCAGCTAACATGGCGGGCAGAAGCCAAGCCCCGCCTCCTTGCTTTGCCCAAACAGCGGCTAAGGGAAGCCACGCGCCTCTCAGGCAGCATCCCTGGCTGCTGCTCAGAAGCAAGCACCGAGAAGCAAGCACTGAGCACAGCACAGAAGTA
>JAJKFI010000109.1:1318486-1334373 GCA_029204185.1 Lerista edwardsae | reverse complement strand
GTGTGTGTGTGTGTGTGTGTGTGTGTGTGTGTGTGTGTGTGTGTGTGTGCGCCACATAGTCTCCGCAACACCTGGACTGATCGACACCAAACTCAGCACACAGACACCTTGCACCCTGGCGACAAACGCTGAGGGGGGTGCGAGGGGGGCCTGTATCTCACAGCAGCCCACCAGGTGCTCCAGGGAGGCATGAGACAACAAGATGCTTGCATCCTGTTGCTGCTCCCTTGCACCTGGTACCAGTAGCCCACCACCTTTGTAAGGAGGTTGCACAATCCATCATTGCCTATAGCCCACAATGGACCTTTCCTCCAGAAATCCGTCCAATCCCCTTTTAAAGGCATCCAGACCAGATGCCATCACCACCTCCTGTGGCAAAGAGTTCCACAGATTAACTACCCGCTGAGTAAAAAAGTACTTCCTTTTATCTGTTTTAACTCTCCCAACCCTCAGTTTTAGCGGATGTCCCCTGGTTCTGGTGTTTTGAGAGAGGGAAAAGAACATCCCCTTATCGACTCTATCCCTTCCATGCATAATTTTGTATGTCTCAATCATGTCCAGGTTTGGGGGGCCCTCAACGTGGGGGGTAATAAAAGGTGTGAAACAAAACGTCCGCCATGCCCCGCTGGAACAATTGGCTGAGCTGATTGGTAATTTGGTAATTTCGTGTGCAATAGAATCTTGGGATAAATAACTACCCGGGCAACGCTGGGTACCAAAACGCTAGTCTATATATATAAAGAAGAACATATGCATGTATGCAAGGCTTTTTTTCTAATCCAACGCACCGGAATGGCGTTCCGGCACCTTTTTTATGCCGTCCCCCGGGTAATGGACGGTCGCGCTGCGGCAGACCAGGGTCCGACAGAACTTAGTGGATCGGAGGGTGCGCGTGCGTACTACAGTCCCCAGCATGCAGTTGACCAGGCACATGGTGGGCGCGTGGAGGAGGCGGCAGGGAAGCAGCAGAGTTGCGCTTCCTGCGCCGAGTCGACGCCGAGGAGGAGGTAAGAGAGTGAGTGTGCCTGGCCCGCCGCAGCCCTGCCCGCCCTGCACGATGGCTCTCTGGGCTGCCAAGGAAGCGGCTCCCAGCGGCGCAAGGGATGCCCGCAGGTGCCCAGCCACGCTCCGCTCCAAGCGGCGAGGCAGCATCTCCTCCCCATCCACGGCGCTGCCGGCCGCCCCCTCCTCTCCCCCCCATGCAAACTTTCCCCTAAGACTCAGCCTGGCTCCGCAGGACCCCTCCTGCACACCCTCCGCCAAGCTCCATCTTGCGGCAGCCCTGCTCTCCCACAGCCACCCCGGCATGGCCCCTTTCCTGGGCAAGCCAGCAGAGGCTTTTTGGAGCAGCAGTCGTCGGTGTTGGGCCACTTCTGGGGCCTTTGCTTGCTCCCTTTGGCCACTACAGGATTAAACGCCCCCACCCCCAGTGCAGACCCTTCCACCCGCCCACCCCACCACTGCCGCATCACAGTGGGAAGAATCGATAGGGGAGAGGGAAGGAATTGACTTCTGGCTTGCAATGGATGCCGCTTATCTGAGCAGTGCCTTTCTCTACCTGTTTCTGATTGAATGCCGAGGCAGGGAGGGAGCCGGAGCTGCCACCTCCTCCGATTTCTGCCTGAAATTCCACTCGGTGAGTTTCAGCCAGGGGTCGTGGGTGGTTGATGACTCCCCCCCCCCCACAACCAGCTCTTCAATTGAAGAACTTTTTACCTGCTTTGGTAGGAAGAGACGGGCTTTTTTTGTGGGGCGGAATTTACAGCATAAATTTTGTGGTATGGGAGGTTGGGAGTTGAGTTGATATCTGTCACACCTGGGATGTATAAATTAAGCAGACATCCCGATTGTGGTCAAATGTTATGTGGCTTGTCTCGCTTGTTGGAGACATCTACACCTATCTTATTTGCATGCTCTGTAGTGTGGTGCTCCTTGTTTCCTCTACAGTCTGCTAGGGCACACTGTGATCTGGATAAACCTATACAGATCCCATCATCAGGAGTTTGGGCTGGCTCTTGCACGACTGTACAGACATGCGCCAAGATCCACTGGGGTTCCGTTCCAGACCCCACAGTAACTATCTGAAACCGTGGATAGGAGAACATCACTGGTTTGGCTGCAACAACGTAAAAAAAAAGAGATTTGTTTAATGTTCCACTATCTTTTTAATAAGCATCCCAGTATCCATGAATAACTGAAACTGTGGATACCTGGGCACACCTGTACTTTATTTCTGTGAGTACATGTGAATGCATCATGCCTGTGTAGTTTGAGAACATGACAAATACATTTGTATTGCTCACTGTGGAAATGTTAAAACACTGACAAAGACCAGGGACTGGAGTGCAGCTGTTAAGTGGCCAAGAGATCGACGAGGATGCCTGGCTATATTTCCAAGTTCAAATCAAGCTCATCCTGGTGATCTAGGTCTTGATCAAGCTCCTGCGGTCCATCCACGTGTCTGGCCTGTGTGTGGTGCATTGTAGGCTGATGGGCAGGAAATGGCACGGGGTGGATTTTGAACTCCGATTCGCATGTTTGCTACTGTGAAGATTTTCAAGCACTCCCCCCCCCCCCGGCTGTTGCTTTGCATATCCACATAGTCCAGGGTTTGGATGTGTATGCTTTATTGGAACATATTGTTCTTTCGTCATTATGAAGCGGAGACACCCTCTTTTGTTTGGCAGCTGGTGAATTGGTGAATAGAAAATCTTTTTTTAATCTTTTTTTAATTTTAATTTTTAGTGTAAAAGTGTGACTCGCAAATTTAAAAATGAAAAAAATTACCAATTTCTTCTCAACCACCAGTCCTGCTAATAAAAAGGCTAGAATAACAGACACAATAGTGTTGAATGCCTTTTTGTTATCCTCTCTGTACGTGTTAATCACGTGTTGTCTAGTTGTATCTTTTACTTATTTCTCCAATAAAAATGGTTTAAAAATAAATAAAAGATTAACAAGTTGTGAGTTCCTGCACCTTTTTTTTTTTTACAAAAAAGCACTCTGTGTGTGTGTGTGTGTGTGTGTGTGTGTGCGTGCGTGCGTGCGTGCGTGCGTGCGTGCGTGTGTGTATGTACGTATATTCCGCATAGGCTCCGCAACACCTGGACCGATTGGCACCAAACTCGACACACGCATGCCTTGCGGCCTGGCAACAAACACTGCAGGGGGTCATGCCCCCCTCGTGCCCCCGGGGGTGGGGTACGTGGTAGAAAATGGTAGAAAATGGCCAAAATCGGCGTCGAATCTGTAGTTTCCAGGGTCACCGGGATGAGCGGCAACACTCCCGACGCCGTTGGAGTTCAGGTTTTGCCCCCCCCCCTCAGCGTGGGGGGGGCGAGAAGGGGTGCGAAACAAGATGTCCACCATGCCCTACTGGAACGCCTGGAGCAACACGCACCAAACTCGGCACGCGCATGCCTTGCGCCCTGGTGACAAACGCTGCGGGGGTCAGGCCCCCTTAACGCCCCCAGGGGTGGGGGTATGCATGGGGCCCCGCAGGAAAGCAGTAGAAAATGGCCACAATCGGCGTCGCATCCGTAGTTTCCAGGGTTGCTGGGACGCACAGTGACGGATCCAACACCGTTGCAATCTGGGTTTGGGGCCCCCTCGGCGTAGGGGGCGAGAAGGGGTGTGACACAAAATGTCCACCATGCCCTGCTGGAACGCCTGGAGCGATGCGCACCAAACTCGGCACACACATGCCTTGCGGCCTGGCGACAAACGCTGCGGGGGTCAGTCCCCCTACTGCCCCCAGCGGTGGGGGTACGCGGGGAACCCCACGTCACAATGGTCAAAAGTGGCTGAAATCTGTGTCGAATCTGTAGTTTTTGGGGTCACCAGGACACACGGTGACACTCCCGACACCGTTGGAGTCCGGGTTTGGCCCCCCTCCACTTGGGGGGTGAGATGGGGGCGAAACAAACTGTCTGCCATGCCCTGCTGGAATGCCTGGAACGACATGCACCAAACCGGGCATGCACATGCCTTGCGGCCTGGCGACAAACACTGCGGGGGTCAGGCCCCCCTAGCGCCCCCGGGGGTGGGGGTGTGCAGGGGGCCCCGCATGAAAACGGCTGACATCCACAGTTTCCGGGGTCGCTGGGACAAGCGGTGATGCTCCCGACGCCATTTGAGTCCCGGTTCGGCCCCCCTCAGCATGGGGGGGCAAGAAGGGGTGCGAAACAAAATGTCCAAAATGACCTACATTACGGTCAAATCCATAGTTTTTGGGGGCACTAAGCTGCTTGGTGACAGTCCCAATGACATTTGTTACCAGGGCAACGCCAGGTACCAAAAAGCTAGTTACATATAAATAAGTCACCAGGCCCAGATGGTATATACCCAAGAGTTATTTAAAGAACGAAGTTGCTGAGTATGCAACTTGTCCCTGCAAACAGCCACAGTGCCAGAGGATTGAAGGATAGCCAATGTCACACCAATCTTTAAAAATGGGAGGAGGGGGGATCCTGGAAATCAATCAATCAATCAAATGGAAATCAATCAATCAATCAAATGGTACTCAAACTACAGGCTGGTCAGCCTAACGTCTGTTCCGGGAAAGATGGTGGAAAGCCTCATCAAAGTTAAAATCCTAAAACATGTAGAGGAACAAGTACTGCTGAAGGAAAGTCAGCATGGCTTCTGTAAGGGTAAGTCTTGCCTCACAAACCTTTTGAAATTCTTTGAAAAGGTCAACAGGCACGTGGATGTGTGTGATCCTGTGGATATCATATGCCTGGATTTTCAGAAGGCGTTTGACACAGCCCCCACCAATGGCTGCTGAGGAAACTTCACAGTCAGGGAATAAGCGGGCAGGTCCTCTTATGGATTCAGAATTGGTTGAGGGCCAAGAAACAGAGAGTGGGGATTAATGGACAATTTTCACAATGGAGAGAGATGAAAAGTGGAGTGCCCCAGGGATCTGTCTTGGGGCTGGTGCTTTTCAACTTGTTCATAAATGACCTGGAGACAGGGATAAGCAGCGAGGTGGCCAAGTTTGCGGATGACACAAAACTTTTCCGGGTGGTGAAAACCAGCAGGGATTGTGAGGAGCTCCAGAAGGATCTCTCCAAGTTGGGGGAACGGGCAGCAAAATGGCAGAAGCGTTTCAACATAGACAAGTGTAAACTGATGCACATTGGGGCAAAAAACAAAAACTTCACCTATAGGCTAATGGGTTCTGAGCTATCTGTGACAGCTCAGGAGAGAGATCTTGGGGTGCTGGTGGACAACTCAGTGAAGGTGTCAACCCAGTTTGTGGAAGCAATTAAGAAAGCCAATTCCATGCTTGGGGTAATTAAAAAGGGGGTTGAGAATAAAACAGCCAAAACTATTATACCATTGTATAAATGGATGGTAAGGCCACATCTGGAGTACTGCTTACAGTTCTGGTCGCCCCATCTCAAAAAGGAAATAGTGGAGCTGGAAAAGGTGCACAAGAGAGCAACGAAAATGATTACGGGGCTGGGGCACCTCCCTTATGAAGAAAGACTGCGGCGTCGGGCTCTTCAGTCTGGAAAAAAGGCGCCTGAGGGGGGACATGATTGAGACATACAAAATTATGCATGGAAGGGATAGAGTCGATAAAGGGATGTTCTTTTCCCTCTCTCACAATACCAGAACCAGGCATCTACTGAAATTGAGTGTATCTCATGCGCTCCCTGGGGCACCTGGTGGGCCGCTGTGAAATGCAGGAAGCTGGACTAGATGGGCCTTTGGCCTGATCCAGCAGGGCTGTTCTTATGTTCTTATGGGGGAAAGAGAGAGAGAGAGAGAGAGAGAGAGAGAGAGAGAGAGAGAGAGAGAGCAGGAACATCTTAGTATCCTCAGCAACACTCAAGGGATTCTGTGGCAAATGGATTCAGGATTCACTGACAACAGGAAGTTTGACATCTCTAAGGCACCCGGCTGGCTTTTCTAGACCTATAAACTTCCCCTATTTAAATCTTGTCTCTGCCATAGAATGACGAGGCCACCCCAGGCAAGCTGCTCCCTCTGGCCCTCCACTCCCAGCTGCAGTCTGGAGGCGTCATAATTCTGGCCTCCACAGCTGTTTGGTCCTCCCTCTTGCTCCACACTCCCTCCACCAGTCCCTAACCCTAACCCTGTCCAGCCCTCCCCACACCTCTGTCCTCACACAGTGGCTTTTAGACTGAGTGGCAAGTCTAGACTTCTGAGCTTTCACACCCCAGCTGCAGGATGCACTACTATATATATAGTATATCTATATATATATATAAGAGGACGTTTGTACGTTTGTACGTATGTTCCGCATAGGCTCCGCAACACCTGGACCGATTGACACGAAACTTGGCATGCATACACCTTGTGGCCTGGCGACACACACTGCAGGGGTCAGACCCCCCCTAGGACCCCGGGGGGTGCGGGGGTGTGTGAAACATAAACATGATCGCAAACGGCTGACTTTGGTGTCGAACCCGTTGTTTCCGGGGTTGCCGAGACAAGCGGTGATGCCCCCGATGCCATTTGACTCGGGTTTGGGCCCCCCTCGGCGTGGGGGGGGGCGAGAAGGGGTGCAAAACAAACCGTCCACCATGCCCTCCTGGAACGCCTGCAGCGATTGACACCATACTTGGCATGCGTATGCCTTGCAGTCTGGTGACAAATACTGTGAGGGCCAGACCCCCGTAACGCCCCCAAGGGTGGGGGTCCACGGGGGGGGGGTTGCATGACAATGGTTGAAAATGACCGAAATTGGCATCGAATCCCTACTTTCTGGGGTCTCCGAGACGAGCGGCAACCCTCCCAACGTCGCTGGAGTCCGGGTTCGGGGGGCCCTCGATGTGGGGGGCGAGAAGAGGTGCAGAACGAAACCTCCACCATGCCCCACTGGAACGCCTGGACCGATTGGCACCAAACCCGGTATGCGGATGCCTGGCAGCCTGGTGACAAACACTGCGGGAGTCGGGGGGCCCTAGCACCCCTGGGGGTTGGGTTACGTGGGGGGCCCCATGTGAAAATGGTCGAAAACGGCAGGAGTCGGTGTCGGATCTAAAGTTTCTGTCGGGTTTTAGAATGGATTTGTGTCCATTCAGCAGAGTGTAGCCAGCAGAAACCCTGCAGCCGGACGACGTGAAGAGCAGACTGGCAAGCACAGCAGACAGAGTCTCCTTGTAGAGGCTTTATTCTTTCAAACAGAATGTTACAACAATCCATAAACACACCCACACAGAGTTCTGGTGTTCCCTGCCTAAATACAGACTCTCCCCCAATCAGGGTACACCTATTAGAATATCTACAACATTTACATAATTGGCCACAGCTGTGTCTCTGTTCCAGCTGCCTCAGGCCTTATGGTTTGGGGGAAGGTTCCAGAACTCAGACACAAATGCTTGGCCTGTCTTGATTTACCACGACACTCCTCCCATTTGTTTCTGGGTTCTGGGTTCTTCTCTTGTTTCCATACACATTACACATGGTACAGTAAGCATACATGATACATAGTACAGGTATTCAGTCCATACCTAGCATCTGTACCCCTTTTTGAAAACTTTTGCTCTGTCAGAGGCTTGGTTAAAATATCTGCCCGGTTCTCCTCTGATGGACAATATTCTAATGTGATTAGTCCTTCCTGCACTGCTTGCCTGACATTGTGATATCTTATGTCAACATGTTTGCTTCTGGCTCTCACTCTCTCAGAAGCGGCTAGTTTCAGGCATGCTAAGTTGTCCTCAAACACTTTGATTGGTTCCTTTTGTATTATGCCCAGGTCTGTTAGTATCTGCTTGATCCAAATTAAGCTTGTGCAAAGTTGTGAAAGTGATGCAAACTCTGCCTCACATGTAGACAAGGCTAAATAAGTTTGCTTCTTCACTGTCCAATCAATCAATGTATCAGCAAGAAGTATGGCATTACCTGATGTAGACTTTCTGTCTTCGGAATCATTTGCCCAGTCACTGTCTACAAAGCATGTTACAGTCAATGGACCCACTGGTTCAATATTTAGTTTGAGGTTTGATGTCCCTTTCAGGTATCTTAACACCCTTTTTAAATCTGTCCAGTTTTTGTGGTTTGGACTGTTGGTATACCTGCTTAGAATATTTACAGCATTACAGATATCTGGTCTGGTCCATAAGGCTATATGTTGTAGACTGCCTAACAGTGATTTATATTGTTCTACATGGGGCAATTGATCAGTGGCTTCTGCACTATTTTGGCTTCCTACACACATGGGTGTCCTGGATGCTTTACATTCTGACATTCTCCACTTTTCTAAGAGTTCCTTTATCTTTTGTGTTTGGTGCAGAGCAAACCCTTTTCCTGGAATTGTCTGTACTTCAACTCCTAGATACTGTTTTACAGGTCCTAGTTCTTTTAAAGTAAAGGCTTTCTCTAGACATTGTGCTGTTTGTTTTATTTGTTGTATATCAGCACTCAAAAATAATAAGTCATCTACGTAAGCCACTATCAACATTTGATCGCTGCCTGTTCCTTTTACAAATAGACAAGGATCTGCCTTTGTGGCTTTAAAACCTAGACTTTCTACCTTTGCTTTTAAATGTTCAGACCATCTCCTTGAAGCTTGACGTAACCCATAAATAGAACGGTTCAATTTATAAACACTTTGTCCTATTCCTGTCCCAGGAATCTCAAAGCCAGGGGCTTGTTCCATGTACAAAGTTTCATTTAAAGTAGCATTCAGATATGCTGTTTGCACATCACAGTGATATACATGCCACTGTCTTTGTGCTGCCAGGGCAAGCACTAGACGTATTGTTTGTGCAGCCACTGTAGGGGAAAAGATCTGCTCATAATCTATATGCTGCCTTTGAGCATACCCTTTGGCTACTAACCTAGCCCGGTAAATGGGTTCTGCCCCGTCCTGAGGCTTGATTCTATAAACCCATCTGCAGCCTATTGCCTGGCTTCCTGCTGGTAAATTACAGGGAGTAAATACACCAAGCTTTTCCATGGCTTGCATTTCTTGTTGCATGGCTGTAAACCATTTCCTTCTCTCACTAGCTGGCAGCTCTAAGATGTCTTCATATGTCTGAGGCTCAGACTGAACATTGTATGCAACAGCTTCCCCTATTGTGAAACGTTGAGGTGGAACACCCCTTGTGGATCTTTCTGGCAATATTCTACGTTGCACTAGAGGACTTTGCTCCCTAGGTGGTGTTGCCTCCTGCTTAACTGTTTCTGGTGTCATGTAAGGGGTTAAAGGCTTGCATTCCTCTTCCCCTTTATCTGATTCTGTGGGCTGCTGAAGTTGCCTTGGCAACTCCTGCTCACTCTCCGGCAATCTTAAAGGCTCTGGTGAACTTGGAAGATAAACTTCGGTGTGCTGGGACAATAATTCTTGCTCACAGAAGTTAGCAGACCGGGAGATAATTATGCTATGTTTATCAGGTGCTAAAAATCTATAACCTTTGGTCAAAGGAGCAAATCCAACACATACTAATTTGCGAGCTTTGGGGTCTCCTTTCCTTCTCTGAGATTTAGGAATAAAAACCCAAGCACGTGTTCCAAAACATCTGAGATAGGACAAGTCAGGTGCTTTCCCATATAGCAAGCTATAAGGAATGTTATCTACGGCCCTACTATAAACCCTATTGACTACGTGTGTGGCTGCTTGTAATGCCTCACCCCAGAATGCCTGGCCAAGCCCTGATTGGGCTAGCAGAGCATCTTTCATTACCTGCAAAACTCCAGCTTTTCGTTCTGCAACTGAGTTTTCAGCTGGTGAGTAAGGGTTTGTGGTTCTATGTAAAATGCCTTTCTTTTCTAGCCATGACTGCATAACTTTGGCCATGAATTCTCCTCCTCTATCTGTTTGCAATTGCGCCACCTTGTGGTTGAAACGGCGCTCTACCATGTTAACCCAGCTTTTAAACTTCTGAAATGTTTCTCTCTTTTCTTTTAGCAAATAGCAAAAGCTAAATCTTGAATGATCGTCAACAATCAATAACACATATTTGGCTCCTCCAGCTGTGGCTTTGAATGGGCTTTGAATCCAGCTGTGGCTTTGAATCTTCGTGCTGCATAGACTTGAGTTGTCTCCTCCTCCTTCTTTGTAGAGGGAAGGGCTGTAGAGGGATGAACGCTGCCTCTCTTCCTCTCAGCTGCATGCTCCTGGCGTTTCTCTTGTTCTTCCAGAAGCCTTCCAGTGAGGTAGGAAAGAGTTAATGTGGTTTCTGGTATTGCCTCCAAAGTCAAGGCAAATGTATCCCAGCTGCTGTGTAATGAACTTAACACAGTCAGGGCTCGCTGCAGCTCAGGAATGTTCACTCCCACGTCCTCAAGGTCTTTGAAAGTTTTCTTCATGAGACGAAGGTGTTCTCTCAAATTCCCTCCGGGCTCAAGTCTTGTTCTGTAGAGGCGTCTGGACAAACTGATTTTTGAAGCCACAGACTGACGTGTGTAAATTTCTTTCAATGCATCCCAGTACTGTTTAGCTGTGGTCAGACCACGTATATGAACTAAGAGTTCATCCTCCATACTCAGTCCTATGTGGGCTTGCGCCCTCTCGTCCATACGCAGATTTTCACCCGTCAAGGGGGTGGGGGTTGCCTCAATGAAGGACCATAACGACTCCCTCTTCAATAACAAACGCATTTTGTGCGACCATGCCACATAATTGGTATCATTGAGACGGCATACCGGATAAGGAGCAATTTGCTGCACCACTGGCACTGTGTCTGGTGCCTCTGCCCCTCCAGCCGACTCCTGCTCGTGCTCTGAGTCAGACATGCTTCAAGTGCTGCTGCTCACCGTTTCAAGAGCTCAAAACGACGTCCTTTGTAGCTGCAAGCAGCTGTCTTCCATAACTTGTAACTCAGCATGGTCCTGCTGCGCCCATAACCTGTCAGGTTTTAGAATGGATTTGTGTCCATTCAGCAGAGTGTAGCCAGCAGAAACCCTGCAGCCGGACGACGTGAAGAGCAGACTGGCAAGCACAGCAGACAGAGTCTCCTTGTAGAGGCTTTATTCTTTCAAACAGAATGTTACAACAATCCATAAACACACCCACACAGAGTTCTGGTGTTCCCTGCCTAAATACAGACTCTCCCCCAATCAGGGTACACCTATTAGAATATCTACAACATTTACATAATTGGCCACAGCTGTGTCTCTGTTCCAGCTGCCTCAGGCCTTATGGTTTGGGGGAAGGTTCCAGAACTCAGACACAAATGCTTGGCCTGTCTTGATTTACCACGACAGTTTCCGGGGCCACCGAGACGAGCGCCAACGCTCCTGATGCTGTTGGAGTCCGGGTTCACCCCCCATCGACGTGGGGGGTGAACAGGGGTGTGAAACAGAACGTCCGCCACGCCCCACTGGACCGATTGGCACCGATTGGAACACCTGGACCGATTGGCACCAAACTCGGCATGCGCATGCCTGGAGGACTGGTAACAAACACTGTGGGGGGCAGGGCCCCCAACGCCCACGGGGGTGGGGGTATGTGGGGGGCCCACGTGAAAATGGTCACCTGGAGCGATTTACACCAAACACGGCGCGTATATGCTTTATGGTCTGGTGACAAACACTACGGGGGTCACACACCCCTACTGCCCCCGGGGGTGGGGGTACGCAAGGCGCCCCACAAGAAAATGCTCGAAAACGGCTGATATAGGTGTCAATTCCATAGTTTCCAGGGTCGCCGAGACAAATGGTGACGCTCCCGATACCGTTCGAGTCCACTTTCGGACTTGGGATAATTTGTTGCCCGGGCAACGCCGGGTCAAAAACGCTAGTTGTATATATAGTATGTATTATATATACAGTATATAGTATATATAGATATATAGTATATCGTAGCACACTCTAGCGAGTGCCTTCACAAGCAGCAAGTGCTGTCTGCGACAAAGTGCAGCGTCTGTGACAAAGTGCCTGATGAGACACGCGGGTTTAGCATCTGGGCGAGTTCAGCAGCAGGGCGAGGAAGCCAGGGCCCCGGACTCCTTAACAACTTCAGAACTTAAAACAAACATAGCCATGTAGTCAGCCAGCCGGCAGGTAGGTGGGGGCTATCCAGAGTTTTGCACAGAGTGCCACATGTATGATTATATGCCTCTGGGGCATACATTGTGGGTGTGTCCTCGGTGCAAGGAGCTCCAGGGGACTTTAGGGGACTTGCAGGCTTCGTCCCACCCTCAGAGAGGCAGCTCATCAGCTGCTGGGAAAAGAAGTCTCAGGGCTGGAGGACATCAGCCTGGAACAGAGGGAAACAGTCCCCCAGTGGGGACCCCTTCTTCCAGCGACGAGCCCGCATCCACACTACTGATGATGGGAGGGGGGACGCGGGCTCCTTATAGTGAACATAAGAACATAAGAACATAAGAAGAGCCCTGCTGGATCAGGCCAAAGGCCCATCCAGTCCATCTTCCTGTATCTCACAGCCACCCTGCCAGGTGCCCCAGGGAGGCAGGAGACAACAAGATGCTTGGATCCTGTTGCCACTCCCTTGCACCCGGTACTCTGAAGTAGCCTACTACTAATAAGTGGGTGACTCTATAGTTAGGAATATAGAGAGGGGGGTCTGTGATGGATGTGAGGACCGCATGGTGACTTGCCTGCCTGGTGCGAAGGTTGCGGACATCACTTCTCGTCTAGATAGGCTGGTAGAGAGTGCTGGGGAGGAGGTAGCGGTCGTGGTGCATGTTGGCACCAACGACGTGGGGAAATGTAGCCGGGAGGTCCTGGAAGCCAAAGGCCAGGACCCTCAAGGCAGCGTTCTCAGAAGTGCTACCCGTTCCAGGTGCAGGGCCAGCTAGGCAGGCGGAGCTCAGGGCTCTCAATGCGTGGATGAGACGGTGGTGTCGGGATGAAGGGTTTAGATTTGTTAGGCACTGGGGGACATTCTGGAACAAGCCAAGCCTGTACAAGAGGGACGGGCTTCGCTTGAACCAAAATGGAACCAGGCTGCTGGCGCATAACATTAAAAAGGTGGCAGAGCAGCTTTTAAACTGACTCCTGGGGGAAAGCTGACAGGATAAAGCCATTCTCGCTCTTGCTCTTTTTTAGCTGGGGGCATTGTCTAGGCCAGTTGCTCCTCCCCCCTCCATACAAATTGAGAGGGTGTCCTAGATTGTGTACTTTGTGGGGAAAATTCAGTACAAAGAAACAAACGCTTTTTATCAGGCTGTCTATCATGACTGATCGTCTTGCTGCAGAATTTTCAAGATGGCAGTGCCCAGCTCTCTGCAACCCTCTGAAAATCAGCCTGTGACCCCCAGGACGTTAGAGCAGGGGTCTGCAAACTGTGACCCAGGGGCCAAATCTGAGCTGTCACAAGATTTTATCCAGCTCACAGCAACTTAAAGTATTTGACATTTTTATAATTCTTACTATATCATTTCTCAGTTTTAGGATGGCATTTTTCTTTGTAATAGTCACATTTCTCTTTTGTTCTGCATCATATCATACGATGATTACAAAAAGATCCAAGTAAACCTTATTCATTCGTTTCAATTTTATTCATTCATTTATAAAATTGATTTTATTTTACAAATTTACAAAAATTTGTAAAATACGTAGCCCTCGAACGGAGCTGTTTGGAGCCCAGCGGGTGCTCAGCACCTTTCTCCTGCACCCCCTGCCACTGCCACACCCCAGGGATGCACGCGCTTCTGGGAAGCAGGCTGGGACGGTGCTCAGCCTCTCGCAGCGGAGCCGCCTGCCCAGCGTCAAGCAGAGGGTCCTCTCACCCAGGCCACCCTCCGCAGCCGGGAGTCTCCAGGGCCTTTTGAGCCTGGGCCTCGCTCCACACAGCGGGATGCAGGCGCGTGGTGTGGCAGCCTGTCATGACTGTTGGAATCCCCCTCAGTGCGGCAGGAACTAATCGCCGCCACCACCATTGTCGTCGTCGTCGTCGTCATCATCATCATCGTCATCATCGTCGTCGTCATCATCGTCATCATCGTCGTCGTCGTCGTCGTCATCATCGTCGTCGTCATAGTAATCCTCATAGTCGTCATAGTCGTCATAGTCATCATAGTCGTCGTCGTCGTCGTCGTCATCCTCGTGGTCCGGCTTCACGGTGGTGTGCACGTGGGATGTTGGCCGTGGCTTCCTCCCAGCTTCTGGCTTTCTCACAGGTATTAGTCTACCCCCAGTGGTGGGACTCGCATCAGTCCTCGGTCCAGGATCCAGCGCTGGCTCTTCAGCCATGGCCACGTGGCAAACGCATCTTGACCTTTCCCCGGAAGTGGCGTCTTCACAGACGAGGGGTCCCGGGTCGGAAGCGGGGCGCGCTGGCCTCGTGGCAGAGTGTGCAGGGCCAGGAGGCCTGGAGGTGTCCCCGGCAGGCACCGCCTCCTTCCTCCCAGAGGCCGGTCCCAATCCCAGGTCACGCTCCCTGCCCTGGAGGAGGGGCCCCTCGGGGCCCGCCAGGGGCTTCTCTGCAGGCCCTGCGCTCAGCGTGCTCCCCTGGGGGCAGGAATTCTTCTTGCAGAGCGGCTTCGTGGGCGGGGCAGGGGCTGTCTCCGTGGGAGGAAGGGGGGCTCTGGCGTCCTCCCCACCGTCAGGCGGGCCTGTGGGCACAGGGCTGTGCTGGGTCAGCCATGCATCTCCCGGTGATGCGGCTGGGAGTGGCATCTCGGAGGCGGCTTCACCCTTTGGGAAGACTCTACTTGGCTGGGGCGCCCCAGTGTCGCTGCCATGGGTGGGCGATGGTGTCCCAGGGACCTCTGAACGGGGGAGAGAGAATTTAAGGCACACGACCCCAAAGGCCCCTCTCGGCTGTCCCCATCCCCGCTTGCGTGTCGGAGCAAGCGGTCAGCGCGTGTCCTCTCTCGAGAGCTGCCCGGTGCTGCCTCCTCCCTGCACAGGGTGAGGCAGGGGCAGCTTCAGGACAGTGGCCGTGCAGGGCTTTGCGCACTACAAACGGGCCGTGCGGGTGACAAGCACCAGCTCTGCAAGGAGAGACTCCCGGGGAAGAGCAGGCCCAGCCAGGGCACCCTGCCAGGCCCCCATGGAAGGAAGCCTCTGCCGGGCCCAGACTGGGTGGGCAAGCAGTGGCCCCACAGCCGGCCAGCATCCCCCTGGTTGGGGCCACGGCAGCAGGAGGACCCGAGCGGGCATTCCGGGGAAGGTCCGTGCAAGGGCGGAGTGGGACGGAACTGGGGCGGGGGGCAGGCAGGGAAGGAGGGAGGGAGGAGGCTGGTCTCAGAGGCGAGGCCAGAAATGGAGACACACTGCTTGGGAAAGGGCGGAGCAAGCCGGAGAGAGCCGGAGGAGCAGAGGGCAGAAGGCCCAGGGAGGGAGGGAGGGAGGGGAGGAGCACAGCGGAAGGGAAACCCCAGCAGCGATGGGGCCATGAGAAGGATGTCTCAGCAAGCAGTTCGGGGGGGGCTTACGACTGTCCAGGCAGGACAGGTGTGCATAGGGGCAGGACGACAGGCCTGAGACAGACTGCTCTCCACTTCAGGGGGAAGGGACAGCCCCGGGGGCTCAGAGCACGGCTCTCCTCCCGGTCCCCGAGACGAGGGCCCCTGCAGCAGGCTCAGAAAGGGGCCTGGGCGGGGGGGGGAGAAGCGCCGTTCCAGCTGACCAGCCACAATGGCCACCTGCACACTCTGGGCTTTAGAGGCAGCTGATCTCTGCCCGCCCAGTGCCAGGGAGTGGCATCAGGGCACCAGGGTGCCTGCGCCCTGGCCAAATGCGCCCCAGTCACTGGCGGACCTGGACATTCGTGGCTGGGGGTTCACTTGCAACTCCACGTGCACATCCTGAGCCCCGTGTCCCAGCCCTAACCCTGCCATGGCACTTGGAAATGAAAAGTGCTCCTCATGTCCCAACGTCTCGCTTGGGACCCAAACGTCTGGAATGCAAAAGAAGCCCAACCCCGACCGGGATGCAGTGGTCTGTCCCGGTTGTTGCAGTTTCACATCTCACAGTCCAGAACTGGTTGAAACTGGCAT
>JAJKFI010000109.1:1304001-1318476 GCA_029204185.1 Lerista edwardsae | reverse complement strand
TGTTGCAGTTTCACATCTCACAGTCCAGAACTGGTTGAAACTGGCATTCCGTCTCTGCTTCTTCAGATCAGATAGACACCTGTGAGTCCTTGAGCTGGTCAGCTTCCCAAGCTTGTTAGGGTAACTAGCTTTACTCCCTTTCCGATAGTGTAATGAAAGCAGGCAATTTCACACGGGAAGAACTGGCTACAAACACTTTGCTTTCTCATGAGATCATAGTGTCCAAAGGGGCACCTCATTGGGTAAAATGGGGCACAAGGGTCTTCAGGTATCCACCTACCAGATATACTCTGGTTGCATCCCTTTGTTCTTGTGTAGAAGGAATATTTCACTGTGTGTGCACTAAGATGTAAAAGCTGCACTGAAACGCCGCCTGCGAGCGGCAAAGACTTCGCCGGCTTTCTTAACCGGCAGACTGAACTTTTCACCTATCTCACTTTCGCTACTGAAACCAATAAAGAGACTTTTGTTATTGAGATGTAGCGTACGCTTCGTTACTTCGCTCCGGAGCGCTAAGGCAAGCGCTGGAATGGGTATCCGAGCCTCCAACTCTGCTATTATTTACACAAATACTACAACACCGGTGGCCTCCTCTGGCCCTGCGCACTGCCTGGGGCCCCTGGTGGGCCCCTGTGAGATGCAGGCAGCCAGACTGGCTGGGCCCCTGTGGCCTGACCCAGCGGCTGGGCTCTTCTTCCACTCCTCGGTTATGAACCGAGGCCTCTTTGTGCTTTGGACCCGCAAGTCCGTCAGCAACGCCCAGTTTAGCTGCCGGCTCAGACTGAAGGGGGCCCACTTTGTCCAGATCCTGCTCCCCGGTGCCTCCAGGAGTCCCTAAGCAGGAGAGGAAGGCCCGGCCCCCTGGCCCCATTGCTCCCTGCAGCTGCCACATGGGCGCAGGCTGCTGCTGACCCTGGCAGTGGCCCCCAGGTATTGTGACCAGGAGCCCCTGATGGCCCTTTCCTCCCTCACTGTGCCCAATCTCCCTTTGCAGCCATCCAGGCTACTGGCCCTCACCACACCATGTGGCAACAGACAATTATGCACCCAGTGAGGAAACGCTTCCTTGCCTCTGTGCTAAATCTCCCATCCCTCCATCCCTCCACTTCATTGCCTGATTCCTGGTTTCCCTCTAGGACTGCTCCTGTCCCCCCGCCTGGGCCAGGCGCCCGCTCCCACGGCCCTGGCCTCGTCCTGCTGCCGCCTCTACTCACCCTTGAGTGGTGCGCCCTGCAGAAGCGGAGCACAGAGCGCCAAGGAGCCCAGGGCGAGCAGGAGGCCTCCTGGCTTCATGACGGGGCCAGGACAGCTCCAGGTGGCCAGGACCGGCCCGTTCCTGGATATAAGCAGTTAGTTGCCTGGGTGGAGCCGCTGCGGGAGTGGAGGAAGTGGCTGGCAAGGGACAACCTCCCATTAGGCAGCTGAATTCCACTCCCAACTCACATCCTTGTCAACTGTCACCTGTTTATCTCGACAAGCACATCTACAGAATAATAATACCTGCCCAAGTCCTTGTCAAATGTAAACGACAAGTGTTCATCTGTTGCAGTGTTACCTGGAAAAGTGTAGAGAGGATGCAACCCAGTTTCCGAAAGGGTCCTGCCAACTCAGGAACAGTAATGGGAAAGTAGCCAAGATCAAGCATTTGGCAGAAACTGGTGAGGACCTTCAGTAATGAGGCCACTTGTGAAGGACATTTGAAAAAACTTCAGACAGAGATCAGATGTCAACCTGAGTAGATCTGCTGTACAGATCAATTCCTACTTCCTAGAATCATAGAGTTGGAAGGGATCTACAAGGACATCTAGCCCAACCTCCTGCCTATAGCAGGAAATTCTCCTTCAGCAGCTCCAGCAGGTGCCTGTCAAGCCTCTGCTTGAAGGTCTCCAGTGAGGGAGAATCCACCACCTTCCTCAGCAATATGTTTCACTGTCAAGCGGTGCTTATCGTCAAGAAATTCTTCCTGATGTCCATCTGAAATCTCCTCTCTTATCCCCATTAAACATAGATCTACTGTCAGAGGCAGCTGAGAACAAATTTATCCCTTCTTCCAAATCACATCCTTTAAGGTATTTGAACAGTGGTATAATAACCCCTCTCAGCCTTCTCGTCTCCAGGCTAAACATACCAAATTCCCTTAACCATTCCTCATAGGACTTGTTTTCCAGCCCCCTGAACATCTCTGTTGCTCTTCTCTGAACCTAAGAACGTAAGAAAAGGCCTGCAGGATCAGGCCAAGACCCATCTACTCCACCTTCCTGTATCACACAGTGGCCCACCAGGTGCCTCAGGGAGCATACGAGACAAGAAGATGTCTGCATCCTATTGACACTCCCTTGCACCTGGCATTCTGAAGTAGCCTACTACTAACATAAGGAGATTGCACAACCCATCATGCCGTATAGCCCACGATGGACTTTTCCTCCAGAAATCTGTCCAATCCTCTTTAAAAGGCCCCTAGGCCAGATGCCATCACCACTGTGGCAAGGAATTCCACAGATTAATTGTTGTTGTTCAGTCGCTAAGTTGTGTCCGACTCTTCATGACCCCCTGGACCACAGCACGCCAGGCCTCCCTGTCCTCCACTACCTTCCTGAGTTCGCCCAATTTCATGCTCATTGCTTTGGTGACACTATCGAACCATCTCATCCTCTGTTGCCCGCTTCTCCTTTTGCCTTCCATCTTTCCCAGCATGAGGGTCTTTTCTAAAGAGTCCTCTCTTCTCATGAGGTGGCCAAAGTATTTGAGCTTCAGCTTCAGGATTTGTCCTTCCAGGGAGCAATCAGGCTTGACTTCCTGGAGGATTGACCGATTGGATTTCCTTGCAGTCCAGGGGACTCTCCAGAGTCTTCTCCAACACCATAATTCAAAAGCATCTATTCTTTGGCGCTCTGCCTTTCGTATGGTCCAGCCCTCACAGCCATACATTGCTACTGGGAAAACCATAGCTTTGACTATGCAAACCTTGGTTGGCAGGGTGATGTCTCAGCTTTTTATTAAGTTGTCTAGGTTTGCCATAGCTTTCCTCCCAAGAAGTAAACGTCTTTTAATTTCATGGCTGCAGTCACCATCTGCGGTGATCTTGGAGCCCAGGAAGATGAAGTCTGTCACTGCTTCCAATTCTTCCCCTTCTATTTGCCAGGAAGTGATGGGAGTGGTTGCCATGATCTTAGTTTTTTTAATGCTGAGCTTCAAGCCAATTTTTGCACCTTCCTCTTTCACCCTCATCAGAAGGTTCTTTAGGTCTTCCTCACTTTCTGCCATTAGAGTGGTATCGTCTGCATATCTGAGGTTGTTGATATTTCTCCCAGCAATCTTGATTCCAGCTTGTGAATCATCCAGCCCAGCCTTTCTCATGATGTACTCTGCATATAGGTTAAATAAGCAGGGTGACATTATACAGCCTTGTTGTACTCCTTTCCCAATTTTAAACCAATCAGTTCTTCCAGATTAATTACCCACTGGATAAAAAGGTTTTTCCTTTTATCGGTTCTAACTTTTCCAATACTCAATTTTAGTGGATGTCCCCTGGTTCTGGTGTTGTGAGGGAGGGAAAAGAACCTCCCTCTGTTGACGTTATCCCTCCAATGCATAATTTTGTGTGTCTCAGGGAGCAATCCTAACCAACTTTCCAGCACCAGGGTAAGGGCAATGCAGCTCCGAGGTAAGGGATCAAACCTTTTCTCACCTTGAGGGCTCCATGACAACCACTCCATGGCAGAATGCAGAGCATGCCCCAGATGCACCCAAAGAAAAAGCTCGGAGCCCTAAGGAAGTGAAACTGAGCCACACTGAATTGTATTGAGGCCTATGGAAAGCCAAACTGAGCTACATTTGTATGTTTACTCATGAGCAAGCAAACATGTCTTGGCTCCAGGGAATGGGGAACGCAAAGTCATCAGAATGGTCCTGATCCAATGAACATGGAGCTCAACGTGAGCTCAACAAACACGCTAGAAGGCATGCCCACCCAGCCACCCCACCAAAGTAAAATGTAAAAAAGATAAAGCTAGTTTTATGCCTGTGGCTATGTCTGCTAACAGTCATAAACATAAACACAAATACCACCTATAGGACAGTGATTAAACGTGATAAAAATGCATTAAAATGTTAATTTGGAATAAAAACACATAACACCACTTTCAGCCCATTTATTTTTAGGATGACACCACCAACCACTAAAAAATAAAACCATTTTAGACTGCCTCTAGTTATGAGGAAAGACTTACGAAGGCGAGTGCCTTCACAAGCAGCAAGTGCTGTCCGCGACAAAGTGCAGCATCTGTGACAAAGTGCCCAGTGAAACACGCGGGTTTAGCATCTGGGCGAGTTCAGCAGCAGGGTGAGGAAGCCCGGGCCTCGGACTCTTTAAGAACATTGGAACCTAAAACAAACATAGCCATGTAGTCAGACAGCCAGAAGTGGGTGGGGGCTATCCAGAGTTTTGCACAGAGTGCCACATGTATGATTATATGCCTCTGGGGCATAAGTCGTGGGTGTGTCCTCAGTGCAAGGCGCTCCAGGAACGCATCTGCTCCCTAGAGGCCTTGGTTGCGGCCCTGGAGAAGCAGAGGCAGGCAGAGAGGGACCACAATGGGACTTCTGGGGACTTGCAGGCTTCGCCCCACCCTCAGAGAGGCAGCTCATCAGCTGCTGGGAAAAGAAGTCTCAGGGCTGGGGGACGTCACCCCTTCTTCCAGTGACGAGCCCACATCCAGTCGCACTACAGATGCTCCTCAGCGGGAGGGGGGTCGTGGGCTCCTTGCAGTGGGTGACTCTATAGTTAGGAATATAGAGAGAGGAGTCTGTGATGGATGTGAGGATCGCATGGCGACTTGCCTGCCTGGTGCGAAGGTTGCGGACATCATGTCTCGTCTAGATAGGCTGGTAAGGAGTGCTGGGGAGGAGGTAGCAGTCGTGGTGCATGTTGGCACCAATGATGTGGGGAAATGTAGCCGGGAGGTCCTGGAAGCCAAATTTAGGTTGCTAGGCAGGACGCTGAAAGCCAGGACCCCCAAGGTAGCGTTCTCAGAAGTGCTACCCGTTCCACGTGCAGGGCCAGCTAGGCAGGCGGAGCTCAGGTGTCGGGACGAAGGGTTTAGATTCATTAGGCACTGGGGGACATTCTGGGACGAGCCAGGCCTGTACAAGAGGGACGGGCTTCACTTGAACCAAAATGAAACCAGGCTGCCGGTGCTTAATATTAAGAAGGTGGCAGAGCAGCTTTTAAACTGATCCCTGGGGGAAAGCCGACAGGAGCTGAGTGGCGTCCGGTTCGGAACTCCTCATCCCTACGGGAAGAGGAGGGTGGAGGAGTACCAAAGAGTAATGGAGGAGTAGGAAATAGAACTTCAAACCTGAGTGTAAGTGACAGATTGTCCAGTAAAAAGAGAGGAGGGGAAAGGGGATCAAAAAACAGTCCCTCCTTAGAGAACCCCATATATAGGTGTTATTATGCGAATGCCCGAAGTCTCCGAGCAAAGATGGGGGAACTGGAATATTTGGTGGCTGGGAAAACATTGATATAGTAGGCATAATGGAAACCTGGTGGAATGCAGAGAACCAGTGGGATACTGCCATCCCAGGCTATAAACTCTATAGGAGGGACAGGGAAGGGCGTGTTGGCGGTGGGGTGGCCATCTATATCAAAGAAGGGATAGAATCCGGCGGAGTAGAAACTGAAGGTGGGCCGGACTCCACCAATCAATCAATCAATCAATCACTAGTATTTATATACCGCTTTTAAACACAAAGTTCACAAAGCGGTTTACAGGCAAATAGTAATAATAAAGCTAAATGGCTCCCTGTCCCAAAAGGGCTCACAAACTAAAAGAATGGAGAACACCACCAGCAACAGCCACGAGAAAGACACTGTGCTGGGATGAAGAGGGACACCCCATAGGAAAGCACCATAGAGTCACTGTGGGTTAAACTACCAGGCCGTAAGAGCAATGTAATAGTGGGGGTGTGCTATCGTCCTCCCGATCAAAAACTTGAAGGGGACCTTGAAATGAAACAAATCAGGGCGTTGACCAAGAGGGACAGGATTGTAATCATGGGGGACTTCAATTATCCTCATATCGACTGGGTCAACTGGTGCTCTGGTCAAGAAAGAGAGACCGGATTCCTTGACGTGCTGAATGACTGTGCCTTAGAGCAGCTAGTCGTGGAGCCGACCAGAGGACAGGTGACTCTGGATTTAATATTGTGTGGTACTCAGGACCTAGTTAGGGATGTAAGTGCTACTGAGCCATTGGGGAACAGTGACCATGCTGCGATTGGTTTTGCCATGCAAGTCCAGGAAAGAGTGCAGAGCAAATCTGACACAAGAACCCTTGACTTTCGAAGGGCAGATTTCCCTCAGATGAGGAGGCTAGTTAGGAAGAAATTGAAAGGGAAGGTAAAAAGAGTCCAATCCCTCCAGGCTGCATGGAGGCTGTTTAAAATAACAGTAGTAGAGGCCCAGTGGAAGTGTATATCGTAAAGAAAAAAGGATTCGACAAGGTCCAGGAGGGTGCCTGCATGGCTGACGAACAAAGTTAGAGAAGCTGTAAAGAACAAGGAACAATGGACTTGTCAATGGACTTCTTGCCCCAGTGAGGAGAATAAAAAACAACTACAGGCCGGTCAGCCTAACGTCTGTTCCGGGTAAGATGGTGGAAAGCCTCATCAAAGATAAAATCCTAAAACACGTAGAGGAACAAGTACTGCTAAAAGAAAGTCAGCATGACTTCTGAAAGGGTAAGTCTTGCCTCACGAACCTTTTGGAATTCTCTGAAAAGGTCAATAGGCACGTGGATGTGGATGAACCTGTGGATATCATATACCTGGATTTTCAGAAGGCGTTTGACACAGTCCCCCATCAAAGGCTGCTGAAGAAATTTCACAATCAGGGAATAAGAGGGCAGGTCCTCTTATGGATCCAGAATTGGTTGAGGGCCAGGAAACAGAGAGTGGGGGTCAATGGGCAATTTTCACAATGGAGAGAGGTGAAAAGTGAAGTGCCCCAAGGATCTGTCTCGGGGCCCTTGCTTTTCAACTTATTCATAAATGACCTGCAGACAGGGATAAGCAGCGAGGTGGCCAAGTTTGCAGATGACACAAAACTTTTCCAGGTGGTGAAAACCAGAAAGGATTGTGAAGAGCTCCAGAAGGATCTCTTCAAGTTGGGGGAATGGGCAGCCAAATGGCAGATGCGTTTCAACATAGACAAATGTAAAATGATGCACATTGGGGCCAAAAACCAAAACTTCACCTATAGGCTAATGGGTTCTGAGCTGTCTGTGACAGCTCAGGAGAGAGATCTTGGGGTGCTGGTGGACAATTCAATGAAGGTGTCGACCCAGTGTGCCGCAGCAATTAAGAAGGCCAATTCCATGCTTGGGGTCATTAAAACAGGGGTTGAGAATAGAACAGCCAATAGTATCATGCCATTGTAAATATCGATGGTAAGGCCGCACCTGGAATATTGTGTCCAGGTCTGGTCGCCGCATCTCAAAAAGGACATAGTGGAGCTGGAAAAGGTGCAGAAGAGAGCAACAAAAATGATTACAGGGCTGGGGCACTTCCTTTATGAAGAAAGACTGCAGCGTTTGGGGCTCTTCAGTCTAGAAAAAAGGTGTCTGAGGGGGGACATGATTGAGACATACAAAATTATGCATGGAAGGGATAGAGTCGATAAAGGGATGTTCTTTTCCCTCTCTCAAAACACCAGAACCAGGGGACATCCGCTAAAACTGAGGGTTGGGAGAGTTAAAACAGATAAAAGGAGGTATTTTTTTACCCAGCGGGTAGTTAATCTGTGGAACTCTTTGCCACAGGAGGTGGTGATGGCATCTGGTCTTGATGCCTTTAAGAGGGGATTGGACAGATTTCTGGAAGAAAAGTGCATTGTGGGCTATAGGCAATGATGGATTGTGCAACCTCCTTACAAAGGTGGAGGGCTACTGGTACCGGGTGCAAGGGAGTGGCAACAGGATGCAAGCATCTTGTTGTCTCATGCCTCCCTGGGGCACCTGGTGGGCCGCTGTGAGATACAGGAAGCTGGACTAGATGGGCCTTTGGTCTGATCCAGCAGGGCTCTTCTTATGTTCTTATGTTCTAATACATATAATATTATATTAAAATGGAAGGGTTTAAAAACAGTGCATAAAACAGTACATAAAACAGATCCTTACTCGGGCTTCCATAATAGATTTCCGAATACTTATAGAAGCAGCAAAAAAATTAGCAACATTACGTACTAAAGTCAAATTGCCATCAGCCAGAAGTAAATATGTAAGTGCTTGGTCTAGTCAGCCTGGCAATTTGCTCAGCAATGGCAAAATAAGTTTATTTCAAATATCCTGATAGAAGGTACATCTCAATAGTACGTGCTCCGAAGTCTCTATCTCCTCCAGCCCGCAGGGGCATAACCGTTCAAGATAAGGAATTTTTTGGTATCGGCCCTCAGTTACTGCCGAAGGTAATACATTGAGATGAGCCAACGTAAATGCCCTCCTATGTTTAAATATATCCAACTGAGACAGATACAACGCAGAGGCTTGGACCTGGATTGTATTGCTGACAACTCAACCTGCCTAATCCCTTGGAACCTATAACCAATACAAGTCTTAACTAAGGCACCACGCCTTTTTGTCTTATTTGCTTGGATTTATGTGGTTGCTGATGTTCATGGGCGCTTGCTTCACTCTGCTGGCTTCCTGACTTTCATTAAGTTTGGTTAGCCATAATAGAGCCAAGAATCAAACGCGGCACATGAGTGGGACACCTTACCTGCCACAAAACCCATGAAAATAAAAAGGCAACAAAGGTCTGGGGCCAGGCGATCTCCAACACACTCAGTGATTCACCACAGAGATTTCACAGCAGCACTTTTGTTCACTGGAAGGCAGTGCCTCTGACTGGGCTCAGTGATTTGCATGAGACTGACAAGCTCATGACACAGAAGGTGATGAAAATTAGCATGCAGAGTCACCCACCTACGTCATGGCTTTGCTATTTCCAGGTTGAGAACCAAATCGGAAGGGGGCAGAGAGAAGCCTGACTGTTCTACTCACAGTTCGAGTGACTTCATGTGAACACACAAAGAAGCATGTGCAGAAAAGCACACAATGTCCTGATGAGCTTGCCCTTCTACAAAGACAAACATCAGAGGTTCATCAAAATCAAAACTATCATTTCACTATGGAGAAAAGACAGGGGAGAAGATACAGTGGAGTTGCATCATATGCAACTTGTGCTAATTAAAGTCTATGCACTTGTGGGGAAAAAGCGAAGCCTGCATTTAAATAGTGTGGGCAATTCCTCCTGCCATTGCACTCTACAAGTGCTTGCCCTAGAGTAAGCGTGAGACAGGAGGTAAGATCTGCTGTTCCCTCTGCCAGTCTCCATTCCTGCATGACTCTCATTCTGTGATTCTGGTGTTGAGAAATAGTAGGTATTTTTCATACAACGTGGCCCCTAAGCATGGCAAGCGATTTTTAAGTCTCATTTTGACTATATTTGTTTATTTGGAGAATTTATATCCCACCTTGCCAGTCAACTGATAGGTCCTCAAGGTGGCTAGCTTATACAATAAAATGGCAATATAGTAATGAATAAAAGAATACTAAAACTTGTTTTTAAAACCATTAAAACCATTAAAACAGTAAAATGCAATTGGATCACAATTAAAATTATGCTTCTAAGAAGTGTCAGCAATTAAAGACTTCACAAACTAAAAAGGTCTTGAGGCCCCACTGAAAAGACTTCAAAGAGGGGGCTGTTCTCAATTCCAGAGGGAGAGAGTTCCACAGATGGGGCGCGACCACCAAGAAGACCCTTTGCCGCCACCCCCCACCTCTGCGGGTGGCGGCACAGTTAGAAGGGCCTCCTCTGATGACCCAAGAGGACGAGAGAGGCTGGAGGGTTCTGCACCCTTGTGCTGACTTTAGAACCTAACTCCCACATAAGACATTACTCCATTGTATAGCAAAGCTACAATTAAAAGCTAATTGCAGCGTTAATCCACATACTTCTGTGACTATGATGATCAATTATCTATTATCTAGCCCAGCGCCTCTCCAACCGTTGGTCACACCCAGTGGTGTCATTCAAATGATTTAGGAACAGGAACTCACTTTTGATTGGCACTTGTCGGGAACCCGGAACCAGCCACGGAGCCCTTAGGATCTGGAACGCCCGTTCTGGTCTGTTCCCCCTGAATGACATCACTGCCTTCGCACCCCCTAGGAATCCGGAGTCACTCCCTTTAACCCTCTGAGTGCCGGCCAACCAAGAAGAAAAGCTCTTTGCAGAGGAATTGCGAGGGGGGAGGGGGGAGAGTGAAGTGGGCAGAGTCAGCCCTAATTTTAACTAGTGGAACTGAGTTCCCCCGCGTTCCCGCTGCATGACATCACTGGTCACACCCCACAACTGTGTCCCCACCCCATTTCTGGTGGGTCGGGGATTGCTGCCCAGAGCCACCAAGGTGCTGCCTGCCGCTTTTTGGCCTGCTCAGGTCCCCACTGACAAAACGGGTTCAGCAGCCAGAACACGCGCCAGAGGCGGCCTTTCGCATTCCGAAAGGCAAATGCTCAGCAACCCAGGACTGGAGTGTGGGTGCATCACCCGGCCGCTGAGCTCCGCTCCAACGCTGGGCTGCACCTGAACCAGAGGCGTACCAGAGCAAAACCGCGCCCATGGCATGTAAAGTCATGATGTCACAAAGTCGTGACGTCATGACGTTGCAGGATGCGGCTTCTGTCCACCATGGTTCAGCCAACTTTGGCCAAGCCATGGCAGGGAGAAGCCAAGCCCCTGCCCCTTGGAGCTGACCCTGGAAACCCTGGTCAGCCTAACGTCTGTTCCGGGTAAGAAGGTAGAAAGCCTCATCAAAGATAAAATCCTAAAACACGTAGCCTATAGGTGGAGTTTTGATTTTTTGCCCCAATGCACAACACTTTATACTTGTCTACACTGAAAAGTCTTTGATGGGCACGACTGAACTGTAACTCGTGCCCTGTCCCTGGCATTTGCAGAGCACTGTCTCAGTGTGCTTTCAAAGTGCTCCTTCACTGCTATCTTGCTGTATTCCTTGCAGCAACCACACCTGGTGAGTAAAATTATCCCCACTGCCCAGAGAGGACAGGCTGTCGGCGAGCAAAGCTGCTGCCATGGCCAACTCAGAAAGTTCCTGGCCGAGACTCCCAAGGAGGTGGTCTGGGCGCACTGCACAGTCTCTGGCTGCTCTGCCACCTCAGCAGTCCAGGAATTTGTTCTCAGCTCCTCAACCCCAGACCTAGGCTTTGAATAATGCACCATCCTCCAAGTGAGGATCGCAAAACACAGGGCAGCAGCTGAAGTGCTGCTCCCCCCCCCAAGTGATTATCTTGCTGAAACACGGATCATTTTCCAAAAGGCAGGCAAGACAGAGGACCTTCCCCCCTTCAGTCTGCATATGCAGCTTCTACTGACAGGTTCCCTGCAAAATCTGAGCCGAAGACATGGGGAAAGAGAACCCTCCACCAAACGGGATGGGGGAGGCCCTGTCAGGACTGGTCAAGGACTGAGCCAGGCCTAGAGTCTCTGTTCCCTCGTGGATAGCTGATTGCAACAGGACAGCAAGCTCATGTGCCTAATTTGCCAGCAAATTGTCTGATATAAGACACCTGTGTTATAGGTAGGATGTGCAACCCTGCACGTCTGCTATGGAGCTGCCACCAGACTCCTGATAGGGCAGCATGACCAAGCCAGATAAGTATATAAGGAAGGACTGCGTCCCAGGTCTTCTGTGGGTCTTTAATGTGAGGAGGGGGAAACGCTGTCTGTTTGTTTAGCCATTTGCCTATCTGTATTCTGCTGTGAAACAACTGCTGAATCCTGTGTAGCTGCCTTGATGTACAACAACCTCTGTTTTACTTTTGCCTGGACCTTGACTGTAAGCTGATTTCCAAATACAAGCTTTTATCTTCAGCACAACAATGTGTGTCGTGACTTCTTCATGTCTGCAAACCCAGCCGTCGTCCCTGCTGGGAGCTGCTTATGCTGCATTTGGTTATAGTTGCCAGACCCGGGCTTCTTGCGTTGCCAGGCAGAGCCCTCAAGTCTGGGAGTGCTACACTAACCAAATCCTAACAGGCCCCATGTCACTGGCTTGCCTTAGCAGACCCCCCCCCCCCGGAGTGCCTTGCCAGAGCTAGTATCCCTGGCACCCAGCTGGGAAAGCATGAGGGGCCAAGCTCCCTGCTGGGCCGTGCCCACACCTCTGTTGGTCCAGTATGCCCTCCTGATCAAAGCCAAGGGCCTGAGCTGTGGTTTCCCACTGTCAGAGTAGCCAATAGGAAAGGGAGACTCTCAACCCCCAAAACACGCTAAGAGGAGGCAACTGGACAGAGGGGTGGCACATTTTGTTGCAGCACTCACAGAGTTAACTGCACCTTGCTGTCACACATCCTTACTCCAGACTGTATCCCTATCTACAATTTGATGTGCAAGTCCACCCACCAACAGATGCGCCATGGATGCCGGCCCAACAATGGGAAAACGCTAGGAGTTGGATGTCAGAGCACTGGCAGAGAGGCCAAAATGGGTGGGCATTGGGGGGTCACAGGGAACGGAATTTTTGTATAAATTTTATTTATTTTCTTCTAATGGATCAGGGTAGGATTTGGGGTATACATAGGGTATACATAGGGTAGGGGTATACATAGGGTAGGGTACAAAGGTTAAGACACATTAGGTAATCTAGCGTTGAGTTACAGCAATTTAAACTTTCTTAAATGTATATATCTTTTTTTCATCTATTATAACATCTTCAACATTTATAAACACTCTTACTTCAAGATATTTTCTATTACATACCAATCTTCATTTCACTTCATTTCACTTATTTCTTACACTTATTTCTTACTTATTTCTTTCACTTATCTCTACATCATAAATTTATATCTTAATATATAAATTTCTATCTTAATATATATGCCAACTTTAATTTTTATAGCTACTTATCTAGCCATTCTTTAGAAAGGTTTCCAGTATCTTTTAATTTTTCCAGTATCTTTTAATTTTTCCAAGATTTCCCTCTTTCATTCTTTCTGATAACATGTCCATTTCTGCTACTTCATAAATTATATATCAACATCTCTATTTTTTGCACTTCTTCATTTTTCCATAGTTGTGCATATAATATTAATATGGATAATTAAGTGTTTCTTGCTTTCTTCTTGTATATCTGATGTAATATTTAGGAGGAACAGTTCAGGTTTAAATGGAATCACACATTTCAGTATTCTTTGTAATAGTCCATGTATAAATTGCCAGGATTTTTTCACTTCATCGCAACAGGGAAGGGATGTTGAAGGGGAGGGGGAGGGGCAAGGAGGAGTTGGGGTGTGCCGGATCTTCAGACAATAGACACACCTCCAATGCCAGAAAAAAACCCCACGCTATTGACAGAGCCGGCATAGGCCGGAGTACCCCATACAGAATAAAGGGGAAAGGTGTTTAAGAAGCAAAACTCTGCTCCCCCTGCCACTGCCACTCCCTGCCCTGCCCAGAATGGAGCCTAGGATACAGGCTACATTCAACAACCAATCCCAGCTCACCCGCCCCATTATAAGACACCTCCCAGGGGGACCGCCACAGCACAGAGGGTGAGAGGTGTGGCACGGGGCTCTGCCTCTCTGGTTGCCCATGGGGCACTTTGGTGAGGGGGCACTTTGCACACCCTCACATCCCTTATGATGCACAAGGCAAGAGATTGTGTTCATGCTTGTCTTCTCAGGATTCACACTGCAGGGATTCAGCCCCAAGAGATCTCCACAAACACCCACCTGAAAGCTCCCCAGCATCACCCCCAAGGGGAAGCAAGAATAAGGGGACAATTCCATGCTGCATTGTCTCATTGCTCTACCCTCCACTTTCTTAACCCAACAGGATTATCACACGTGTCTCATAGAATCATAGGGTTGGAAGGGACCTACAAGGTCATCTAGTCCAACCCGCTTGTAGCAAGATTTTAAATTTACAAAAATTATAGGCTGCCTATTAGAAAATCATAGTTTTTTGTAGATTTTCAGGGACAACACAGCCGATGGAAAATCCAAAGAAATAGACTGCCACAGGGCAGCGTGCTAGCCCCCATGCTGTTTAATATGTTGCTAACTTACCAAAGTGCAGCCATCTTAAGTCTTGTGCTTAGTCACTTGTCTTAAGCTGCCAAGCTGCCAAAGTATGTAACTATTTTCTCTCTTTGCCTCCATTGTTCTCATCCAGGGCTGCTAGGCCTCACAATAGATAAGGTGCCGGCTCAAGCTAGCAGAGCCTCCTCCCTTATCGAAATTGTCACGGCATTTTCAAAGCCCAGTTAGCTCAGAGCATCTCATGCCCCAGCCCCTATGATGTAATTTCCAACCAAGCAGGAACTTGGAGAAGAGGAAGGGGGGGGGTGTTGCCGCAGCGAGGGAGAACTCACACAGACCAATATGATCAATA
>JAJKFI010000109.1:1155642-1303991 GCA_029204185.1 Lerista edwardsae | reverse complement strand
TTCCCCCAATCCCATAGTCCCTAGCGAAGACCACTTTCCCCACAACAGGGGTATAAAAGTGCTTGTAATGTATATTTTTTTGCCTTTCTCCCTTACTTTTCAGAGGGATTGGTCCGCCTGCGCAAGTGTAAATAAACATCATGATCCTCATACTCTTATGGTTGTTTGCCTTTTTGAATGCAATCCCCACGAAACTATTCTAGGCCGATTTTCGGTAACAAATATACTAATGACCAACCGCTGCCAGAAGCTACCAGAAGTTTTATTTATGCTATCGACCTGGCAATCACCACACAGAATGCAACTTTCAAGGCCGTTGAGGAAAGACTGACTGAGGCTTTGAATCTACTGAGTATATATTATGGGGCTAATCAGTTAAAACCAAATTGTTTAAAGACACAAAAACTGAGAAGCATAAAGAACATTGCAGGTATGCTGGAACGGAACTAACTTAGAACACTGTGCTGCTTGGGAGTAACTCTGGATCGTACACTGACTTTTAACAATCACTGTTTTAACACCAAACAGAAGGTCTTTGCCAGAAATAATATACTGAGGAAAATAACAAACACAAGGTGGCGTGCCCAACTGCATGTATTAAGGACTTCCGCTTTAGCACTGTGCCACTCAGCTGGAGAATATGCCAGCTCTGTCTGGTATAGATGTCATCATGCAAAACAGGTGGATGCGGCACTAAATGAAACAGCAAGACTGGTCACAGGATTAGATGCCTAAAACCGACTCCAGTACAAAAGGTGCACTACCTAGCTGGCCTTCCCCCTCCCAAATTTCGTGCCGATGGCGCAGGGACGTCCCTAGAAACACACCCACCGTATGGCCATCAACTCCCACCGTCAAGATTGAGATCGCGGAATAGCTTCCTTAGGACTGCGCCCCCCCCCCCCAATAACCAGTCGCCACAGACTGCTTTGGAGCTATTATATGGAAAGCGAGCAAGGAGCTGCCGAGTGAACGGGCACAAACCTCTGCATGCCAAGAACAACCGCGGCCTGGGTGGAAACCCTTAAGTCGACTGGGCGCCGGGGTAGGAAGATCCAAGGGCAGCCTGAGGAAACGGGGCTTCCCCATAGAAGACACGCTGTGCGGACGCGGAGGAGAGCAGACCATCCGGCCTGTCCATGCCGCAGTGCACGCGGCGCCCCTCCGCGCGCACCAGGGACGGTCTTGTGCCGGCAGGGAGAGCGCGGCGGAGGCGGCCCAGCTTAGTTGTTGTTGTAACCTCGCATTTTATTCTGAAAGCGTGTCCTGATGTGTGTAAAATTACATTAACGGAGGTGCTTCTGATACGAAGAAGGGAAGTAAAGCGGGAAACCCTCCGAGAGCAGCTCCAGCAGGGCGGTCAGCGCTGGAGACCGAGGCGCGCCCCGGCTGCGTCCCTCGAGCGCGGCCTCCTCCTCCTCCTCCTCCGGGCGGGCGGGGGAGGCGGGCGCTGGACGAGGCCTCGCGGGAGTCGGAGGCCGAGATTGGCCGCGGAGCCCCGCCCGTACTGGCCCCGCCCCGCGCCGTTGCTGGGACGACGCTTCCGGGTTCGGGGCGGTGGGGCGCGCGCCGATGACGCAGAGCAGGGGCGGGGCCTGAGCGGAGGGCGGGCGGGCGGAAGGCCGGCGGGCGATGGGGGCCGCCCGGGACGCCGAGCAGGAGCGCGAGCAGGACGAGGCCGGCATGGCGGGCGCGCCCGGCGCGGTGAGCGGAGCGGCGGGGGCGGAGTAGGAGTAAGAGTAGCCCCCCCCGCCGGCGCTCGCTCGCTCGCTCACTTCCTCTCTCCCCCTCCCCCCGCAGAGCCCCTGGAACCTGATGATCAAGCACCGGCTGGTGCAGCGGCGCGGGAGGCGCTCCCAGGTCATGAGCAGGTGAGGGCGGGCGGGCGGGCGGGCGGCGGGGGGTCGCTCTGCGAGGCAGGGCCAGGCAGCCCCTCCCGCCCCCGGTGCAGCACGACGAGCCCCGAGGCTGCGGGCTGTGCGCGGAGATGGGCCGGCGGGGCTCCGGGACTGCCCGCGCCTGCTGCTGCCGTGCCCGCCGGGCGGCTCCTCTGCGCTCCGGCCACCCCTTGCGGGGGGGGGGGACAACATTCAGTGGTTGATTCTTCTCTGCGAGCAGCGTAATGAACTTGTTGAAAAGCACCATATGAGTAATTTTAATGCTCTCATTCCATAGATCAAATTTCTGCCACTTAGCTGAAGAATTACTTGTGCTGCCCTAGAAGATGGTGGGATCAGATTGACCCAGGGAGACAGGCAAAAGAGAAGGATAACGCTTGGACTTCGGTCCTTCCCAGCTCCATGGTGCTTGTGTTCCTGAGGCCAATTGCACCTGTGGCATTTCATTGCAAACCCCCCCCCCCACACACACACAGACACTGTATCTGCTCGGGGCAGACACTGAAGGAATAGCAGAGCTGGTCTGGGCTCACAGCTCACCAGGGGCAGGGCGATACCACTGAGCTGGGGCGCATGGCCACCCCGCCCCCCCATGTGCCGCCAAGCCACACCTCCCCACGCCCGGAATAGCTCCATTTGACTGGGACGCAAGGGAGGGTGGGGGGCTAAGAGGCCATGGGTTTTTCTGTGCTGCTTCACCCTGCCACAGCCAGTGCCTGCCACACTTGCCTCCTCCACAGTCCCCTCCCTACACAAGGGTGGGGGTTCTTTCATACCTCAGTTGCAGTCCCTGTAGCTTCATCAGCTCTGTTTGTATGAAACAACAACTCATAAAGAACCCCACTCCTGTTTTTCCTTCACCACCAATGGGAAGAACTCACTGGCAAGATCCTTTTCTCTTGGACTTCCAGCTGGAAGCACATGGTCAGCAATTCCAGGGGCCACCTCTTGTACAGCTGTCCATCTAGCACTTTGGGGGCCAGGATCGCCTGTGCCCAGTTCCACCACTGCCCCCCCCCATTTCTTGCCAAAATACTACACTGGCAGGGAAAAGCCCTGCTGGGTTCCAGAGCATGGAGAGGAATGATGCAAAAGGGTTGTTGTGCCAGTCACAGCCGCCTTCCCTCCAGGTCAGTCATGACACGGATCGTGACTGGGAGGCTCTTGGCCCTCTTCTAGCACTCAGGATTACAACTGGCGCCAAACAGCTCCCTTGAAGTCCCGTGGATGCAGATGGACAGGGAACCTGGGCAGGGCTGGTCTGGTTCAGGCGGGTGAAATTGTGTGCGATGCTCTGGAGGAGCTTCAAGGTGCTGCGCACCAAGCACATGTGGATAGTTATGGGCAAGTGGTCCTCGGGTGGCTTGTCCTGTGTGGTGAAGAATCACTTGTGCCACTGTGCAGGTGGGCCTGCATTTCCACAGTCTGCCCCGCTTCTCTTGCGAGCCATCCCTCATTTGCATCCTTCCTTGGCTTGTTCCTGAGCTCCTCTGAGCACCCTGTGTGCCTGGCCTTCTGGGAGCTGCGGGTCTCCTGCAGGGCTCCACGGCCTCTTGGGTGGGCTGCACGTGAGGGTTTGGCAGAGGAGGATTCCTTTGGCAGGCACCCCCTTCGTAAGATGGAGGAGGAGGTGGCGGAGGGGTGGTGGGAAGCATCAGAGTGTCTGGTCTCAGCCTCCCCCCCCCCCGATGGTCTCGGTTCGCACGAGCCTTCTGGACGTGCGGCCTCAGGGGAGCAGCAGGAGTGCTGGAGCTGCTCTCAGGACTGCTGTGAGCGCTGGGTGGGGGCCTGGGGGCGTGGGGGCCTGGCTGACTGACTGCTGTTCTCCTGGCCCAGCTTCACAGACCCCGTGGTCTCCATGGACCTCCTGCGAGCAGTTCTGCAGCCCAGCATCAACGAGGAGATCCAGGCTGTCTTTGGCAAGTATATGAAGGTGCGGCCTGAAGCGAGGCAGGGACGTTGTGGGGCCCCCTCTCCTCCCCCAGGTGGGGGTGGGGCAGTGAAGGAGGGGGGGCGGGCAGGCCATGCGCACGGGCCTCAAAGTCTGCTGCCAGGGGTTGGCCTGCTCGCTCTGGCATGCGCTTGATCAGGCCTTGTGGGCCGTGTGCTGCTGCTGGTGGGGGGAGAGGCTGCCTTGGCCTGGACCACCCCAAGCCCGCCCATCCTCTGCCCCAGTTTTTCCAGAAGGCTGCAGGGAACGTGCGCGAGAACGTCGGGGAGGAGGTGGACACTGAGCAGCTCATCCAGGAGACGTGTCGGAGCTGCCTGGAGCAGGTGGGAGGGCCGGGGACCCCGGGGGGGGGGCTTTCTCCAGCACCAGAAGTGGCACCGCTGACGCTCAGGGCCCCTGGCAGGAAGCTGCCTCTGCCCTGCACTGTGTCAGAGGGGTGGGCGGGCGGGTGGGTGGGCGGGCGGGGGTGACATCATCCCAGCTTGGAATAGCCAGCAAGGGAGGAAAAGGGGCCTGGGATATCCTGGGGGTATGGCCCCTACCCTGTGGGTTCCTGGGCATCGACCATCACGGTCTCTGCACACATGCGTGTCCATGCCATCAGAACACCTGAGTCTACCAGCAGGGGGCAGTGTGGCCCATGCAGTGCCTTGCTGCTCCCCCAGGAGTTGTGGCTTGCAGCCCAAACAGCCAAGCAGGTTCTAGCAGAGGCCAGGCAAGAGCAGGGCTCCTGCAGCCCCCTGGTGCTCTCCTTCTGACCCTGTGCTGCCCCCGCAGGCCAAGCTGCTGTTTTGCGATGGCAAGAAGTCTGTGGCACGGCTGCCCCACGAGGTGCCCGTGATGAAGGTAGGCGTCGGCCTCTCTCTGGGAAGGCTGCTGGTCTGTCCCAGATGGTGTGCCTGGGCTGGGGGCCCCTCCTGCCCTCGGGAAGTCCTCTGCAGCCCAAGCAGGGCCTGTGCCAGGGGTCCCTGGCCAGGTCCTGCAGCTGGAGAGAGAGAGCAGTGGCCTCCCAGGGGGGTGTGACACAAGGGCCCCTGAAGGCCAGGAGAGGGGAAGGCCTCTCACTGCCATACTGGTGCTCTCTTCCCAACTAGCGTATCCGGCCAGTGGAGGAGGAGCTGAGCCAGCAGGGAAGCCCCATCCCCAGAAAGGTAGGAGCCCCCGCGGGGTGAGCCCACCTCCTTCCCCCTTCTAGGGGGAGCCTCAGCAGGGCAGAAGCAGCAGCAGCCTCCCCCCTCCCTTTGCTGATGCAGTGGATATTCTGAAGGCCAGCCAGTTTCCCACTGGGAGGAACAGAGCTTGGCTGGAGAGTATTGACACAAGGCATGTCTCTCTCCCTCCCCTCCCCCCCCCCCGCAGAGGAAGGGGCGTCCTCCAGGACAGAGCCAGGCCAATGACCGGGGGACTTCTGGCGTGAGCATGTAAGCGTGGAGGAAGACTGCAGCTGGTGGGGTGGGGCAGTCCCCTGGCAGCCCCTCTGGGGCACAGCAAGAGCAGGCAATGTGCCAGTGGGTGGGGAAGAGCAGGTGAAGGGCAGAGCCATGGGGGGGGGCTGGAGAGGCCAAGCCACTTGCTGCCCTGGACAGTGGTGGGCTGTGAGAACCTGCTCTGGCACAGGTGGGGAAGGGGGTGGCGTGCGGACTGCCTTCTCCCGCCCTCCCGTCAGGCTGGGCTCAGCCACCTTCTGTCTTGGCAGGTGGAGAAGCAAGGCCTGCGAGCCCCTGCAGAGGGATGGCCCCAAGGTAGGCCAGAGCACACAGCTGGGAGCTCCCTGAAGCCCCCGTTGCACCAGGCCCCGCTTGGGAGCGACTGGCTGCTGAGAAGGCCGCCCGAGTCTGCTCCAGCAGCCCCCCCCCGCTAACCTGCTAGCTGGCTAACCTTGGCCCGCTGGAGCACTGTTGCGCCGAGCAGCTTCCTCTCGGGGGGGGGGGGGCTGAGGGGCCTGGGGTGTCCCCACAGGCAGGTCTGTGGGGGAGGCTGCCCTAACCACTCTGCTCTTCCTCCTCCACCTCGCTCTGCAGTGGGATCCGCTGCGGATCACAGACTCCAGTGCCTTTGTGCTTGGATCTAGGGCCAACAAGTAGGTTGCTATCGGGCCGGCGAGGGCAGGGCAGGGCTGGGGTCACCACAGCCCCCAAGGCTAGAGGCGGGCTCAGGGACAGAGCAGAGGGTCCCGGCTCAGGCCCTGGCAGCACAGCCTCCAGGCACGGCTGGCTGAAGAAGGCGCCTTCCCACCTGGCTCCCTGGAGAGCTGCCCGCTCCGCGGGAGGAGGGGGCTGGAGGGGGCAGGGGCTCCAGGAGCCAAGGCTTCTTATAAGGCACCAAGGCCTCTTGGCGCTCTTCTCCTCCTGACACAGAGCCCTTGGAATGGGGGGGGACCAGAGGCCGCCTCTACATCAAGCACCCTCATCTGTTCAAGGTCAGTGCGCGGAGCCCTCCTTGCCCAGGGGTGGGGACTAGCTGGGGGCCGCTGGGGCAGGCCATGGGGATGTCATAATAAGCGGCGTCCATGGGGGGGGGGGCTTTCGTGCTTGGCTTTGCTGCTTCCTTTGTGGGCAGAAGAGGCCACGCTCTCTGGGACCCCTGCCTCCTCCCCAGGAGTGGCTGCCCAGGGCCAGTGTGTGGGCCCGTCTCCAACCGCTGCTCTTCTGCCCCCCACCCAGTATGCGGCTGATCCGCAGGACAAGCACTGGCTGGCTGAGCAGCAGCACATGAGGGCCACTGGGGGGAAGATGGTGAGTCGGGCAGGGCAGTGGGGGGGGCGGCGGCTTGGCTGCAGAGGCGGAGAGTGGCCTGGCGGGGGGCTGCGGCCTTTATGGAAGAGGACCCATTGGGGGGTGGGCGGGCATTGCCCTGCGGAGGGCTTTTGTGGGCTCCGCTCCCCGCTCTGGGCAGAGCATCATAGAGGGGAGCATAGCAGGTGGACTGACCTTGTGTCTCCCCCTCCACCCCAGGCCTACCTGCTCCTAGAGGAGGACATTCAGGACCTGGCTGCTAGTGACGAGTACAGGTGAGGCGGGGGCTTTCCTAGGGTGGCCTGAGCAGGAGTCCTGTGCACCTGGGTCCAGGCCGCGGTGGTGCTGCCAGCCAGCCAGCCCCATATCTGGGTGCCTGAGCAAGGGGCCAGAGTTGGCCTGGAGTCCTTCCGGGGGGGGGGCTGTTCTTCAGCCCAGACTCTCCTCTGCCTGGGCAGTGCTGTGGTTTATAAGAAGAGAGAAGGGGGCCTTGTCGAGCCAACCAATCCCTGACGTTCCCCCCGTTTGCTTCCTTCAACAGAGGATCTCTAGACTTGAGGCTGGATGAACTGAAGCCCTTCGTCCCTCCCCCGTGGATGACCTCAAAGATGCGGAAGTACATGGAGACCCTCCGCAGTGAAGGGGAGCAGCCATCCCCAGAGGGGGCTCCGGACCCATAGGCTCCCTCCAGCCCTGGTCTCAGGACTGAACTCCTCTCAGGCTCTCTCTGACTGGGGTGGGTCTGCAGTGCTGCAGGTGGGTGCCTCGCTGCGGCTTCCCCTTTTCTGTACCTGGAAGCAGGCTGGAAATAAACGCCTCTGCTTGGACCTGCTGTGTGCCCTTGGGAAGGACGGAAGGCAGGCAGGCAGGCGAGTGGTCCTTGTGCTGTGCGGTCACCAAGGCGCAGGGCTGGGTGGGTGGAGCAGCTGTCAGGGGGACGCCTCCTCCCTCCCTCCCTCTCTCCCCCACTACACCCTGTCCAGCGAGAGGCTGTCCTCTGCCTGGGCAGTGCTGTGGTTTATAATGCAGGGAGGGGTCTCAAGCACTTCCGTTAGGAGGAACAGCAACCCCTGCCTCTGCCAGCGCTCAGCCTAAAGGCAGCCTTGCCCAGGGTGAGAGGGGAGAAAGTACAAGAGAGAGGGGCGAGGGTGGTGGTAAGAACATAAGAAAAAGCCCCGCTGGGTCAGGCCAAAGGCCCACCTAGTCCAGCTTCCTGTGTCTCACAGTGGCCCACCAGGTGCCTCAGGGAGGCACGAGACAACCAGATACTTGTGTCCTGCTGCCACTCCCCTGCATCTGGCATTTTAAAGGAGACTATTACCCTTGCACCATCCCAAAGAAGACACCAAACTGAGGTTGGGGTTTAACTTTATTAAGCACAATATAAATCATGTAACCTACTGAACACCCATCCCTCCCTCGCCAGTCTCGGATAGGCAAAAAAAACTGCCATCCATACTTGGCCAATTTGGATGACAGAAAAAAATTCCTACCCGGCCCTCATGATGAGTGACCAGCTAATCCCAGACTGGACAGACCCATCATAGCTTGTAACCTGTAATGGAGTTTTCCTCCATAAATTTATCCAATTCCCTTTTAAAGGCATCCGGGCCCAGTGATATCACCACATCTCGCGGCATAGTGGCGGTGTGGGAGGCCTGCCTGGGGCAAAGGCTGGTACTATACCTGAAGAAGCTGCTGAACAGCGCTGAAGTCTCACACACTCCAAAAGCAGCCACCACTAACCGCCCCCCCCCCAAAAAAAGAGCCTTCAGAGCCAAAGTGGTCTTTGCCTGCCTGGAAAAGGGGCTGCTCTGCTCTTCCATTGAGCTGTAACCCCTTCCTGGCCTGGGGGGGGGGAGCACTGTGAAACCTGGGCCCCCGGAGTGCATTTTTGGCATGCTGTTCCCTGCATAGGGACAGACAGGTGGAGTGGTCTTGGTGAGTGGGAAGACAGGGGAGGGGGGAGGCATTCGGAACTGCATTAAAAGGACTGGTGTCACCTGAACAGAGGTGGGCATGAACTCTTGAGTGCCATATACCAGGCTCTGGGTGTAGATGTAGGCACCCGGCCTGACTGGGCAAGGAGTGCTGGGCTGCCAGTCATGGGAGCTGTGCAAAAACCAGCAGGCAGGGAAATTAGCTTCCTCAGCCTCCACTACCCCAGATTGCGCACCACAGGCACACAGCATGCCTGCAACGTACAGCACCACCCAGGGAGGCTGAGAATGCAGAGCTCAGTTGGGTTCTCGCCACAGGACAAGCCAGTACAAGCAGAACTGCTCAGCCTGAAGCCTTGCTCTGGCCCAGAGAGCACTGCTGCGCTCAGTCCACCTTGCTGTGGCACCAGTGGCATTTTACGCCAGCTCTCTAAGGGCAGCCCCACTGCATCAGGCCAAAGGGAGCCTGCCTGGTCCAGCTTCCTGCCAGTGGCCCACTAGACGCCTCCAGGAGTACACGGGACAACAAGGTATACATACCTGTGCCCAGTGGTGTCATCTACTCACCAGTAGACGGTACGCTGGGCGGGACTTAGCGTGATCGACAGCCCATCCACTCACTTCCGCTTTCTTCGAGCTCGCCGCACGGCTTTCCCTCGCCTCGAAGGGGGCGCCTGCTCGCCAGGGGGGATGGGTGGGGGGCACGCCGGGTGCCTGGGCGAGCAGGCGCCCCCTCCGAGGAAGTGAGTGGACGGGCTGTCAATCATGCTAAGTCCCGCCCAGTGTACCGTCTACTGGTGAGTAGATGACACCACTGCCTGTGCCCTGTTGCCATTCCTGGGCACTGACTAAGCTCCCATTGAGCAGTTCTGTGTAGAGCTGTTTGTGTGCTACAGCTCCCCCCCCCCAATTGGTTTCCTTTGGCACGGCTGCAGGGTGGTATTCTGCCACCAGCAGCCCCTGAGGTGAGAGCGGCGAGGGCAGGTCGCCCAGTGGACACTCCTGAAGGGCTGCTTGTCTGCAGCGGAGGGGCAGGACCAGGCCGTGGGGCGGCCCAAAGGAGAACCCGCTGCCTCCGTGGTGGCGTCCCGGAGCGGTCCAAGTGGCTGTGTCGTGGTGGTGGCTGCGGGGTGATCGCGTTCCTCCAGGGAGTCGTGCCAGGGGCTGGTGCGGTGTCGCGGAGTTCCGCCGGCGCTAAACCGAACCGGCCTGTCCTGTCGCCTTCCGCTAACTTAGCGCTGTGCGTCGCTCAGGACCATGGAGGTATAATGAAACAAGAGATGCCCTGCCTTAAGAAGTAATAGGAGCGAAGTGAAGCCAGGGGGCGGGCTTAGCAGCCATGTTGGTTGACTCAAAACAATCCTCATTCCAAGCATTTCAGATTGCTTTGCTCGTACTGTTTAGGACTGAATAGTTCCTTAAATAAAAACTTACGAAAATAAAAACGTGACCGTGTAGACACATTATTGGTAACCGTATTATGATTTAATATGCAATTACAAGGTTAAATTCCTCTTAATTATATTACTGAACATACTGGACGAAATGCTACTTGCTGTCTATTTAAACTCAGATTGCACTATTTTAACAGACTATTGAAATCTACACAAGCAAAAATAAAACGGTCATGCCCCATAAAAAAAAAATTGTTAATGTTCTGAATTTCATAAATATTACAGTAGAAAATGGAAGGCGGGAAAATAAAGTGTGAACGGGAAGGAAAGAAAAAAAGGGAGGGTGGGCAAAAATTAGATAAATATATAGGAAAATTACATTAAAATCTCTTCATAACACAATATGTGAGTAATTCTTTTTTACTTCTGGACTATTAAGAGTATTTTTTTAAATTTCTACACTCACTCACCCACCCACCCAATAAAACAAATTCTGTTAATGTTCAGAATTTTGAAAATATTACAGTAGAAAATGGAAGGTGGGAAAAAAGTGTAAAAGAGGAGGGGGAAAATATTTTTTTTTACCTTCTAGACCATTAACAGTAGGTGTCAGAAAATGGTGAATAAGATTGCTAGGAACAACTAGAAATTACACAGCTTCAAAAATAATGCACTCACTGTTTCAGTGAACGGTAGTTTTATTGAACTGATGTAATGTGAATACATGAATCCTTCCGTGGAAATTAAATCCCATTTTTCGTACAGCGATTAGCACACCCGTATGCAGAACACGCAGGCATGATTAAAGAGGTTGAGATTAACTTTTACACATGTGCAGGGAGATTTTGATTCGTGAATTCATGGCAATCCTCCTCCTTGGCGGCAATGATCTGACTGGGTCAACCATATTGGTTGACTCAGATGCTCTGATGTGGCTTCAGGAAAATGACGTCATGGCACCTCCTACCATAAAACCTTGCTCAGGACGCTTTGAAAAATGATGACGCGATCCAGCGCGCCCGCCCCCACAGCCAATAGGCGTTCTCCGCGCTGCCCCGGGGCCAATCGCGACGCGCCCAAGCCCGTTTCCAGGACGCTCCGGCCCCTGGCGTGCGGCTACTGGGCGCGCGACAGGCAAGCGAGCGCCGATTGGCTGAGCCGCCGGAGCTTTGCAACATTCAAACTTCGGCAGCGGCGCCGGAGCGACCCTCGCGGAGCAGCAGCCGCAGTCGCCTCCTCGCCATGGCCTCGCAGAACACCGACCCCGGCGCCGCCGTCCCCGCCCGCGCCCCCGGGAAGGCGGCCGAGCCCGGCGGTGGCGCGACGCGAGGCTCAGTCCGGAGCAGGTAGGTAGGCGGGCTGGGCTGGGCTGCCGTCGACGCTGCTGCTGCTGCTGCTGGTCCCGCACCGCCAGGCTGACCGCGTCTCTCCGTCCTTCTCCCCCTTTCTCCTCCCGCCCCCCGCAGGCTGCAGCAGGAGCTGATGACCCTCATGGTGAGTAGCGCGCCGAGTCCTCGCTCGCTCGCCCGCCCGCCGGTGGGGTCCTGCCGAGGTCCGAGGGCGGGGGGTGTCTGGCTTCCTGCGCGAGGCTCTCTCGGGCTGCAGGCGAGGCTCGCCCCCCCCCCCGGGCTTCGTGCGGAGGACCGCCCGCTTCGTTCGCCCGCCCGCCCGCTTGGCTCCGGAGGCGCCTTCGGGTGGGGGTGGCAGCTCCTTCCCCGTCTCTGCGCGAGTCCACGGCAGGGCCTGCCTGGCGGGCGTCGAAGGTCCCGCCCTGCAGCGACTGTTCGCCCTGAGCCGGTCGCCGCTGCGGCGCCTCGCCTCCCCCCCCCCCCCCCGACGCGGCCGAGCTGACCTTCCGCTCTGCCTAGATGTCCGGCGACAAGGGCGTCTCAGCCTTTCCCGAGTCGGACAACCTCTTCAAGTGGATCGGGACCATCCACGGAGCAGCCGGGACGGTGAGTCGGGGCTGGCGGGTTGCCGCATTCGGACGACTCTCAGCAGCCGAAGAGGGGCTCCCGTGGGGCAGAGCGCTTGTCTGGGAGTCTTCCCAGGAGGCCGGATTCTTTTCTTGGGATTCTGGTGCTCCTCGGAGCAGCTCCTCCAGGTGTCAGAAGTGAACTTCCAACAAGGCTCTAGTCAGAGAAGCTGGAGGAGCCGAGGGTGCCACAGGGGTCTCCACTGCACGGGGGCGGGGGTGTGTGTGTTCTTTCTAGGTAAGGAAGAGGGTTCTGTTGTCCTTGGGGGGTGCGAGTATGAGTGGACCAGCAGGAGGGGCAGCTGCAGTGGGGCAAGGAGCCACACCAGGCGGGCTGCTCAGAGGGGTCAAGGTCTGCCTTCCCACCCAGGTGTACGAGAGCCTGAGGTACAAGCTGTCCCTGGAGTTCCCCAGCGGCTACCCCTACAACGCCCCCACCGTCAAGTTCCTCACCCCCTGCTACCACCCCAACGTGGACCTGCAGGGCAACATCTGCCTGGACATCCTCAAGGAGAAGTGGTCGGCGCTCTTCGATGTCCGCACCATCCTGCTCTCCATCCAGAGCCTGCTGGGCGGTGAGTTGAGGCTCACGGGGCTCCGTCCTGGCATCCGGTCTCGTCCTCTGATGTGGCAAGAGGACCACACACACACACACACACAGAGGAAGGCATGGTGGCGACGGTAGCGAGCAGGGAGGAGCTCCTGTCCAAGGACCTGAGTTTCAGAGCTGGTCCAGCCAATCCCTGGTCCAGCCTATTGCTGTTCCTGCTGCAGCGGAGGAGGCGTTTGATAGGCTCAATTAGCAATGGGTGGAAGGGTGGCCATTGGGGGACCCCCCCCCCACGCACAATGGCCAGTGTCGTTTGCGCTGGCCTGCAACATAGCCATGACCTGTGAGGGCAACTAGCTGCTTTTCCCTGGGCTAGCTGGCCCTTCCCATTAAGCCATTCCCCAAAGCCCATTTTTAATCTGGGGGGGGGGAGGGGGGAAGCTCTCTGCCACATGCCCACACTCGCTTCTCTCCGGGGCAATACAAGGCCTGGCTCAGGGGTGCTGTGTGTGGGCTGGTCAGCTCCTCTGCCTTGAAGCCTGGGGAGCCCAATCCAGGCAGGCAGACCTGAGGAAAGGCCGTGCGGCCTGTCACCTCCCTCCTGCCCAGAGCAACCACTGTGCACCCACTGGTGCCTCGCTATGCACTCTCTGGGCCTCCGCCCCTCATTCCTTGTCGGTTAGGGCTGGGTGTGAACCAGCCCACTGTCCAGAAGTGTCGTCCCTGAGAACAGAGGGAGTGGCACGTGGGGGGGGGGGGTTGTGCCTCCCGTTTCTGGGTGTGCTTCTGGTCCTTGGAATGCACAAGCCCTAGAGCAGCTCTTTGGAGGGAGCAGCCATTTGGCGTCATGTGCAAGTTGCAGCTGTACGTTGGTTGATGCGGTGCAAGCAGAGCCCTTCTGGAGTTCCCTGTCCCTTGCTGAGAGACTGGGGTGGGGTGGGGTGGGGGTGGGGGAGAAGAGTGCAGCGGGCCCCCTCTCGCCTCTTCTGAGCCAGGGCCTTTGCCCTGACCGTGCCTCTCCCTGACCACAGAGCCCAACGTGGAGAGTCCTCTGAACACAGAAGCTGCAGAGCTCTGGAAGAACCAGCCAGGTCGGTGGCACCAGCTTCGCCTAAAGGGGTCTGGGGGGGGGGACCCCTTGAGATGGGTCTGGGAAAATCCCGCCTCTGCCCAAACCTCGCAGGCACAGCTGGGCTGGAGGCAGAAGGCAGCCCAACAACAGTTGGGGGGGGAGCAGAGGAGCTACCTGTCCTAGGGAAGGCATACTGGGGCTTTCTGGGCAGCAGTATGTGCCCCCCCCCATATGGAAACGTTCTATATCCTACCCTTCCCTTGGACTGAACAGCCCTCAAGACAGTGGTGCAGAACAGCGTAAAACATGGTGCCGACAGGTGAACCAAATATAAAGTATGGGGAGGGAGGAGAGCAGCAAACGGCACCCAAGGAGCCCTAGAGGGAGGGTGGGTGGGCGGCCGGCCGGCTGGCCATGCTGGAGCTCTGCTGCCATAACTCTCTCCCTGCAGCCTACAGGAAGCGCCTCCACGAATCGTACACCAAGCACGAGAAGAGCTGGGACACCTGACCCCGTGGTGGCGCCTGCCCACCCACTGCCCACTGACTCCACCCTGGGGGGGGTGTCTTTCCTCCCATCCCTGCCCTTGCATGCTCCTGTCTACAAGTACGATGTTGTATTATAGAGTGCTTTTAAATTTATTTGGCAGCTGTCTAGCTGGTTAATGTATAAATAAACAGGTTTTTGTTTTTCTAAATGGATGCCCTGATTCAGTGGCCTTGGCCAGGGTCTAAATTGCAGGGGGGGGGGCCTGTGGGCTCAAGAGCTCCATGGCTGATGCTCGCTTTCCCTGGAAGGAGCGGCCTGCTGGCTCTTTGCCCGGGCCTCACAGGGGCACGGATATGCCACTGATCACAGGGCGCTGCATACGTGTGAGGCTCTGGGTCAGACCACAGTGGAAATAGCTTGCAAGCAAACACACCCGGTGATGTCATTCAGGGGGAACGGGTCAGAACAGGCGTTCCAGATCCTAATGGGCTCCGTGGCTGGTTCTGGGTTCCCAACAAGTGCCAATCAAAAGTGAGTTCCTGTTCCTAAATCATTTGAATGACACCACTGAACACACCCATTATCACCACCTGATTGGGCTCACCTGGAACAGCAGAGGTGCAAGTGGCGAGCCGAGCCGGGTCAAAATGCAGCCGGCAGAGTTGAGACCAGCTCTGCCCCTGCCACGTAATAACTCGATACTGACAAGCGTTGCCGCGAAATGGTGAGGGCTAGAGACTTGGCCTTGCACGAACTGACAGCTGTTCTGTGAATGGGCATCCCTGCCACCCCACCCCTGGCACAGGCTCCAGATTCCTTTGTCCCAGAGTATCCTTTGCTTGGCCACTGGGCCCAGGCAGGCTCATGTGCCCATTTCCTGCTACTTGTTCTCCCCCCACCTCACCCCCAATTCAATGCAAAACAATCCCACAGCCTAATTGTCTTTGGGCCCTTTTCCAGCCTGTGCAGGCCCAGCAGGAAGGGAAGATGCTGCTCCCCTTTGCTAGGCTAGTGCTGCTCCTACACACCTGTGCGCCTGCCTTTGCCCCCCCCCCCGTCCTGCCCCACACAGGCGCTGCTTTTGCCATCACACTGACTGCCCTGTCTCTGCTCAGTTCCAGTCCTTGGCTCTTTATTGAAGTGTTAGTGTTACAAACAGGCCTTGTTAACATGTTGGGGGGGGGGGGGAAGCACAGAGTTGAGCTGTAAAGAAGTCTTTGACCTTGCTGTGGCAGGCTGGGACAGGAGACAAGGGGGGCAGAGCAGAGAAGAGGGGGGTTGTGTGGCTGGAGGCTGCTGCCAGCCCTGCAGGAATGTCCAGTTGCTTTACTGCACCCCCTCCATCATCTTCAAGAACTCTGGAAATGGAAGCAGAGCAACAGAGTGAGCTGAGGCAGGAGAGCCTGCAAGACCACCTGCAAGCCGGGCCGGGCCCCTCCCAGCCAGGTGTGCTCTGGCAGCGTGGGGGAGGGTCGTCCAGATCCAAGCAGAAAGGGGCTCTTTGCTTGATTGGCACTGCTCGAGTCTAGCCTTGTCTGCCAGGCAGGTTTTCTTCTTGGGGGGGGGGGGAACTAAAGAAAGGGGCGTGGCCTCTGCTCTCATGCAGCAACGGCGGGTCTAAAGAGGCGCAGAGTGCGGCGCCCGGGCGGGGGGAGGGGGGACCCCGCCTGCTTGTGCGAATGAGGAGCGAGGAGGCTGCCGGTGCGGGAGCCCGGCAGGGAGCCTCGAGGCCGGCCTGCGCCCCGCTCCCAGGCCTCCGGCGCTCACCGTCAAAGTCGATCCGGCCGTCGTTGTTCTTGTCGCCGTCCTTCATGAGCTCCTCGATCTCGTCCTCGGTGACGTGCTCGCCGGAGGCCCGGAAGATCTCCACCAGCTCCTCGGCGTCCAGGTAGCCGTCGGCGTTCCTGTGGGGAGGCGCCGAAATGGTCCCAGCGCTGCTTTCCGTGGGCTGACTGGAGCCGGCACAGCCCGTCCAGAGTGAGGACGGGGCCGCCGCCGCCCCCCCCGCCCCCCGGGCACGGTGTGGGTGTCTCCGTAGCGCCCCGCTCAGCGCGCCCTGCGCCGGCTGGAGTGATGCGGCGCCCTGGCCACCGCGCACGTGTGCGCCTGGGGCGAGCCCTGGCCGACGCGGAGAGGGGTGTTCCTGCCGGCCTGGCGCACGAGAGCCGCACTGTTGGCCCGGGGTGCCCTTCCTCCTCCGCCGGGGCCGGCCGCAAAGCCTGCGGGCAGCGCTGTGGGTCTGAGGCTGTTGCCTGCAGTCCCACGCCTCCGAGCTGGGGCTGCGATCGGCGAGGCGGGGCTGGTGGAGCAACAGTGCCCCACCCGACCCCACCGACACACGCGGCCCCAGCCCGGGAGGTCCTCAAGGCGGGCTAGCGCAGGAGGCGAGAGGACACTAGTCAGGGCCGCCCCCGGGCGCAGGGGCCAGTTGCGAGTGGGGGAAGAGGGGGTGGAAGTCTGTGATGTCTGCTGGTGCCGTGGAGAGAAGCTCCCGCTTTTGCCTCCTGCTCAGAGGCTGCTGTGGAATTAAATCTGGTTTGGGCTTATGTGTTTCGGATCGTGCGCTCCTTCAGAGCAGGAGGCGGGCTGAGCACCAGCCTGGGGGGACAACCTAGGCCAGCTTCCTGTATCTCACAGTGGTCCACCAGGTGCCGCAGGAAGCACGCAAGACAACAAGATGCTTGCATCCTGTTGCCATTCCCTTGCACCTGGCGTTCTGAGGTAGCCTACTATTAACATCAGGAGGTTGCACAACCCAGCATGGCCAATAGCCCACAATGGACTGTTCCTCCAGAAATCTGTCCAATCCCCTCTTAAAGGCACCTAGGCCAGATGCCATCACCATCTCCTGTGGCAAGGAGTTCCATAGCTTAATTAAGGTAAAGGTTTCCCCACGAACGAATGGTCTAGTCGTGACCGACTGTAGTGGGCGGTGCTCATCTCCCACATTTTGTCATAGGACAAGCTTCCGTGGTCATGTGGCCAGCATGACTATATGCCGTAGCGCACGGAACACTGTTACCTTCCCACCAAAGTGGCCCCTATTTATCTACTTGCATTTAGGTGCTTTTGAACTGCTAAGTTGGCAGGAGCTGGGACAAGCAATGGGAGCTCACTCCGTTGGGCAGTCTTGAACTCCCAACCTTCTGGTTGGAAAGCCCAGCAGCAGTGGTTTAACCTGCTGCGCCACCACGTCCCATAGCTTAATTACCCGCTGGGTAAAAAAGTATTTCCTTTTTTCTGTTTTAACTCTCCCAACACTCCATTTCAGTGGATGCCCCCTGGTTCTGATATTGTGAGAGAGGGAAAAGAGGATCCCTCTATCGACTCTATCCCTCCCGTGCATAATTTTACATGTCTCAATCATGTCCCCTCTCAGGCGCCTTTTTTCCAGGCTGAAGAGCCCCAAACGCTGCAGTCTTTCCTCATACGGGAGGTGCCCCAGCCCCGTAATCATTTTTGTCGCTCTCTTCTGCACCTTTTCCAGCTCCACTATGTCCTTTTTGAGGTGCGGTGACCAGAACTGGACACAATATTCCAGGTGCGGCCTTACCATCGATTTGTGCAATGGCATGATAATATTGGCTGTTCTGTTCTCAACCCCTTTTCTAATTACCCCAAGCATGGAACGGGCCTTCTTCACTGCCACCGCACACTGGGGCCCTCCGCTTTTCCCCTCTCGCCATTGTGAAAACTGCCCATTGAGCCCCACTCCCTGTTTCCCGGCCCTCAACCAGTTCCGAATCCATAAGGGTCCGCCCTGCTGGCCGAGTCCTGCTGATTCTGGGCACTTCTTCGATGCCCTGCCGAGGTGAGCGTGCAGCTGGGCCACCCCTCCCCGCACACTCGTGGGCTGAGTGCAAAGGCAGCAGCAGGCCTGGTTTGGGTCGGGGTGAGAGAGGCGGTGGCCCCTCAGGGAGAAGCCTGCGGGCAGGCGGGCAGCGGGGCCTGGGAAGGTGTGCGGTAAGCAGCCGCCTGTCCCTCTCCAGACCAGGCTCCCCCCGTGTGCCCGTTGCTCCAGCCAGCCCCCCCCTCGCAGTCGGGCTCCAGCGCTTGCGCTCTCCGCCCAGGGAGCCGCCATCCGGCCGGTGCTGCCCCAGGACCTCCTGAGGGCGGGTCGCACCAGCACAGGGTGGGACCCTCCGCATTCTGCGGGACCCGAGTGGCGACTGGGGCTGCAGCGCAGGATGCAGTTGGGAAGAGCTTTGACGTGGGCAGGAGGGCCAGGGAGACCTCGCAGGGCAGGGGTGCGGGGGAGGCCCCCAGGGCCCCCCCCCGAGGCCTCCCTCAGCCAAGGCAAGCGCACGCTTCCAGGTCCTGCTGCACGGCGCGGCTGTAAGCAAGCGCTGGCACTGCCAGCCCCTGTGGCTCTGGGTCCAGAGGCAGGAGGGGGGCCGGCAGTACAGAGCTTTGCAGCTGCAAGCTGAGGTGGGCCCTGCGTGTCGGATCCTGCGGGGATCTGAGTGTCCCCAGTCTGCGCTGAGGCCGTGCGTGCTTGAGCTGGGAGCTGAAAGACGATACTCGGCACTTCGAGGGAGGGAGGGCAGCTGTGGGGCTTGCTGGGGCCAGGGGTTCTGGGGCTCCATGCAGAGGACTGGCGCCACCACAGGCTGAGCCCCAAACAGGGGCGCTGCGTCTGCTCAGGAGGCTCCAGGCTCTGCCCTGCTCGAGGGGGGAGGGGCTGAAAAGGCAGTGCGCGGGCCTGGCAGCAGGGCTCACCGGTCAAAGATGCGGAAGCACTCGGCCAGCTCCTCCTCGCTCTTGCCCTTGGCGTCCTCCTTCATCTGGCGCACCATCATGACCAGGAACTCCTCGAAGTCGATGGTGCCGCTGCCTGCGGGGAGAGGCCAGGCGAGAAGTTGGGTGGTGACGCCCCCTCCCTCCCTCCCTCGCCCACCGCCCTGCCACTGCCCCCCCCCCGGCCGCTGCTCACCATCCTCATCCACCTCCTCGATGATGGCGTCCAGCTCCTCCTTGGTGGGCGTCTGGCCCAGCATCCGCATGACGGTGCCCAGCTCCTTGGTGCTGATGTCTCCACCCCCGTCCGCGTCAAACATGTCAAAGGCGGCCTTGAACTCTGCGGCAGAGGCAGTGGCTGCACTGGGGCTGCTGGGCGCAGACCAGGCCTCCGCCACCCCGCGTTCACTGCGCAGGGCCCCTCCCCGTGTCTCCAGCCATGCAAGGCCCTTGATGGCGCCACCCAGGCCTTCAGAAAGCCCCCCCCCCCGGCACACTCCCAGTGACCCCACCGTCAAGCAGGGGCCGTGGCACTCCGGACCCTTCCGCAAGGGCCCCGCCCCGCCCCTCTAGCCCACCCCCTGCTCAGGTCGCGCTTGGGCACCCCGGAGGCCTCTTGGAGCCAGTCGGCAGTTCCGGCTCAGTCTGCTCCGCCAGAGACCAGCCGGGACTGCACTGGGGGTGCCGATGGACCAAGTGGGGGCCAGGCGGAAGTGGAAGCCGGCCCAGCCGAGCCACGGTGGCCGCTGCTTTCCCCCAGAACTGCTGGGCAGAGGTGCAGGCAGCAGCCAGCCGCGGCTCGGACTCCTTGGTGGAGTCGGGGGCTCAGAGAGACCCGGCCGCAGACTCACCCGCAATCATTTCCTCGCTGAGGTAGGACCGGGCCTCCGCCTGCTGGTCTGTCTGCAAGGCAAGGGGAGGCCGTCACCGCTGGGGGGGGGGCTGGGGGGGCAGCAGGGAGGCCAGCGAGGCCGTGCCCAGGAGGCCCCTCCCACCGCGCCAGTCCCTGCCCGGCCAGAGCCCCACACGGTGCTGCCGGAGCCCCTTCGCACTGGGAGCTCTGGGCTGCAGCAGGCCCTGGCGCCCCCGAGCGGCGTCTCTCCGCGTTCGCCCTCCGTCGCGGCACTTCACACGGTCCGCCTGTCGGAAGCACTTCCAGGCTGGAGGCCAGGCGGGACGAGCCCCAGCGCAGGCACGGGGGGGGGCGCCCTTTTGAGCGTGTGTGCTGGTGCTCTGCCTGCTGAGCTGAGCCACGGGCCAGCGTGGACTTGGCTGGGCTCCCAGCCTGCCAGTCCTGGGGCTCAGGCAGCCGCCTCTCAGCAGCTGGGGGCGCAGGGGCTTCACCCAGTAGGTTCCTTGGCGGAGGGGGGGGGTCCAAGACGCCTCCTGACCCCCGCAGGCTATTCTTGGCTGCGCCTGGGCCTCCTTCTAGGGCCCGCAGCCGGCTGGCTGCCAGCTGCAGGAACACCTGTCGGCCGCCGGATTGAGTTTCTCCTTCGCAGCCCCTGTGCATGACGTGCGGCTCAGCTTCCCCCCAGACAGGCTCCTGCACACCCTTGCTGAGCTCCAGGGCAGCTCCGATCCCAGGATCCCGCCCCCCCCAAGCACAGCGGTCACCCCAGCAGAACCGGGATAGGCACCCTCCGTCTCAAAGTGCAGACTGAACAAGAGCTTTCCAATCAGGCACCGGTGGTCCCCCCCCCGCAGGACTCCCACCTCCCCTTCCCCGAGTCCCCTCCATCCTTACCCCCGTTAGCAGGAAGAGGAAGCCCCCGTCCACTCTCAGTGGCCTCCCAAGCGCCAGCAGCATCAGTGCAGGGGGCCGCCCACCCCTCGGCCCCACACAGAGCCCCTCTCCCAGAGCTGTGCCCGTGCCCTGGCTGGCCGCTTGCCACATCTGCCTGTCCGGGCTCCTGTGCCAGCCTGCCCCGGCAGATGTGTGGCCACCCAGACCACCCCGCTACCTCCACAGGCCGTGGGCTGGCCCCACATCCCAGGAGGAGGGCAGCTCCAACTGACCCAGGCGCCATTTTTGCGGTGGGCACTCCACCCGTGGTCTTACCTGGCTCATGTTGGCAGGCAGCACCCCACAGCACCCCACAGAGAGAGAACCACCACCAGGACCCTCTGGGCTCCGAGCAGCTGGCAGACACCCCTCCCGCCCCGCCCTGCTCCTGCCATTTGTACTCTGCCCTCCCAGGGGGCCCCCTCCCCGGCCATCGCCATTGGACAGTGGAGGAGGCGGCTCTCCCGGCAGCCAATCCTCTTCCTCCTCGCCTGCAGATTGGCTGACGGGCCACTTTGCCAAATTTAGCCAAGCCACTCCTGGCAGCAGAGGAGAGAGGAAGGGAGCGAAGGAAGGAAGCCGAAGAACGGCCGGAGCGGCAGAGGGAGCAGCCCAAGCCCTCCAGCGGGGGCAGCAGTGGACGGTGGGCAGGTGGGGCAGAAGCAACCCCCGCCTCCCCCCACCCAGTTTGGAGGACAGAGGCTGCCAAGGATGGGCTCCACACCCAGCCCCCTCCCTGGAGACCCAGGGACCACAGGGCCCAGCCAGAGCAGAGCTGGCCAAACCCCCCCCCCCACCTGCCTTGGCTGGTGAGAGCGGGGGGGGGCTGACCTTTCTCTTTCTGAGGTCCAACGGGGACTCTGAGTGCCGGGGGCTTGTTCTGGGAGGCCGCCCTTGGCCTGCCCATTGACACAGGGATCCAGTTTCCCCCTCTCTTTGGGAGGCAGGGGCCGGAGAGTGGAGAAACTGTCCCCGCTGGAGCCCAGCAGCCGGGCCAAGGCCAGGGCGGAACTGCAGGCCCCAGAGCCAGGGCTGGCAGCAGGAGCAGCCGTGGGGGAGGGGGCCGGTCCCAGGCACAGGCAGCCCCCGGCAAGTTGGCCCTGACTGATGGGGACAGGTGGACACCCTGGTCCTCCCCCTATTAATAGACAGTCCTCAGGGAGCTGCGGAGGAGGCTGAGGAGGAGGCAGCTCACTAAATAAGGCCGAGACGCCCGACACAAAACACTCGGATCTGGACGTGTCACCAGACTGCAGACCACTAGCTCAGTCTTGGCCAAGAGGGGCCTGCCGAGCGGGGCAGGGCAGGGCTGCCCTCATGCCCCACGTCGCCACTCTTGAGTGGCAGGTGGGTGCCCAGTGACCACCCTGGTGAGCGGGAAGAACTGGCAGGGCGAGCCCAGAGGCCAGGCAGCAGCCCCCCCCTTGCTGCAAGACACAGGGCAGGGAGTCTCAGCGGCCTTCGAGGAGGGGCTCTGCTGCCAAAGCTGGGTTGCCCGGCGGGCACTGGTGCAGGGTCTGGTGCTCACAGGTGCCTGGTCGGGGTGCTGGGGTGAGGTGACACGGTTGCATTCAGGAAGGGTCATGGGGGGGGGGAGAGCACTTGGTTCCCAGTCCTGGCACAGTGGAGGAAATGGGGGAGCCTAAGACGGCCCTTGTGGGTGCACGAGCGCCAATGCTGACAGCAAGGCCAAGTGGGGCAGGGGGAAAGGTGAGTCGGGGCTCCTGTGACCCGTCTGAGCCTGCCCCAGGTTCCCATTTGTCAAGCAGACGCATCGCGGAGCCTTCGTTCGCCACTGGGGGGCTCCTTCCCAGCCCTCAGTGCTGCTCCTCTAGTCACACCAGGGGGGAGTTGGGGGTCCAGCTGCAGGCCTGGGGTTCTGGTTCTGAGGTCAGGTAATTTCCTCTCTCTGTTACCCGAGCAACTGCCATGCGCACGGCCAGCATCCCTGACACGCAGGTCAGCCAGGAAGGATGAGCACCGTGACAAAGAGTTACCGCAGCAAAGTCCATCCCATTGCCATTCAGATCGATTCAACTGTGATTGAGGAAGATGCCGTGAACCTGTTGCACTTCTGTAGCAGCCTGTTACAATTCTGGTTTTCTGTTTCCCCGAAGCAACGTCCCCAAAATGTGGCAGCCCAACCTCAGCCTCCAGCAAGCCTTCCTCTCTGCCTGTTGAAAGGCCTCGGCTGGTGTTGCTCCCGGTCCAGCCCTGACAGCACTCTGCACTGTGCCTGAGAAAGAGGCCAGTTCACACCAAAACGATGAGTTTGAGACAGTGGTGTTGCCAGGGGCTGTGGGGGTGGGGTGGGGTGGGCTGCACTGGGTGACGCACTGCAGCGCAATCCTAGCGCGCCCATCGCGCTGACGATATGTCATAGCGTCGACGCAAGGGGCGGAGCGCTGGTGCACAGGCGCCGAGCAGCACCCCCGCGTCAGCGCTAACTCTCTGAGGCTGATGCCTTCAGAGAGCCGATGGAGAGCCTCCCTTGCGCCGACCGAATACAGTGGGCGCAAGGGATTCTCTGCCCTGCCTCGGGAGAGGGGGAGGGGGGAGGCGGGACCTGGGCGGGCTTGGGAGGTGGCTGTATAGCGAGGTCCCAATTCGGGCCGCGCGGTCTCCTTGGATCTGCCGAGGAGCACATAGGGGAGGCTGGAATCTCCCCTACGGTAAGGGAGCAGCACATTCCCTTGCCGCAGGAGACTCCAGCCTCCCCCCACTCAGGGCTGGATAGGGCACTGGCCGGCCGCACTCCTACCCTAGCACTGGGTAGGATTGCACCCTCAGGGTGTGTGTGTGTGTGTGTGACACCACAATTGGCCAAAATTGTGAAAATCATGTTATATATAATTTGGTATGTAATTTTATGCAGAATGCAATAAAACAAACTGTGTTGAAATAACTCTATTATATCACTAGGTCTAGCCAAATAACCAGAAAAGGAGAACACAACTGCTTTATGTAACAAAAAGTGGATTTCCTTCACTCAAAACTAACAAAACTGAAAGCCAATGAGATGTTACTATGACACAGCAGGGAACCAATAAGATTTCCCCATATTAGAGCGAATATTAAAACTCTTACTCAGTTGTGTGAGTGTCATCCAGTTCGCCTCTGTTTGTTTTGGTTACTGGTTTGTTGGGTGCCCTGTACTGTTCCGTAATAAAATAAAGATGTTAGCAAATAAAGTTGAGGTGAAGCGATGAGCTCGCACACCGGGTGACCCGCCCGTACCCCTCCCTTTGTGTCCCTAAAGAGGCTCTGCCAAGAAGCCCACAGAATAGGCCTTTGGTTCACAGCTTCATGGGTGCCACAGCAACCGGGGGGGGGGGGGGCCCACTCAGGGCCTGTCTGAGAAGCAAAACCCGGACGAGGCTTCTCCCAGGGCTGTTTCAAAGAGCCCACACATGGCCTTCCCTGAAGCCTGTGCAGTCCAAGGCATTGGACATGGGGCCCAGATGGGGGGGGGGAGCCCCTGAAAGGGCTGCCAGAGGCCACAGCCCCGCCTTTGCTCTCCTGGGTGGGGTGGGGGGCTGCAGGGGGCCCATTCAGGGTGAGCAGCGTCCTCTCCTTCCAGGATATGCCCTATCGCTTGCTTGCGTATTTGTATTTTGTTCCTTTGTTAGTTGGGTCGCATTAAAGGAGGACAACACACTCACACGCGCACACACACACACACCAAAAATCAACATATATGAGTGAAAACTTAAAAGTTTTTATTTTGTAACGTCCTACATTTTGCGGTGCTGCCTCCTCCTTTGGGGCTTTGACATCTTGTCACCCACACATTGCGCCTGCGCCCAGAGTCAAACGGGGTCTGGGGAGCCAAGGGGGGGGGGCGCTGGAAATGTCCTGGGGTCTCAGAAAATGTTTACGAATGTGGTGGGAAGGCTCTTCCACATTGGGTGTCAGCCTAGATGGTGTTATACGTCGTAGAAGAAATGATGATCCAAAGGAGAAGCCACCCCCCCCCCAAAAGAATGTTGTGCCCCAAAAGGGGCTCCAAAGATATTTTGTACCCCTGAAAAATTCCTCTCATTCCCAGGGGGGTGGCGGGCACCGCTCTGCCCCTGCCTTCAGCGGGGCGGAGGAGCTTTGCGCGGCGCCCCCTGCCATGTCCCGCCGCCTGCTGCGCAGCCTTCGGCCAGGGGGGAGGAGCGCGGCTCCGGCCCCGCATTGGGCGCCCGGGAGTGACTCCGGATTGGTGGTTATGCCGTCGCCAGACGGATCGAGGCGCTTCGCAGCCCGGGGGAGCGAGTTCAGCCAGGGAGAGGGAGGAGCCGTCGCCGCCCGAGCGGCCATCGCAGTCCGATCGCCGAGCGGAAGCGGTGGAGCCGGGCGCGGACTCCCTGCAGGTGAACCGGCAGCCGCGCCTGCTCGGCCCCCGCAGCGGGCTGCGTCTGCGCCGAAGACCGGGCGCGCGGGGCTGCGCAGCGCCGCGGCGCCCTTCCCCCCCCGCAGGCCGCAGCCCCCGCTCCGCAGGTGGGTCGCGGACTCTGAGAATGTGCAGAGTGAGCCGCCCGGAGTCCCGCCGCAAAGCGCGGCTTCTCGGCCGGCCGAGGTTCGCGCTTCCCCGCGTGCAGCCCGAGCCTGAGCCGGTCCCGCTCGGACTCCCCTCCTCCGGCTCGAGCTCTGGCCCGCGAAGGGCCCCCCGGCGGCAGTCGCGCTGCGGAGCGCCCGCGGGGAGAGGACCGGGCTGGGGGCCCCACCGCGCCCCTTCCGCAGCGGAGAGCCTGTGCCCGGCGCACGTCCTGGCCTGAGTTGTCTGGCGCCCTGGGCGGGGGCCGCTGGGCCGCATTTCTCGGTCCGCCTTCGTGCGTGGCGCCCCACCCGCTCCTTTCCTGACGACCCCCCCCCCGTTCCAGAGCGCGGAGGGCCCCTGCCTTTGGGTTTGGCGTGGTTGGGCCACTGCTGGTCAACTGAGCCCCAGCTGGCGAGCGAAAACACCGACGGCGAGGGGCGCCCCACCGCCCCCGGAGGCCCCGCAAGCGTCGAGGAGCCCCTCCTGCAGGAGGCCGGCTGAGCCTCTGCTGCCCCAAGGCCCACCGCGGGGGAGGGGGTGCACTGCTGGGGACTGGGAGGAAGGCCCACTGCCGAGGCTGGGGGAGGGGCGTCGTGTCCTGAGCACGTCGCAGCGCCTGGAGAGGGACCCCTCTGTAGAGGCGTGCGAGGAATTGCAGCCGAGGCCCAACTGCGGGGCTGCAGGAGCCCCCCCCCCCTTCCCCACAGCTTTCCTGGCCCAAGTCCTGCATGCTCACAGCACCTGCTTGCAAGGGACACCCCCCCCCCGCCCCGATGATTGTGTCCTGCTCTGGTGCCAGAGTTCAGGGGAGAGGCGAGCCAGCTGGAGCAGGGCCCAAGGAGGGCAGCTTAGAGGGCGAGGGGGCTGCAGGCCACAGACCGTGGGGAAGCCTGGGCACGCTCAGTGTGGCAGACGCAGCCGTCCAGGAGGGCTGAGCCATCACCTGACCCAGCATGGCGGGCAGATGGAGCCAACCTGCCCTCGGTCGCTGTGGGCTGGAGGGCAGGGCCCCCCCCCCAGGGGAGCGCAGGTCAGCACAGTGCAGGCCGGAGTAAACCTGCACCGCCATGGACGTGTTCCCTCCTTCGCCACAGGCCCTCTGCGCCACCCACGCAGGACACGCCGCTCAGCTAGGCCGGGGCGCAAACAGTACTTCTGCCTGCCGATGCCGGAGGGAGGGAGGGAGGCAGGGGCCGGCCTTGACCACCGTGCCCCGTCTCTGACTCGGGTTTGGTGCCCACGGCAGCTCTGAGGTCCTGCTGCCTTCCAGGCCAGGAGGAGGAGGAGGACCACCACCGTGGGTCTGAGGGTCATGAGGAGAAGCAGCTCAGTGGCTGGCTGGCCAGGGCCATCGGGGGGGGGGAGCCGTGGGGCTGGAGGAAGGGCTGCAGCGGACCCGTGCTGAGCCCTGCCCTTTGGGCCTTGACGTCCAGGCTCTCCCCCACAGGCTCCCCACAGCCGGGGCGCGATGGCATCCCGCCTCCTGCACCGCTTGCGGCACACACTGACGGGCGAGGTGGGCCAGGAGGGCCTGGCCGGCTGCAGCCCAGAGACAGAGGACTTTCCGGAGAGCTCCGAGCTGGAGGACGACACGGAGGGCCTCTCCACGCGGCTCAGTGGGACGCTGAGCTTCACCAGCAACGAGGAGGACGGGCAGACGGAGGACGAGGGGGACGCCCCCGCGGCAAGGCCAGAGGCAGGGGGGCCGCTGGAGCCAGGCACACCTGGGGACGCCACAGAGAGCGGAGGTAGGTGCCTGGGGGGGGGGGCTGGGGACGCCGGAGAGTCCGACTGGGTGAGACGCTCCCCGTGGGCCAGCCAGAGCACGGGTCCAGGTGCAGCCGCCTTGCCCACCCACCGCAGGTCCCCAGCAAGCCTCTGCCAGTCCCAGCTCTCCACTCTGGCGGATGCCCACCGGCCCTCCCTTTTCGAGGGGCTGGCAGTGCTGGCTGTGGCTGCTGTTCTGGGCTGAGCTGCTGTGGGAAGCTCTCCTGTCCCGGGTCTCCAGCCAGCCCCCAGCCTCAGGGACGTGACGTGAAGCCGGAAGAGTCTGTCTCGCGCCCAATCCCACACCCACCACCACCACTTACGGGGCAATCCTATGGGTGGCTCAACAACTCTTGGACCTCAGGCTGCCCAGCACGCACAGGAGGACGAAGGCGAGGACCTGGCCGCTCACCGCTGGCACATCTGCCGGCATCCGTGGGGGCCCCGCCGCAGCTCAGCAGCCGTGGGGTGGTGGCCCAGTGGCAGCCAGGCTCGCAAGGAGCCAGGGGTCACAAGGCCCCGGCCAGATGCCCCCCAGCACAAACCAAGCGGGGTGGAGCAGGCACATGGGGGGGGGGTTCTCTAGGAACCCTTTTCTGGGGGAGGGGGCTGGGCCCGGTCACAAGGGGAGCATGTAGCAGCCCTCAGGCACCTGGGTGCTGGGCGCCCACTGTAGACAGACCCAGGCTGGGAGCCCGGTGAGGTGATTCTGAGCCCAGCCAGGGGCTGGCCGTCACCATTTGCATGCCTGGCTACAAGCGCCCCTGGCAGGGGCCGCAGGAAGGGGACCCTCCTCAGCCGGGGGGGCAGGGAAGGAGCACCTGCGGGCACACCAGCCCTGGCATTGCTGCAAACAGGCCGTCCCAGCAGGGGGGCTGCAGCACATGGGTGGGGGGGGCACTGCAAGGACTGGCAGGCAACACAGAGCCCCACTGTGGCAGCCCAGACCCCCCTGCCTCCCAGTTGCCCTCGGGTGCCTGTGGCTGTGCTGCTCCTCCCCAGACCGCCAGCCTTGTGCATTCCGCAGCAGCACAGAACGGGTGACCAGTGACCCCCAAGGAGCCCCCTGTGGGCAGACTGCTGACCCCCCTCCCTTCCTGGCAGAGTCCTGCTCTGAGGCTGCCAAAGGAAGAACCACCGGAGTGGCGAAAGGGGTCCCTGCCCGCTGGCGAGGAGGAGGCAGCAAGTGGGCCAGGCCAAAGCTCTTCTCGCAGCCTCTGAAAGGGAACGGGGCACCTGCTGGGGGTCGCAAACCACCCAGCCCAGGCACGACAGCAGCGTGCCTCTGCCCAGGGAGTGGAGGCGCAGTCCTGAACAACAAGGCAGCCGAGGGTTTGGCCAGCCGTGGCAGTAGCTGGCACGCCTGGCACTCCCCGGGCGGTGGCTTGTGCGTTTGCCCTGGCGTCAGCCGTACGTTGGCACAGCCCCGCAGCCTTGCCCTTGCTAGCCAGGGGTGGGGCTGGTGTGGCCTGCACATTTCCCAGCATTTCCCAGCGGGGGTGGGGGAGTGCCGTGGGGCCTGCCTGGCGCCTGCCCTGCACACACAGCCTGCCTGGCCCGAGGCGAGGAGAGGCCCCGAGGTGTCCCCCCACAGGCCGTGCTGGGCCTGCCTCTCTCGGGCCATCACAGGACGACCCCCGGCTCGTTGGGGCTGGGGCTGGGGCTGGGGCTGGGGAGGTGGCGCAGGCCAGAAGGCAGAGTCTCAGCTCGAGCTGTGCCCAGGCCACGGTGACAGCGCTGCTGCCCTCTGCTCTCTCGCCTGACCCCCTCCCCTTCCTCCCCTGCGCCCCCGGTGCAGAGCCCAGCGCCGTGCCAGCCGAGCGTTGGGGCAGCAACATGCTCACGCGGCAGCTGCAGGAGCTCTGGCGGAAGTCGCGCAGCAGCCTCGCCCCCCAGCGCCTGCTCTTCGAGGTCACCAGCACCAGCGTGGTCAGCGAGCGCAACTCCAAGTACGTGGTGAGTGTCGGGGGGGGGGGGCCTCGGGGGGGGGGGGGGAACCCCACCCCCTGGGCAGCTTGGGGGGCTGCGAGAGCCGGTGGGAGAGGAGCGAGCTCTCCTGGCTCCTCTTGGGCCCCTGCCCGGGAGTCTGAGCTCACGTGGCTTGGCGGGAAGGGAGTGCCCTTCGATGGCTGCGCACTCCCAACTGCCCCTCTGCTCTGCGCCCCCATTAACGGGGGGGGGGTTCGGGGGGGGTCCGGCCCTGACTCCTCTCTTCTCTCTCTCCTTCCGCTGCGGCTGGGGTGCTGCTGGCTCAGAGGGGCCTCAGGTAACGGCTCTGGCCTGGGGCCGCCGGGTGCGGGGTGGGCTGTGGCCCGGCCTCCTCCTCGCGGGGGGCGGAGCCGCTTCCCCCCAGGCAGCCCCCCTCACCCGCCCCCTTCCGCCCCCCAGCTCTACACCGTCTTCCTGATCCAGACGGGGCAGTTTGACAGAGCGCCCGCCGTGATTGCCCGCCGCTACTCGGACTTTGAGCGGCTCTACCGCCGCCTGCGGCGCCACTTCGGCAGCGACCTGGCCGGCCTCTCCTCTCCTTCCCCCGGAAGCGGCTCCGGCGGAACTTTGCGGCCGAGACCATCGCCAAGCGCAGCCGGGCCTTCGAGCAGCTGCTGGGCCGCCTGCACGCCGTGCCCGAGATCCGGCGCTCGGAGGAGTACCTGCACTTCTTCTTCCTGGGCGACCTGCGGGGGGCGCAGCAGCTGACGGGCCGCGGCCGGTACCAGGAGGCGCTGCTGGCCTGGACCAACGCCCGCCGGCTGCAGGAGAAGCTGGGCGCCTGCCGCTCCCGCCACTTCCTGCTGACGCTGGCGGGCCTGGCTGTCTGCCAGCAGGAGCTGGCCCGGCCCGGCGAGGCCCACGCCGCCTGCGAGCAGGCCCTGCAGCTGCTGGAGGCGCAGGACAGGCACCCGCTGCTGCTCCCCTTCCTGCACGCCCACCTCCACCTGGCCCAGCGGCTGGGCAAGGACAGGCGCCCGGCCGAAGCCTGGCTGCGGGCGCTGGAGGAAGCCGGGGGGGCTGGGGCTGGGGCGCAGCCGCCCTCTCTGAAGGAGCACCTCCTCCAACAGCCACTGCCCTGAGCCGGGGGGGGGGCGGGCAAGGGAGGACAGAGCAGACTGGGTGCCGCCTCCTGGGAGGAGTGGGCGCAGGGGCTGACGGAGCTGCTGGAACTGGGCTCGGAAGGGGGAGCCTGGAGTGCACAGTGCCCCCACCTGAGCTGGCTGGACCAGGCAGGGAGCCCGATGGCCTGGGGGCTGCCCCTCCCCCCCGCCCAAAGAGCGGCTGCTGGGATGCTGCGAGGGACGGACGCCTTTGCACAGGACGGGGCTGCTTCTCCCAGGGAACGCAGCTGACCTGAACTACCAGAAGGGGAGGCAGCACCTGCGTGTGCCAGCAGAGGACTGAGGGGCCAGGGAAGGGGAAGCCCCCCCCCGGGGGCCAAGTGGGGAGTCCTTCCACCACAGCCTGAGCAGAGGGGCTTGGAGTGCAGCAGAGAAGGAGTCCAGAGCCTTGCTGGAAAGTCCGGTTCCTTTATTAGCAGCAGGGAAAGCAAAGGCAGGGCAGGCTGTGACTGACGTGCCAAATAAAACGGAGGCCAGCAAGAGGCGCTTCTGCATGCGGGTCTCGGGTCTCTCTGTACGCCTCGCCTACTGCGCCCATCCCCAGCGGGCTGGACGGCTGCCGCGGCTGCCCCAGGACCACCTGCCAGCAGGCTCCAAAGTCTGGGCTGAGCCGGCCAGGACTCCACGTGGACCACCGTGCGGGGGGGGGGGAGGCACTGGCTACAGCTTGCTGCTGGCATCGTGTGCCGGAACGCGGATGACTCCTTCCTGGGCGCAGCTGGCAGCCAGCACGCCATCCCGGCGCCACAGGCGTCCCTGCACCAGCCCGCGGCAGCCACCTGCGGGGGAGAGAGGGTCACTGCAGCCAGCCGGGCTTCACGCTCAGCCGTGGCAAGGAGCTGCCCACTGCCCGCCCCACGTACCTGCCCAGGGGCTCTCGCACTCATACAGCATCCAGGTGTCTGCGCGGAAGGGAGCGTGGAACCACATGGAGTGGTCCAGGGAGGCCATGAAGCCGACCTTGTGGTGCTGGTGGGGCAGCAGGGCGGTGCGCAGGAAGGCGTAGTCCGAGATGTAGGCCGCCACGCAGCAGTGCAGCTTCATGTCGCATTCCCCTGCAGCAATGCAAGGCCGTCGGCTGAGCAGCGGGAGGGGCTCGCTGGAGGGGCACAGAGCCAGCTGGGCCTAGAGGGTGCCCCCTGGCCCAAAGGGATGCAGGCAGCTTGCTACCCTGCAGGGCTAACAGGCTTTCGGCCTGGAGCTGCCAAGACCTGCAAGGGCCCCCCCCCCACTTCATGACTTCCAGCCCCCACGCATTGCGCCCCCTTGTGGGGGGATTAGGCTCTACCCCCAACAAAACAGGTTCAAGCCAGTTTTCCAAAAGCACTTATTAAGTCAGGGTTTCCAAACTGAGTGAGTGCAGGGCAGGAGGGAAGGCAGCGACGCCAGCGGGAGGATCGTGTCACTCCTGGGGCCGGAAGGGGCCTTTTCTCATCTCCAGGCTGCCTCCGCAGGGCTCCCCCTGCCTCAGAAGTGCGAAAATACTTAGGCTACACCCCAGTCTGAGAACCCCTGACTTAAGTGTCTCCCCCCCCCCGCAGCCCCTCCAAGGTTGAACGTGGCCATGTTGGATGATCCTGGCTGGGCTGGCAGCAAGCACGACTGACGCTGCAATGCTGGGCCTTACCGATGTGTCCTCGGGCCCGCACCCAGAAGAGCTGCTTGGGTTCCTGGGGATTCTGGTGGAAGAAGTCGGGGGGGTTCACGGGCTTGATCTCGATGGGCACCTCCTGAGCCAGGACGCTGCGCAGCCCCCGCCTGTACCGCTCCAGGAGGTTGGGGTCCCTTGAGAAGGCAGAACCAGGAAGTGGCGTGGATGCCAGGCGGCCGGCCGGGACGAGGCAGCTGGGGATCGGGCTGGGCCCTGGAACAGCTGTTCCAGCACTCTTGTGGGGCAGAGGCTGGGGCCACAGAAGCCCCAGGCGAGGGTTGCAGGAGCAGAGCCAGGGCGAGTCCAGCTGACCCAGCCGGAGTTCTGCCCACACACCTGCCCGCTCCAGTGACGGACTCCCACTGTCAGTGGGGCAGGGGCCGCGTGGGAAGCCCCCTGCCCGGTTTGGCAGCTCCTCTCCAAACCCTCCGCCCTCCGCCACCCCACTGCGGCCCACTCACCGCAGGTACTTCTGAATGAGCTCCTCCTGGGTCAGCAGCTCCTCGGGGAGCGGCACATCAGGCATGTGGAACTGGTGCTGGATGGGGGTGGGCTGCGCCTGCTGGAAGGAGGCCTGGCAGATGAGGATGGGCTGCCCGTGCTGGACGGCCTTGACGGAGCGCACGGAGAAGCTCCGCCCAGTGCGGGTGCGCTCCACCTGGTACAGGACGGGCACGGTCGGGTCCCCTGGAAGCAGAGGCAGTGCTGGGGGCGCTCGTCCTGCGCGCCTGCTGCCCCCCCCCCCGAGGCCGGCACAGGCCGGCTGGGGCGCGCACGTGCTGAAGGGCCTCCCTCCACTCACCTGCCCGGACGAAGTAGCAGTGCAGCGAGTGGGCCTGCAGCTCTGCGCCCACCGCCCTGGCCGCGGCCACCAGCGCCTGCCCCACGATCTGCCCGCCGAAGAGGCGCCGCGTGACGGGCACCCAGTGGTGCTGCCCCCTGCGGGCGAGAGGGAGCGCAGGCGAGTCCGCCGATGCCCCGCCCCAGCCCGCCTGCTCCCCGCGGGGCCTCGCCCGCCTCGCCACGCCCACCGGGCGGAGCCGATCGCGGGCCCCGCCCACACAGCCGCCACGCCCACCGGGCGGAGCCAGCCGCGTGCCCCGCCCTCACCCACCGGAAGAGGTCCACGTCCAGAGGCTCCAGGTTGAGGACGCTGGTGACCAGGACGCTGCGCAGGTCTCCGCCAGGACCCTCCGCCGGGGCTCGGAGCCGACCGTCCTCCGTGCGGATCGCCATAGTGAGTGCCTGGCGCGACAGACGGCAATGGCCGGAAGCCGCGCTCCTCCCTCGGCCGCACAGGTCCCCAGCACTTCCGGCCGGGAGAGGGGAGGTCCCGCCTTCGCCTCCCCATTGGCCGGCCGGATGGACGCCGCGCGCCGCCCGCCCCCCGGGCCATAGAGGTGGGCTGCCGCTTCCGGCGCTACGAGCACTTCCGGCGACGCTTCGGCGCCTACGGCGGGCGCTCCGGCTGCGGCGTCCCCGTCGGCCCCCACCATCGCCGGCACTGCGCCTGCGTCCGCCAGGGCGTCGCGTAAGAGCGCTGGGCCGGGGGGCGTCTGGGCCTGCACTCCCTGCCCGCCGCGCCGCAGGGTCCCCTCGCCCGCCTCCCCGCCCGCGGAGGCTCCGAGGCGTCGCTCGCGCTGTGGCCGGGAGGGAGGCCGCCCGCCCGCCCGCCCGCCGCCGGGTCCCTGCCCGGCTCAGCCTTGCAGCGCCCACAGCGGGCCCTGCGGAGCTCTTGGTCGCGGGCTGGGCTGGGCTGCGACCCGGTCTCTGGGAGCGCCGCCGCCGCCTCGTCCTCCCCGCTCCGGCCCGGCCCCCTCCCGGCACAGGCCGCCGCCCGAAAGCCTCCCGCGAGCGCGCAGCCCCAGCGGTGGGGAGACCTCCGCGCCCGCAGCCTCCCTTGCGCTTCCTGGCGCGTCAGCCCAGCGCTTGCAATCCCGGCCCGGCAGCAGCCCCTGTGCGTGGCCTGCAGGGCTCGCGGCTCCAGCCCTGAGGCACCTCCCTCTTTCCCGCTAGGCGTGCGGCAGGCTGGGCAAGCCGGGGCTCCTCGAGGGGTGCGTTAGCTCCATAGCGAGGCGGTCCCGCATCCACCCTGAACAAGTCTTGGGTTTCGCTGGAGCTGCTGTGCAGGGAACACTTGCGCCAGATCGCAGAACCACCACCACCCCCCCCCGCCCCCCTACAGCGCGTGCTTCATTGGCTTTGTCCATTTTTGTCCACTTCTCCAGGTTCATGCAGGTGAAATTTGGCTGCATCTGGTCCAGAGATTACGGCAAGAAGAGAAAACAACAAACTTATGTCCAAAACTCATGCCCAGCCTATTTTGTCCTACAATATGATGAGGAAATTGACCGACTGGTAATCAGTGAGCTGAACAGCAACCATGTCCACACAGAGTCCAAGGCTGCCTCAGTCAGCTCTGATTCTTTGCCCACTACCAGAGCAGCACCTAAAATGCTTGGCAAGAAAGGCAGTGACAGCCCTCCGGCAAAGCTGCGCAGGGAGCAGCCTGCAGAGGTCACCTCCTGCGAGACGGACGATGGTGTGACTGTGAAGGTCGAACCGGACCACAGTGCAAGGGTGAAAGCGGAAGCAGATCCAGAGGAAGCCCTGCCACCTGCCACCCCCAACCAGGAGCTGCAGATGCCTCCAGTGGGGAAGGAAAGCCCCTCCAACTCCGCCTTAGCTCGGGTGGCTGAAGCCATGAAAAACTTCTTGCAGGTGGACATGGGCTCTTTGGCCTCCATCAGTGTGGGCAGTGAGCAGGACCTGGAGAGGCTGAACTTCCAAACTAGCAAGATGAAGAGTCTGTTTGTCAAGTTCCCCGAGAGCCTCTTGCTGCACCGCGTGCAGAGTGCGCAAGGACACATGCTCTACGCCTTCCTTGTGGAGAGCAAGGACCGTGTGGGGAAGCTGGTTCACTTTGCCATTTTGAAGGACGATACACCTGAGAATGCCCGGAAAATGCTCTCGGTCTTCCAGGACTTCAACCCGGAGTGGCAGAAGGTCAAGGTGGTCTTTGTGGACATGTCCTTCCTCCACCGGCCTCTTCTGCAGGCAACCTTCCCCTCTGTGCAGGTGCTTCTCTCTGTCTACCACACTGTGCAGCTTCTGGAAAAGAAGCTGAAGGAGTCTCCGGCCTCTTTCTCCTCCAAGCAGAGCCTGAAGCTGGCTTTGAGAGAGGCAGTCTTCTCCACCTCCAGCACTAACCTGGAGACCCTGTCGCAGCAGGTGAAATGCTTGGTTGACCAGGAGCTGCATGACTATCTTCAGACAAACTGGTTTTCTTGCGAGATGTTGTGGTACATGCATGCCAAGAAAGGTCTCCATTCCTGCAGCACCTACATCGACAGCTTGGACCTCATTACTCAGAAACTTTCCAACCTTTTCAGCACGCAGCTGTCCCTGGAGACAAGCATTCTTCGCTTTGTGGAATACGCAGACTGCTTCAACACCAAGGGCCTGGAGAACCTGACCCAGGTCTTCTCCAGCGCAGAGGACAGCAGTCGCAGCAGCCTCATGGAGGAGCTGAAGACGCAGACCCGTGCCTCTTCCAGGCGCAGCTCCTGTGCCGCCTCGCAGCAGCCCCCCGTCAGAAATGCCACCGAGGCTCCTAAGCAGCTTACGAGGCACACCCCTGCCAGGCCTGTGGCCACCATGCTGGCCGCCCTGCGAGAGACCTGCACCGACCTCGCGTACCAGTTGTGCCTGAACGAGTGGGACGTCGTGCAGAAGTCCACCCAGCTCATGAGCGCCGCCCGGAACAAGACCACCGTCCAGCTGCTGGAGGAGGGTCACCGGGTCAGCAAGGACGGCAAAGGCTGCAGCTGCTACTTCCACTGCCGCTACCAGCTGCCCTGCCGGCACATCCTGTCTATGCTTCTGGCTACTCGGCAAGGACTGGACGAGTCCATGGTTGGCAAGCGCTGGCAGAAGAAGTACCAGCATCTCTCCGTCCTGGGGGAGAGCCTCTCTGAGTGTACTGGGCACTCCACAGGCACCCAGGGGGCGGGGGCGGCAGCGGCAGGTGCTCCCGAGGAGCGACGGGACAAAATCCAGAGCCTCAGCAAGGAGCTGGGCAACCTCCTGCTGCAGAGTGAGGGGGAGGAGCTGGAGGAGCGCATCTCCACCCTCAAGATGATTGTGAACATCTGGACCCAGTGCTGTGAGCGGCAGGAGGAGCCAGGGAAGCCCCCGCGTGTCCGGAACGTGGGCGACCTCCCCTTCCTCTGGGTGAAGCAGGAGGAGCTGGAGCTGGCTGAACTGACAGCTGGGGAGGAGAGCCAGGCGGTTCTGTCTGGGCCGCTGCACACCTCTTGAGGTGCTGGGGGGGGGGATTGGGCTTGTGGCAACTTCTCAGGCTGGAGGTGATCGTGGCCACAGCAGTTCTTCCCAGCTGGAGAAACTCAGGGTTGCACTGAACTTCTCAGCAATAAAGTGGAGCGTGTGTTTGCCCCCGGGGGGGAGGCCGACCGGCCAGCACAACGTGCCACAGAGGCCTGTACGAGTCAGGGGTGTGCCCGCTCAGCACAGGCGGTTCCGCAGTAGGGCAGGGCTTCCTGCAGCGGGTCAGGTTGGGCTCCACTCGTCTCCACTCCACTATGGGCTCTATCCACAGCACCGCCTCTTCTGGGATAGTTCAGTGTTTGTGGCCAAAACCTTGTCTGTTGCTTTTGATATAAATGTGTTTTTCCCTCCACTCTCACTCCCCCCCCCTTTAGTTTTAAGGCAACCCACCTGGAACGTTTGTGGTCTGTTTCCTGGAGAGGGGGGGAAATCCCTGGGCTTGGTGCATGCAAGCAAGGCCGCCTAAGGGTCCCTTCTTGTTCCCGTTGTCTTTCCACTGTGACGCCCCTGAGGCAGAGGCAGGGCCCTGCTTGGCAGTCGGAGGGGGAGGGAGGCTGAGTTGGATTCTGTTTGCTCGAAAGCCTCTGCTAGCAGTGGCTGATTTTGCTGCTATGTACTTAGACCAAATTGTTTAAAAATATATACACATGACTTTGCTTTTTTCCCTTGTGGCTCTTATTTTCTGTTTTGCCCTGTGATGCGATTATTTATCCACATTAGCCATGACATTCTTCAGTCTAGCAGGGTATCCTTCCGTTCAGAATTAAAGAGCCCTGAAATGAGAGGGGGAATCAGCCAATCATGCTGCAGAAAGCGCCAGGGAGACACAAGTGGACCTTGACAAAGTGTCTTCCCTTGCTCCCATGTGCTGCAGAGAGGTTAAAATAGCTGTTGCAGGCAAACCTCCTGGCTTAGAGCTTGCTGAAAAGCAGCATTCGGCTGGGCAATGAGAGGTCGTATTTTGGGGTGAGGGCTGTACTGCATATTCCTTTCGAAGTGACATAAGAACATAAGAAGAGCCTTGCTGGATCAGGCCAAAGGCCCATCTAGTCCAGCTTCCTGTATCTCACAGCGGCCCACCAGGTGCCCCAGGGAGGCATGAGACAACAAGATGCTTGGATCCTGTTGCCACTCCCTTGCACCCGGTACTCTGAAGTAGCCCACCACCAATGTAAGGAGGTTGCACAATCCATTATTGCCTATAGCCCATGATGGACCTTTCCTCCAGAAATCCGTCCAATCCCCTCTTAAAGGCATCAAGACCAGATGCCATCACCACATCCTGTGGCAAAGAGTTCCACAGATTAACTACCCACTGGGTAAAAAGGTACTTCCTTTTATCTGTTTTAACTCTCCCAATGTCACGCCTTATCTGAAGGGTCCACTAAGCCCAAGGTTGTCTCCCCCTAGCTGGGTCTCAGCAGTGAAAGGTCCTCTTCAGTCATACCTGGAGAGGTTTCCTGCCTAGGGACTGGGTCTGGCGCCTTCTGCATGTCCAGCATGGTCTGCCTCCAGGCCGTGGCGGCCTCTCCCTGCGTGTCTTGGTGAGGCTGCTCTGCATTTAAGACCTGTCAGGCTGGAGCTCCGAGTGTGTTTGGAAAGGGGGAGGGAGCCGTGCAGAAGTGGCAGCCCCTTGGCCACCACTCGTACAGCCCAATGCTACCCAGCGTTCCAGCACTGGTGTAGCTGTGCCGAGGCATCCTGCAGTGGGGGTGCCGTCAGGGAGACTTCCTCCAGGTAGGGGAACATTTGTTTTCTCGCCTTGAGAATGCACTGCAGTCACACAAGCACTGGAAAGTTGAGTAGCCATAATCTCGAGGTGCTCAGAAGTTGCTTCTGCTTCTCTTGGTCGCTGCAGACCCCCACAGAACCCAGGAGGGAGCAGTTGCCTCCACGTTCGCCTCTAGTGTTGCTGCTCACAGACTCCCCTCTTGCTTCAACACTGTTTGGAAGTGCCATAGACACTGGCATGGCCTTCATTCCCGTTGCTCCAGGCCAAGAGTTCTCCCTGTATTGTGCCAATCCTGCTTGAGTTGCAAAAACAGCTGCTGAAAGCCAGATCAGGTCAGCAAAGGAGCAGGGTGAGTGGCACTGCATTGTCACAAACCTTCGGGACAGGAGGAGGAACAGGGCTACTTGTGCCCAGGGAGGTGAGCTGGGAAAGAAAGAGGGGAGTGACTACTGTCTCCCTGCACCATTGACTTGACTTCCCTGAAATATCTGGGTATTGAGGACTTGTGGCCTGAAAGCGAAAGGCAAAAGAATAGCTGGAGCTAGAAAGTTCTGTAGCTCAGCAGCTGAGTCTGGAGCTGTGCCTCTAGATGACAAATGGAAAAAAAATCTGTTTCTTGACTAGCACTTCAGAGTGGGGGTGGAGGGTGGGTCTCTCATTGGATTGCTACACCTGTGGAAAGTCTCCACATCTAGGCAACTAGGTCATCCTCCCCAAAGGCATTAGAATGGCTTTAAAACAAAAGACCCAGCACAAAGGTAGGGAAGCTGCTGTTAAGAGCACGTGACTCCTTGGAAAGCATGGTGTACTCTGCAGCAAAAGAAGAGCCCCTATGCTGGATCAGGCCAACCGAGTCCAGCTTCCCATATCTCACAGAGGCCTACCGGATGCCTCAGGGGGCACACAGGACGAGAGGTCTGCATCCTATGGCCACTCCTCAGCATCTGTCATTCTAAGGTAGTCTACGTCTTAAAATCAGGAGGTTGCATCTCACCATCATGGCTTCTAACATCTGATACAGTTTTTCTCCAATCTCATTTGTCCAATCCCTTTTTACAGGCATCTAGGCCAGGTGCCATCCCCATGTCCTGTGGCAAGGAGTGCCAGATTAATTACACACTGGATGGATAATTCTTTGTTCTCACCTGGTACTCCATTTTAGTGGTGGTCCCCTTATTCTGGTGTTGTGCAGGGGTTATGACTTATGGGTCTTTAACTTGTCAATTAGGTTTGAAATGTCTCTTCTCTTAACCTCTGACTTAATTCCTTAGTCAGGAGGAGCTGTTAGAGCAGAGGTATCCACTTGAGGTCATCTGCTGTGAAGACAATGGCAAAGAACAATTTCTCTGCAATCTCCAAGTTACCTTTTATCCTGAGTCCTGCCTCTGGCATTTGCCGGGCAAGGTGTGGTGGTGGTGGTGGTGGTGCTTCAAAGGAACCTCACTGGATCAGGCCAAAAGCCCACCTAGTCCAGCTGCCTGGATCTCTCAGTGGCCCAGCAGATGCCTTAAGGAGCACACAAGACAGCTTGTGCTAGATGCTGGATTCCTGCATCTCATTGCCGGTCCCTGGCAATGAGTTGGCAAACCCTTGGAGGGCATTTTTCAACCAGATGGCAACAGTGGAGGAAACAGGCAGCAGTGATGTCTTGGCCTTTGTGTTGCTGTTGCTGTCAATAAAGACCAGGGTGAGGGCTACCAGCCTCTGGCCTAAGCTGCTGGGTGCTGTGGTGGGAGGGCTTTTTCCCAGTGCGGCCTCCCTGGAGGCTGTGGTGCCCCTGCTGTGTGGAATATGGAGGGGAGATGTGGTGAGGGCACAGGGCTAGTTGGCAGGTCTGCTGACGGTTCGTGGGGGCCTGGGCGGCTGCCGAGTGCCAGGGAACGGGGGAGCCCACGGCAGACGCAGGCTCTCTCGGCCCACGAATGGCAGGGACCGGTCTGGGTGGAGGAGGGGCCCCAGCAGGCCTCTCCCGTTCGGCTCCTCCCGGGTGTCCTGCGGATGGTCTGGGTCGAGTGGCAGGCCTGGGTCATCGGAGCGCCACCGCCCTGGCAGGATCCGGCCTGACGGTCACCGTCGCTGCTCTTGGTTCCGTGTGTCCCGCCTGAGGCACGACGGCAATTCTGCTCCATGGCCGCAGCGACAAGGACGGGCCCAGAAGCGACTGCCGCAAGGCGCGCAGGGAAGGTGGTGCGCGGAGTGGTTCCGCGAGTGACGCAGTCGAGCGGGACTCCCTGGCCCTGGACTGCCGCCGCCTGGCGAAGGGCAGCTCCCCCACCTCTGCACTGGCCTGTCCTTGGAGGCTTCCGGAAGTGCCTGTGGGGCTCAGCTGGGCCGGCAAGCCTGCAAGGGCAAGGGGGCTGGAGCGGCAGCTGCTCTGAAAAGCGCCTCTGGCCGGGCTCTCCAGGCCTGGAGGACAGTGAGGCAGGAGCCTGCAGCCGGGGCTTCCCTGACCTGCCTTGGGCAGTGAGCGTGGCCAAAGAGGAAACGCAGCACTGGGGGGGGGGGGGGGCTTCCGACCGGGAGGGGCGGGATGGGGAGCCTGCTCTGGATGCTAGCGTGGAGCGCTGCTGGGGAGGGCCGGGGGAGGGGGGGAGCCGTTGATAGCAGTGACCCCCCTTGCGTGGCGTTCTTTGGGGGCCTGTCCTCGCCTCAGCCGTCCGATGGATCAGCCCAGTCTACGCAGAGCCGCAACTCGAGCTCCGGGCCCAGCGTTCAGCAAAGCTGCCCTTTCCCACCTGCTACCAGGGCCTTTTCGACTGCTGGCCAGCCTGCCCGTCCCGGGACCAGTGGCTCACGTGCCAGCTTCCCCACGCCGCAGGCGCAGCTGCAGGAGCGGGGCAGACAAAAGCCCTGAAGGCTGCTCTTGGAGAGCGGTTTTGCCCAGCGGACCACCCCCCGTGAGCCGGATCCCTCGAGCTGCCGGCAGCCGACCTAACAGCGAGTCTCTTCCCATTGAGCTCCGCGTCCAGACCAAGGGGGAGGGGAGGGAACGCTTCCCACTAGACGCCACTGCCCTGGATCAGCGAGCGGTTGCTGAAGCCCCCCATCCCAGCATTATTGGTGGTCTAAGCTCCGCTCCGAGCTGGGCGCGGCGCCTCCCCGCCCCCCGTGGCCGGAAGCGAGAAAGGGGCGGGGGCAGGAGCCCCTCGGTGGCGGCAGCGCCCGACGGTCCTTGCCTGCCGGGGGCGGGGCCCACTCGCCCGGGGAACCGGCCCGGCGCCCCCCCCCTCCCGCAACCCGTGCAGCGGAGGCCCCGCGGAGAAGCGGGCGGCTCTGGGGGTCCCTCTCCGGGCAGGGCGCTCAAGGAGCCCCCCCCCCGCAGGTCCCTCGTTCCGGGGGGAGCCCCATCCGTGCGCGGCCGGCTGGCACCGCTGGGGGAAGCTCTAGCCGGGGAGGAGGGGAAGGAGGGCAGCGGAGGGTGGAGCTCGTGGCTGGACACCGCGAAGGAGCTGCTGCGCCCTCGGGCCTGGGCGTGACCGGAGCGCCCACCGCTCGGCCCCGCGCAGGCGGAGAGGGAGGCGGCCGCGGGGTTGGCGCGCACGTGCCGCACCCCGGGGCCCCCGCCCGGAGACAGATCGAGACCCTCCTGTCGGAAGCGGCCCCGCTGCGAGCGTCCAGCCACGCGAGGGGCAGCAGGTGCCCCTCGAGTGCCGTCCCCAGCGACCGAGCGAGCCCCAGGAGTGCCACGTGCGCCCCGGTGGGGGCAACCGGAGGAAGCTGCTGCCCACCGTCTCCAGAGCGGCTGGAAAGCCGGACCTGCTGCTCCAGGAGGGCATCTGGGCCTGCGGAGCTGGGGTGGTGGTGCAGCCAGTGCTTCAAGAGCGGGGGGGGGGGCCCTGGCGCAGCTTCAGCCCGGCCTTCCGTGGGGGGCCCTCCATGGGGAGCCGCATCTCCCACGGAGCCAGGAACTATGGGAAGGGTGTTGGAGGCTGCCTCCCGGAGCCAAACCCCTGAGCCCCCGGAGCATCTCCCTCCATTCCCTGCTGGGCCTCAGCTCCTCGGCCACTCTCAGCGGCCTCTGCCTCCTGAGACGCCCCACAGCCACACCCCAGCGCCTGGCAGCGCCGCTTCTGCGCAGGAGGCAGCGGGCCCTGCGGAGGCTGAGGGAGGGCTGCACGGAGCCAGCGTGGACTGAGCCAGCGGTCGCCCAGCGCAGCGTGCAGGTGATGGGGGCCAGCAGCGAGGGCACTGGACACATCTGGATCCCACATGGCCACCAGCCAGGCGCTTCGGCTGCCCTGCAGACATGTCCTGGCTGTGGGGACTGCCACGGGGAAGGCTCTCGCCCAGAGAGGATCCCGGCCCAGTGGTGCGAGGGGGGCACAGCGCCTCCCAGCCCGGGCTGAGCAGCGCAAATGGCCTCCAGGAGGTTCCGAGGAGCTCCTGGGACGGGGCTTGGACAAGCGCTTGGCCGGGTCGCTTCTTCTGAGCCAGTGCAGCTGTGAGGAACTTGACCGCAGGCCCCGCACCCTCCATGAGCCGGCCGGCAGCTGGATTGGCCCCTGTGTCCAGGGGAGGTTGTGCTTGGAAGCCCCGGGGGTGAACGCCCTGAGTGGCAGGTGGCGGGTTCAGGGTCTGGTCCACCCAGGCACCCCACTTCTTCATGCCAGCCGGTGGGGTCTGGTGCTGAGGCTTTGCTGGCTGGAGAAGCAGCCTGGTGCCCCCCCCCCCCCAGTGTTGGGGACGGGGGGGGGGGGGGACTGTGAAAGCCGGGCATCCATTGCCAACACACATAACAAGGAAGTGAATGAATTGATCTCTGCATGTGTCGTTTCTTGCGGTGCCACCCACTAATTACCACTTGCGTTCTGCTGAGGGAACAGGGTGGGGCGCTGCGCCTGTGCCGGAGGAATCTGGCAGGTCCTGATCCGCCCTCCCTTGTGGGCCACCAGCTGGGCTTGTGCAAGACGGAAACTGTGAGGAAGGCTGATGCCAGAAAGGGGGCCAAGCAAGGCCTCTTGTGGGGCAGGGGGTGGGGGAGGCTCCAGCAGGGGGTGAGCTCCAGTGGGGGGGGGGGGCTGGCACTGCCCACTCTGTCCCAAAAGGTCTGGCTGGGGGCTGGGTACAAGGATGTCTGGGCCAACTCTGATGAGGAGTTGCTTGTGGGGGGAGGCCCTGGGCAACCACCAAGTCACAAAAGCAGAAGAGCAGTCCGGTGATGGTCACTTGGCAGTGCCTTTATGCAAAGCCCCACCCCCACCCCCCAGCCAGCGGTTACTTCTCCAGCTGTGCGAGGAACAGGGGCAGGAGCCGGCGGTGGGCCGCCCGCTTCCGCTGCCTGTCCCTCTTGCAGGCGGCCCCCAGGCGCTGTGCGGCCGCCCAGCTCCTCCTCCGCCGGTCCGCCTCGCCTTCCACTCCTCCTCCTCCTCCTCCTCCTCTGGGCGCTGCCTGGCTCTCTGCCATGAAGCGCTGGGCGGCCTGGATCATGTCCTCCTCACAGACGCCCGGCACTGGGATCGTGGGGATGCCGGCAATCATCATGGCCAGGGTCAGGATGCAGATGTTGGGGGGCAGGGGCCGCACTGCGGGGGGGCCCTTCCTCTGGGCGGAGCTTGGCCGACATCAGCAGGACTCCGCTGGGCAGGAAGCCCCACCTGGCCAGGGCAGAGTCTCCCCTGGAGCCGGGGGGGTCCTTGGGCGGCTGGCTGAGCGGCGTGGGGGGGAGGCACAGCCACCGGCTGGCAGGGGAGGGCTCGGGCGCGTACTCCGGGGGCGGGAGCAGGCCGCACCCCAGGCCATGATGGGGCTCCCACCTGGCCGCCACTCCTTGCCTGGGCGCGCTGGCTGAGCGGCAGCCCCCCTCCGGGAGCAGCAGCTGGGCAGTGCTGAGATGGAGCGGAGCCGCCTGCCTCCCTTGCGGGCTCCGCCGTGGAAGCCCCCCCATGGCAGACGAGACTCCCGCCGGAACCGAGGCCTCCCTGGGCGTCGCTGGGCAGAGGCTGGCCAGGCTCCTGGGCGCTGCTGCCTGGATCGCTGGGCCGCTGCTGCTGCTGCTGCTGGAGTCTCCTACAGAGGGTGGGGGGGGGACACGTCAGGCGGGGAGGCCGGCTTCCACTGCCAGCCCTGACAGGAGAGTGCCCGCCGGGGGGGGGGGTCAGCCAGGCCCCCCCCCGCGGAGCCCTGAGCTTCGGGGCCAGTTTCCTGGGCGAGGAGGCGGCGGGTGGGGGCCTGGGCTGGGCTCTCTGGGTGCTCTCGCTTCCGGTATCTGCCGCCCCCGCACTCCCGCCCCCGCACTCTTGCGGCAACGTCTTTCTCAAGAGGGAGGCCGGCTGAGGCTCCGGTGCGGGGCGAGTGGGGTGGCTGGCGCTCTGCTGCTGGCACCCTGTTTCCCACTCCGCCCCGTGAGCTGGCAGGCAGCAGCGGCGGAGCATGGAGCACCTGGCTGGCCTTGCTCCTGCCCCCCCCCGAGCCTGTGCCTTGCCCTGCCCAAAGAGAAGGGCGACCCCTTTGCCTCCCAGTCCCAGACGGGGCACTGCAGTGGGGCCCGTGGGGGGGAGAGCCCTGGCCAGGGAGGCCTCACTCCCGCTGGGTGCCTCTCCAGGCGAAGTGGAACGTGCCTGGGACATGCATGCGAGGCTGGGGGAGGGGGTTTGGGTTGCTTCCAACCAGTTCCACTACTTCCAAAGGGGGTGGGCTGGCAAGGTATTAAGTGGAGGGGACAAGGTGGGTGGGGGGATTTCTGCCCTCCCTGCCCGTGGCGGCTCTCCTCTGGCGCCGTGCACGGCTTGGGGACCACGTCCCCCTTGGGCCTGGCCCCGCTGGCCTTCGGGCGAGCAGGCGGACCCCCGGGAGCGGGGCGGAGACGCTTCACCTGGAGTGGGGGACCGAGCGAAGCCGGCGTAAGCCTGTCCCATCCCATAATAGGCCATGGCAGCGGCTGGGAGCAGGCCGGTGCTGCTGCCCCTCCAGTGCTGCGGGCGCCCTGGCCTCCTCCCCGCCCGTTCTAGAACCTGCGTCAGTCACAGGGCTCAGCCCTTACCTCACAGAGTCCCTGGGCGTGCAGGGAGTGGCTGCCCTGCCCCTCTGCCCGGGGCCCAGCGCCACCTCGGCCCTCCTCGGAGGCGTGGGGTCGCCCTGGCCGGCTCTCTGCGGCCCCGGGGGGGGCAGGGCTGGTGCGGGGGAACGGGGGTGGGTGGGGTGAAATGGGAGGACGTGGTGGGAGGAGGCTGAGCTGGTGACGACTGGGCAGGGCAGGGCAGGGCAGGGGTCTTCCTCCTGCTCTCGGAGGCGTGCTGCCCTCCCGACCGCCCTGGGCCTCTGCAGCCGAGACCCACTGGGGACCGCTGGGTCAGTGCTTCCGGGGGCTGCTCCCTGCCCCTACGCCTGCAGCAGGCCTGAAGACGGATGCCCTGGGCTGCCGCCCCCGTTGGTTGCTGGGGCGGGCATGTGGGTGGGTGCCCCCCGGGAATGCAGCAGCATTGCATCATCAAGGCTTTCCCACCGGCCGGCCTGCTCTGGCGCATTCCTGACGCAAATCAAGGCCCTGAAGCACTGCTGGGGTGGCTGACGAGTGTATTGCACAGCAAGCTGCCCAGGGCCCTTCACTCGTGCTGGCAGAAGTGCTTCAGCAGCGGAGGGAGGTCGAGCCCGTCGATGGCCAGCCGATGCACGATGTGTTTCTGGATAGTCAGCCGGCAGAGGGTCTGCAGGGAGGGACCTGGGGGGGGGGTGACAGGAAGAGGTGGGAGTCGATGGCCCCGCTTCTCTTGTGTGGCAAGGGTGCCTGCCTGAGCCCTGGCAGCACCTGGAGGGGGGGATGTGCCTCCCCTCCCTGCTGATCCCTGCCCCAGCTGCCCTTCACTGGGCAAGTGGCCAGGCCATGAGGGCCCCCGCCTGGAGCTCTTGGGGCCAGGGCCCTCCCACCTGCAGGGCAGACACCAGAGCTGCTGCTCACAGTCCAGCCAAGGGCAGGAAAGGGGCCCTCTGCCGCCACCTCCCCACCCCAAGCAAGTGACTGAAAGGGGAATGGGTGCCCCCCCCAGCTGTTTGTATTCCTTCAGTGTGTTGTGAGAGTCCTGTTCCTGTTTGCTAGAGGGGTTTTCTCTGCATCTGCAGCCAGCGCGTGGCCTGACCCTCAGCTGGACAGAGGCGTCTCCGTGGCACCTCTCGTGTCGCACCCCTCCTGTAGCAGATTCCTGCCCCCAAGTATCTCTTTGTGGATGGAGGAACAGTGCGATGGGCACACAGGCCCTGCCTTCTCTCATTAGAACACGCACAAGGTGCTTCCTGTGTGGGCCAGTCCTGAGTGCCACGAAGCACCACCTCTGTCAGTGCAGCAGCAGCCCCTCTGGCAGGGAGGCCCCCTGACTGATGCCAGCCCAATGGCAAGAAAACAAGCCCCATCACGCCTGGATGCAAGATCCCCCCCCCCCCGCCCACACATGCCTGCAGCCAGTCCTGACCCCTGCAAGGCAGGGCTTTGGGGGCGGAGCCGGAATACCTACAGCCATAGTCCACCTGGATGATCCGGACTTGCTTGGTGGAGGCGAAGACGTCCACCACGGCGTAGAGCGGGCAGCTGGCGGGCAGACCCCTGGCACTGGGGCCCATGTCCGCCCCGTTGATGACGATGTGCATGTTGGCCGTCCCGTCGGGCTGCAGCGTGTAGAGCACCCCGATCCGACTCCTGCGGGCCGTCGCCGGCAGCACGTTGGCCCTGTACAGGTCGTCCAGGATGTGGCTGTAGCGGCCGGGCCGGCTGCGCCCCACCAGCTTGTCCCGGGGGATCCTGGTCTCCTCGATGAGCAGGTAGGGGCTGGAGAGGAAGCGCTGCAGCCTGCCCGGCGCCCGGTCCTCGTCCCCGGGGGGGCGTGACGCGGTTGTGGTTGCGGGTGATGGCGAACACCCAGCTGCCCCCCCCTGTCGACCAGGTCTGGCAGCGAGTACTCGGGCACCGGCTCCAGGCGGCCGGGGTCCTGGGCGGTCAGCCCCACCCGCAGGTGCCCGCACCAGCCCGCCTCCTTCTCGGCAATCTCCACCAGGAAGAGCTGCCCGGGCCCCAGGGGCGCCTGGCTGAAGCAGAGGCCGTGGGCAAAGCTCTCCACGCGCGTCGCCTGGGTGCGGGAAGGGTCGACTCGGATATTGGCCCCGTGGATGTGATGGAAGCGCACCGGGGGGCAGGGGGCAGCGGCGGCCATTATTGCCGGGCCAGCAGGCTGGAGGCTATTTTTAAGTGAGCTCCGACTCCAGGCAGCTGCTCTCCCCGGGACCCTGGCAGTCTCCAAGTATGGACTGGTGGGCGGCTGAGAACCAGGCAGGTCCTAGTGCCCTGTGGCTCCTCGAAGCAGGGCGTGCTCAGGCCAGGCTGGAGGGGCTGCCTTGCTGGCAAAGCCGTGTGCGCCCAGGCCGGCTGCTTGCTGCCAATGCTCAGTTCACAGGCACACCCCATGTGCATCCATCGCCTGGAACCTGCTGCCACGAGATGTGGTGGCCCTGGCTTGGAAGCTTGCAACTGCAGCAGCGGGGGTGGGGTGGGGGCTCTTGCAGCAGCCAGCCAGCCAGCCAGCGGACCTGCCCCACGGGCGGAAGGGGTGCGACCGCTGCAGGGGCCCTGGCTCTGCGTCTGGAGGGCGGCTTTTCAGCTCAAGGCACGGCTCCTCCTCCGCACGAGCGCTTCGTCTTGGCCCGCAGGACTGCACAGGACACACCGTTCTGCCCCAGAGCTGTGACCTGACGTAGCTCTGCATGGAGTATGACTTGCGGGGCGGGGGGGGGGAACCTGAGCAGTGAGCTTCACGTGTGCACGTCTCAAACAGCTCCTGAATCCACTGGAAGGGCCACCCCAGGAGGCCTCGGGCAGAGACAGGCCCTGTGAGTGAACTGAAGCAGTACAAGTGCTGATGGCTGAAGGTGGGCAGCAAAGGCTGGTCTCCTCGGGGGCCCAAACCGTCTTAGGCCTGGGAAGGCCCAGGACGGTTCTCAGCGGTGCTGCTCTGTCTCCAAGTGCCAAGGAGGGCCATGCACCTGTGGCCAGGTGTCACTGTCCCTTGCCCCAGGCGGTGCTGGGGGTGGCGTGCAGTAAGGAGAGCCAAGGACTGCTCACTTGCGGGCACAAACGTGGCAGGGGCCTCCGGGCGCATGGATGCCCACAGATGGCCTGGGCAGAGCAGCACAGGCACAGCCCCCTGGCAGCGAGACGGCCCTGCCCAGGGGAGACCTGGACGCAGTGGCCAGTCAGGGAACCCCACATGGCAGCGGGGCAGGCCAGTGACAGCTGCTACCATCCCCGTGGGGCTGCCGGAGCCTGGCTGGCTCCTCCAAGGGCTGGGCTCTGGGCTGAGGGGGGAGAGACCATCAACCCCTGCAGCAGCACGACCCCCAGCTCAGCCTGATGGGCCCTGGGCCCGCCCACACTCCCGATGCCTCTGCAGTTTGGCTCTGGTTCCTGGGTGGACGCCACAGCCCCTCAGCCCCCCCACCTCCTCTACCAGGTGGGGCCTGCTGCTCTGCAGAGCCACAGTGTGAAGTGTGGTGCACAGGTGGAGTCCCTTGCCCCCCCTCAGGTGTCCTCATCAGATGGCTTCCAGGTGGGTGCAGGTTGTTCTGGGAGTAAGTCCTCAGCTTGTCAAGAGCAGGCTCCATAACCGTGTGCTGGAGGGGCTGGGGGGGGGGTTCAGATGCATCAGATGTCATGGGGTAGGATGACATGCTCACCTGAAGGAGGGGGAGCTGGTGGTCGCTCATGAAGACAACCAGAAAGAAGGGAGCATTGTATGCACAAAAAACCTCCGGACATGTCAGAACCCATAAATAGAAACAAGTAGTCGATGCATCACTCTGAAAAAGCCTTCAAACATCCAAGAATACAACCCTACAGAGTTCTTCTAGAAGCATACGTCAGACGTTGAGAGTTAAAAGGTCCTCAGTCCGTTGAAGAGTAGTTGGAGGGGGCACGTATCCTCCCCATGCTTCAACATAGCTCCAGGAAGGGAACGAAGATCCCATTCTGTTTCCCGCACAGCTTCCATGAAACGGGTAGATAATCCCAGAGAGGCCTGTGCAAGTATCTGCAAGTATTGGTGCTGGCTGTAATACAGAATTCTTAGGCTGGAGGTATATCACTGGAGATCTTCAAGCAGAGGCTCCACAGGCCCCTGCTGGAGATTCTCTAGGATTTCCTGCTACAGGCACTGGCCTGGACTATATGACCTTTGGCAAGCCCATTATTAGGCAGCATTTGGGGCCCAAAAACCATTTTTTGCTGAATCAGTTGCTGTTGAAGATCCATAGAAATGGCAGTTATAGTGGCTAGAGCCACTTTCCACCGATGGTGTGAGCCAGGGTGTTCCACTACTGTATTCCATGGCACACTAAGGCCTTGAATTTCTTATTTGGAAAGCACCTTCAAGACTGCAGGCTTCTTTTTCTCCGTTGATTCAACGTTTTCCTAAAGATGCAGGTGATCAAGGGCCTGATCAATCCTATCCAACTTTCCAGTGCTGATGCAGCCACGCCAGTGGGGCAAGTGCTGCATCCTGTGGTGGTGATGGGCAGTCACAGAGGCCTCCTCAAGATAAGGGGATGTTTGTTCTGTGGCTGCATCAGTGATGAAACGTTGGACAGAACTTGGCCCTAAGAAGCCAATATTGCTGCTGGCCCAAATTTAGTTGCTAACAAATGCTGTAATTGTAAATATTGCCATCCAGACAGTGATGGGAAATTGTATTTATATCATCAAACTAAAAAAGAGACACTTCTGATCCTGGCCAAGTAACTGGTTCATAAGAACATAAGAAGAGCCCCATCGGATCAGGCCAAAGGGGGCCCATCTAGTCCAGCTTCCTGCATCTCACAGTGGCCCATCAGATGCCTCAGGGAGCCCACAAGATACTTGCATCTCTTTACCGCGCCCCTGCATCTGGCATTCTGAGGTAGCCTACTTCTAAAGTAAGGAGATTGCACCACCCATCTGTGGTGGGCTTTTCCTGTCCAAATCTGTCCAATTACCTTTTCAAGGCACCTAGGCAAGATACCTCCTGTGGCAAGGAGCTCCACAGATTAATTACCTGCTGGGTAAAAAAGTATTTCCTTTTATCTGTTCTCACTCTCCCAACACTCAACTTTAGTAGATGTCTCCCAACACTAAAATAGTTTAGTAGATGTCCCTTGGTTCTGGTGTTGTGAGAGAGGGGAAAGAAGATCCTGCTATCCATCCCATGTATAATTTGGTACATCTCAAGCAGACAGGTCAGATGGAAAAACAGTTTGTGCTCCTTTTTATTCTCACTGGGGAAGGCTTCCAGCTACGGAGGGAGGCTTCCTTGCTCTTTGCAGCCTGTCTACTCGCCAGCCAGGCAGAGACGCGCCTGGACCAGCCGCGCCCGTCTTTCTCTGCGCTGAGCCGGCAGGACGGCGGTTAGGTTTGGCGCAGCCTCCACGCAGCTGACGAGGCCGGACTCTTGCCCGACTCTCCCGTCCGGACTCTCCCCGCCCGGCCTCCGCAGTCGCGGGAAAGCGGTTTTCTCCCGTGCGGATCTGGTCCGCAGCAAAGGCTGCGCTGCGCTACTGCGCTGCGCTGCGCTGCCCAGCTGGGTCCGCGCGGCAGGTCCGGCTCAGGAGCAGCCCCGAGTGCGAGCGGGCCGGGTAAGGGTCGCCGGAGGTCCGCAGAGGGCTGGCGGTGCCCGCGGGGAGTCGCGGGGGCGGGGCGGGGCGCAGGTCTCGGTGCGCCGCTTCAGGCAGAAACACGGCAGGGCTCCTCGGGCGGTCAATACGGTAGTGCCGGGCCGTCCCCATTGGCTCTCCCGCCAGGCCCGCCCCTCGCCCGGTCAGGTGACGCCGGCCGGGTCATATGAGCGGCAGCCGCCGCCGCCGGGACTCGGAAGGAGCTGCTGCCGCCGCTGCCAACCAGGTGAGGCTGGGTCGGGAGGGGGGACCCCGGACCCCGCCCGGGCGGGGCCGGAGGGGCCCCCGCGGCCTGACCCCCCCCCCGCCGCTGCTCTCGCCCCGCAGGGGACGAGGACGAGGATGACGCCGACGCCGACGCTGCTGCTCCCGCCGCTGCTGCTGCTGCTGCTGCCGCCCGCGGGGCCCGGGGCTCTGGCGGCGCCCCCCGCGGACGAGGTCACGTTCCTGCCGGGCCTGCCCAAGCAGCCGTCCTTCAAGCAGTACTCGGGCTACCTGCACGTCGACGGCGACAAGCACCTGCACTACTGGTGGGCGCCGCTCCCCGCCCGGGAGGGCCTCTTCCTGCCGGCTCGGACGCGGGCGCTGGGCAGCCGCTTCCTCCGCAGCACGGCGGGGGTGCGGGGGCTGGAGCAGGCGGCACAGCACTGCCGCCTGCCAGTCTCCTGGCCAGCCCAGTGCTCGGCAGAGCTTGGTCCAGGTCTGCTAGTCCGGGCCCTGCGGGGGGGGGGCAGGGGGGTCTCCATGGTGGCGCTGGGGCAGCTGCTGTCCCTGGAGCGACGCCAGTCACCTGCCCGTCTTGCTTGCAGGTTTGTGGAGGCGCAGAGCAGCCCTGCAGACAAGCCCCTGGTGCTGTGGCTGAACGGGGGTCCCGGCTGCAGCTCAGTGACGGGGCTTCTGACCGAGCACGGCCCTTTCACGGTGGGTAGCCGGCCGTCCCCTTCCTGTGCCTGGACCCTCGGCTCTGCTGAAGGGCAGGAGTGGGGGAGGAAGGCTCCTGAGTGCCCCTGGCACTCTGCCAGAGTGGGGGGAGGAGGGTGGGTGCCCTGCCCAGGCAGTGGCTTCTTGACCGCGAGCTCTGAGCCGCAGGGGCTGTTGCCTCGCGTGACATCTCCACGGTGCCAGCCGCGCTCCTCGGCTTCCTTGCTGCGGAGGGCATCTGCTGGTAGCAGTGGTTCTCGGAGTGTCTGTTGCTGGCAGCCGTTGCCTGTTGCCCATCTAACAAGTCGCTACCTTGAAGGGTCAGGAGCGAGACGGCCTCTGTGTCGTGACCAGGACTGACCCTTTGGGCGTGTGAGCAGCTGCTTCCTTGTCAAGGCCAGCCTGGGACCACTCTCTGCATGCGGGTCTTGTGATGTGAGGCTGCTCTCTCCTGGGGGGGGGCATTACAGGAGCTGGCCAAGCAGACAACACCCCCCCCCACACACACACACACACTTTGTGCCTGTGCGGCTGCAGTCCAAGACCAGCTGCTGTTTCTCTTTCAGATACAGCCTGATGGGGCCTCCCTGGAGTACAACGACTATGCCTGGAATAAGGTAGGGCCCCCCCCCCCGTCCGAAATGATTGGGCCTCCCAGAGCCACCTCCCGCTTGAGCCTTGCTTGGGTGTTCTGGCTGGTTGTGACCAGTTGTGTTTTCTGCAGCTGGCCCACATGGTGTACCTCGAGTCTCCCGTCGGGGTTGGCTACTCCTACTCAGACAGCCAGGACTACCGGACTAATGACACCGAGGTGGGTGGAATAATGGCTGGCGCCAGACGGGGTAGGTTCTCTGGGGTGGGGTGGCACCAGGCTCTGCTTGCTGAGTGTCCCTTCCTTGCCCCTTCCCCAGGTGGCGCGTGTGAACTACCTGGCGCTGAAGGAGTTTCTCCGCCTCTTCCCCGAGTACAGCCGCAAGGATCTCTACCTCACTGGGGAGAGCTATGGGGGGATTTACATTCCCACCCTGGCACAGTGGGTCATGCAGGACCCCAGTCTGAACTTGAAGGTGTGTGGCTGGAGGGAGGAGGCATTCTTCAGGGGCGGCGTGGCGATGCCCTGGGGCGGAAACCTGGGTGCGGTGCTGGTGCCAGTGTGGCAAGAGGTGTTGCCAGCCTGGGCTGCTGAGCCGTGGGTGGCAGCTGGCAGCACCTCTGGAGCGCGTCAGACATGGAGTTGGCTATTGTGGCTGGCGGCTGCCTCCCCCGGACCTGGAAGCAACTCCCGTATCAGGAAACTGGGTGCAGGCGGGGGGGGGGAGATTGGGGCAAGAACACAGCGCATGCTTCCTCTCAGACTTCCACGTCTCTGTTGCCTGTATTGGCTGGGGGGGGGGGCGCAGAATCCCTAGTGGCTGCTTCTCTGCGGTCCTGATCCCCTGGGCCGGCCAGCCGGGGAGGCAGAGCAAGGATCCCTCGTGGACACGGCTCTTCTGTCTCTGGCAGGGACTTGCGGTGGGCAACGGGCTGTCCTGCTACGAGACAAACGACAACTCCCTGGTGTACTTTGCCTACTACCACGGTCTCCTGGGGAGCAGGTAAGAGTTGGCTGGCCGCAGTGGGTGGCCTGGGTCGTGCCTGAGCTGAGGCGTGCAGGGCGGCAGGGCTGATGCCACGCAGCCCCAAGGGGTGGGTGGGCGGGCGGGGGTGGCCTCAGGGCCTGTGTGAAGTGGGGCTGGCAGGGGGAGGCTGACAGTCCGGCTTCTTTAGGCTCTGGGCCGACTTGCAGCGATTCTGCTGCTCAGACGGGAAGTGCAATTTCCACGACAACGCCAACCTGAACTGCACCCTTGCTGTGAGTGGCACCGCTGGGGGTCTTTCCCCCTCCTCCTCCTCTCTCCCTGCCCCCCTTGCCTAAGCCAGACTCCAGGTGGGCCTGGGCCGCGTGCTCAGTGGGGGGGGGGGGCTCCTGGCTTGGGCCTGCACTGAGCTGCCTGACAGGCTCCAGCGCGCTCTTGTGGCTCCCTGCAGATGGAGGAGGTGATCCGCATCGTGGACGAGTCGGGCCTCAACATCTACAACCTCTATGCACTGTGTGCGGGTGGCGTGCCTGGGCGCTACAGGTAGGCCTGGCCAGTGGGGCTGCAGGGGGGCCTCTGCTGGGGGCGGCAGCAGCAGCAGCACGGGGGGAGGAGCCTATGTGTGCTGCACTGGGAGATGAAGCCAGGGTTGTGCTCCCCCCCCCAGGCACGACAACGGGATGCTCGTCACCCACGACCTGGGCAACACCTTCATCAGGCACCCCATGCGCTACTCATCACGGCAGGTGAGAATTGCCACACCGCCCACTCCTGCTGCCCTGTGCAGAGGCCACGTGGGGCTCCCAAGGCCGTCTCTGCAGTCAGCTTCTGCGAGCCTCTCGGCCCCAGCAGGAGTCGGCCGCCCCCCCCCCCCCAAGGGCCTGAGGTTGTCCAGCTTCAGAACACCCTCCTGAGGCAGCCAGCAAGGCCGGGGTCCTGTTCTGAGCGCAGGCATTTCCCCCTCGGGAGGGGAACGGTCTTCCCCACGGCCCCTCCTGGTCTGCGCCGTGCTCCCTCGCTCAGTCCTCCGCCTGCCTGAATCCTGCACTGCCCCAGACCCACAGGAGCAGCCAGGGAGTAGAGCTGTCTTGCAGCAGTTGGCCCCCCTTTGTGTCCCCAGAACCTGCTGGAGCTGCAAGGTGGCAAGAAGCCTGTGCGGCTGGACCCCCCCTGCACCAACACCACTGCCCCCACTGCCTACATGAATGACCCCCAGGTGCGCCATGCACTCCACATTGTGGACAACGCCCCGGAGTGGCAGATGTGCAGGTGAGAGGCTGGGGCCCAGCGGTGGCCTTGGAAGGGTGCCAGGCTGGCGGCTCCTGCCCAGCTCATCTGCCCCCCCTCCCTCCCCCCCCTTTCGTGGCAGCTTTGATGTGAGCCGAGGCTACAAGCGTCTGTACTCCAAGATGAACGACCAGTACCTGAAGCTGCTCAGCACCATGGTGAGTGGGGAGCACCAGGGCCCTGGCAGCTGAGGGCCCCCCCCCCCCCCCCCCCCCAGGAGGGGATGGGGGGTCGGGCCAAGGGCCCCCCTCACTCTGGCCTCTGCTCCTGCAGAAATACCGCATCATGCTGTACAACGGGGACGTGGACATGGCCTGCAACTTCCTGGGCGACGAGTGGTTTGTGGACTCCTTGGGCCAAAAGGTAGGCATGAGCCCCTGTGCAGCAGGGGCCCCCCCTTGGGGAGGGGAACCACAGAACCCTGGAGCTCCGTGCTGCGGAAGACACACACACACACACACACAGCCGGCCTGTTGGCGCTGGGCAAGCCCTGCCTTCCGTCCCCCGCTTCTCCCACCCTCCCGCCTGCCTGGTAGTGGCAGCTGCTTTTCAACGCCTGCTGAACCGCTGCCAGCCCCCCCCATTGCCCCTGGCCCTCTTCTGTGTCCATGGGCATGAGCCACAGCAAGCCCCCCTGCCACAGGGGCCTGCTCTGTGCTCTGTTCTCGCCCCCCCTTTATAATTTGAGAACAAAAGCAGTGACACGCACAGGCACCCCCTCCCTCACCTCTGGCTTTGCACGGGGCGATCTGGGCAACACGCTCCTCACACCACGGATTTGGGTTCAGCGCCCCCCCCCCCAGTAAGAGGTCTTGGTCTGCAGGTGCAGGTGCAGCGCAGGCCCTGGATCTACAGCGACGAGTACGGGCAGGACCAGATTGGCGGCTTTGTGAAGGAGTTCACCAACATCGCTTTTGTCACGGTCAAGGTGAGGCGGGGGCCGGGGCCGGGGATGGAAGGAAGCCCCTCCCCCTGCCGGTGTGGTGGGGAGCAGCTGCTCTCGCCCTGGCAGCGGGGGCAGGCCCGAGTCCTGCTCCCGCAGGAGCCCTTGGCAGGGAGGGGCTTGGAGGCGGGGGCAGCGTGGACAGGGCCGGGACAGGGCTGCGGGTGGGAGCAGCTCCTGCCAGGCCCAGCTGGAGCGGGGGCCTCCTGCCTACGTGGTGCAGGGAGGGGCCGAGCAACTCATTCTGCGTTCGGCGGGGCCCTACCTCTGCTGGGGAGGGGCCCAAGCCTGCAGCGGGCCCTGACCCCCGCAACCCACCGGTGCTGGGTCTGCTTCCTGGAGGGGGCCTTGACTCTGCCCCTCCAGGCCTGGTGCAGCTGCATGTTCAAGCCTCGGCCCCCTTCCCTTCCCTTCCCTTCCTTCCGCAGGGCGCAGGTCACATGGTGCCCACCGACCAGTCCCGGGCGGCCTTCAACATGTTTGAGCGCTTCATCACCAAGCAGCCCTTCTAGTCGTGGGTCTCTGCCGCCCGCTCTGCCCGGCCCTGCCCTGCCCTGCCCTGCCCTGCCCAGGGGGCTCTGCCTGCCGTGCCCTGGCTGGCAACGGGCTCCCTGCGCTCTCCAGCTCCCTCCCCAGGCCGGGGCCTGCACTGACCGCCTCTCGAGCCCCAGGCCTGGCCCCCCACGCTGCTGCTGTGGCTGCCGCCATGGGGAAGCTGCGCGGCCTCCTTGCAGGCGGCCTTGCGCCCCCGGCACTCCTGGCACTCTCCGCGGGGCGGGAGGAGCCTCGTCTTCCAGGGGCCCCTGAGGAGCCGCTTCTCCGCCTCTGTTCTCAGTCACAATGAAGGAACCTGGGGCGGGGGGTGACCAGTCCTGGGCCACTGCCCCCCCCCCCCAGCCTCTCGGGGCCCTGCTATTAAACGGGTTTTCTAAAGGGGGTGCCGTCCCGTCGTGTGTCCTTGAGCCCGCCGCGCCCCCCCCCCGCATGACCCTGTGTGGAAGGGCCGAGGGACCCCCTGCCCTCCGCCTGGCATTGCGCCTCTTGCCAGCCCTCCTCCCCTTCCAAGCCTGGCCTGGGCTGATGGCCCACCGTGCCTGCCACGCTGACCCCTCCTCCTTCCGAGGCCCGGAATCCCTCCCCCCCCCAACTGTGCCGGCAGGGGCTTCCTCAGACACAGTGACGCAGCGCAGGGGAGGCTGAGGCCCAAGGCCTGTTTATTGGGGGGGGGCACGGGAACAATGCAGCTGCTCAGGGGCTCCACTCCCCCCCCAGGGAAGAGTCTGTACAAGGGCTGGGGGCGACTAGGAGCGAGCAGCCGAGCGGTATTTCTCAATCACTTCTTTCAGGCCTCTGGAGAAGTGGAGGTCAGCCCCAATGGTCAGGTAGCCCTGCAAGGAAAGGGGGGGGGAGTCGGTGCCCTCGTGAGCGGGAGCCCCTCCAGGCCAGCCCCTTGGGAGGGGAGGGGCAAAGGCAGCCCGCTTACCAGGTGGTTGGTGACCACTTCCTGGGTGAAGTCCATGCCCTCAGGAAGGGGGATCTGGACGCCCCGCTTTGTCCTCTCTGCAGGAAAAGAAGAAGGGGGGCAGAATGACACCCTCCTGCCCCTCTCGCCACACCCCTTAGCCCTGGGCCTTTGCGGGAGAGGAGCGGAGAGGCCCCCCCCCCAGCACCCGCCTCCCTTACCATTAATGATGGGCATGACGGACAGCTGCAGCAGGGTCTTGAGGGGGCCTTGCAGGGGGATGAGCTGCAGGAGGGAGGGGGAGGAGAGAGTGAGTCGGTGTATGGGGGGGGCTGAGTCTAAACTCTGCTGCTGCGGTGGGGGCCCCCCAGCACTTACTGCCAGGGACTCGAGGGCAGACTGGTTGGAGTAGATCCGGAACCTGAGCAAGGCAAAGGGGGGGGGTGAGTGGAGAGCGGCTCTGGCAGCGGTGCCCGGATCCCTCCGCCCACCGCCCGCCCGTGCGCCGCTCGCTACCTCCGCAGGTCCAGCAGCATCTGGAGCGCCTTCTTGTGCAGGGCCACCTTGGCGTTCAGCTGGCCTTCCTGCAAGAGACGGGCAACGGGCCCTGCTGGGTGTGTGGCGGGGGGGGGGGCTGCGGGCCAAAGTGGAACTGCTGCCCTCCCCCGAGAAAGCCTTTGCAGCCCTTCCCCTCCCATCACCCCCTGGCCAACACACATGCCCACCTGGAGCGAAGCTCCCCCCCACTCACCATGGTCATGCTGGAAAGCTGGACGAGGGGCTCCTCTGGGGGGGCCAGGAAGATGCTGAGGACGGCCGTGACCGACACGGAGGTGCCCGAAGCCTTGATGGTGCAGCGCGGGGGGGCCGACACCTGGAGCCGCAGCAGCAACGGCGCGTCCACCACGGAGGGCTTCTGCAGGGGAGGCGAGGGGGCCGAGGGGGCCCAGAGCAGGGCGGGCAGGGGTGTGGGCCGAAATGTCGCAGTGCCTGAACCCCCCCCCGCCAGGGCCAGGCAGGGCAGGCGCTCTTCTTGCAGCAACACAGCCAGCCTGCCAGTCCTGCTTCTGCGCCGGTGTTGCTCTCACGGCAGCCCCCCCCCCCCGGGTTCTGGCACAGCAGCGCAGGTCCTACAGCATGCGGAGGCTGCAGGCCTTGGCGCTTCCTGGGGGACGGGGGGGAGCCCTGCCTGCTGTGTGCAGCTGTGCTTGGGGCCCTGCCACTGCTCCACGGGGGGGGGGGACACCAGCCCACTCACCATCATGATGATGCTCCCAAAGAACATGGCTCTCAGCAGAACCTCCAGGTCTTTGGGCACCTGGAAGAAGAGGGCAGCTCAGTGCAGGCCCAGGGGGGGCGCCCCCCACTCTCCCCCCCGCACACACACAGGTGAGCGCTGCCCACTGCACCTGTCCACCAGCGAACTCCATGCTCAGCACACCAGCCTGGTAGTACGCCAAGAGGGCCGAGTCGAAGAAGTGCTCGGCCACGGCCAGGTACACCATGCGCTCCGTCTCCTGGATGTGGAGCTCCGGGCCGGGGTTGGGCAGCGTCTCGTTGCTGCCCTCCAACGGGAAGAACGTGCCCTGGGGAAGAGGGGGCCCATCAGCCCAGCGGCAGGCAGGCAGGCAGGCAGGCAGGCTGCAAGTGGGCAGGAAGCTGGGCGGCAGGCACAGCAGGGCCCGAGGAGGACTGCGGGGAGCCCGGCCCCCCAGGGAGCCGGAGCTGTGGTGGGGCCTGATGCAGGGCATGCCCGTCCCCCCCCCACCCTTAGCAAGAAGAGCGCTTGCAGTGCTGTGCGCAAAACGCTGCCCCCAGAAGTAGTCGGCGGTGATGTGGCGGGGCCAGCTGCTTCCGGGGGCCCCAATCCTGGCCGTTGGAGGCAGGGCCCGGTGAGACGGCCGGTGAGCAGCCGCCACCCCCATGCCTGGCCCGCTGGCCCCTCCCCCAGCACAGGGCCCTGGACACTGGCTCACGGCTGGCCCTGCAGCCGGAGGCGCCCAGCAGCGGCCCTGGACGGAGAAGCCTCTCGTGGACTGGAAGGCGGTTGAAAACAGGAGCCGGGCGGGGGAAGACACGGCCCATCTGCACTGCGAAGGGCAGGCCAAAGCAGGGCCCCCCAAGGAGAAGCAGCCCCTCCAGGAAGCGGGGGAGGGGACACCCCCCTGCCCCTGCCCGGGATGGAGATGGGGCCCTGCTGCCACCGCCGCTGCCGCCTCCTCCTCCAGCAGGCCTGGCCACACCTGAGGGAAGGGCTGCCACCGCTGCCACCGCCACCCACCGGCCCGCAGCCTCTCAGCCTGCTGCTCTTGCTCGGAAGAGGAAGCGGCGGAGGGGGAAGCTGGGGGCGGGGGGGCGCTGCCCGTCCGTGCACACCCAGGTATGCCTAGAAGCCCACCTGGTGCCATTCCAGGTGGTGGCCTGGGCTTGGCTGTCATGTGCCTGCCCGCCCGCCCGCCCGCCCCTCCCCCCAGCCTCCTCCGCGCTAGGAATTCCCCTGAGGCAGGTACCTTGAAATCCATATCCAGGGCCTCCGAAGTGACGGCGGGATCCCTCAGCAGGGAGTAGTCTATCCCAATGTGCTCGTCCACCTGGGTGCGCACTGCGAGGCAGGAAGGACAGGTCCAGCGCTTCGCTAGCAGGGCGGCGGCGGATCAGGCCCAGCCAGCAGGGCAGGCAGGCAGGCAGGCAGGCCCCGTGGGGGGGGGGAGCAGCAGAGTCTGGGCAGCAACGGCCACTTGGGCCCAGCGCAAAGCCAAGCCAGAAGTCCAGCCAGGCACAGGTGCCTGAGCCCCCCCCCCGCCCCCGGGGGCCTGCAGCTGCATGGCAGAGCAGGGGCAGTGCCTGCAGGGCTGGGCCAACGCTCCTCCCTCCAAGGCCCTGGGGGGCCGCTGCTGCCCCCACCACTGAGCAGCCTGAGGGGCCCCGTGCCCCAGAGTGCCTTCCCCTGCCCTGAGCGCACTGGGCGCAGGTGGCCTTGGCGTGTCTCCAAGGCCAGGCAGCAGGAGGGGGGAGAGCAGCTGCCCCCTGCCACACCCAGAGCAGAGACACTGGCCAGCCTCTGGGGCCACCCCACCCCCTGACCCTCCTGCCAGGGCAGGGAAGAGCCCGCCACCCCCCGACCCCCTCACCTGGCACTGTGTCCAGGACGCTGTTCAGCAGCACAAGTCCCGCGTGCCTCAGCACAGGGCAGATCTGGGAGCAGAGCGGGGGGGGAGGAAGGGAGCAGACAGGGGCCCCAAGCGGTCAGCAGGCCCAGGGCTCCTGCCCGGAGGAGAGGGGAGGGGGAGTCACCCCTGCCTGGAGGGACACTGTGGACCTGAGTGGCCAAGGGGGGCGGGAACACACTCCGCCCTTGCTGTTGCCCCCCTTCCTGAGGCTTCCTTTTGGCTCTTGGGAAAGGGCCTCTGGCAGTGGGGTGAAGGAGGACCGCTGCCAGCCAGGATCAAAGAAGATTTTGCAGCGAGGAAATCAAATTTAAATAGCTAAATAACAGGTTTTCTGGTTAATTGGCCAAAACGTTTTACAGAATACAGATATTCCATAGCGTCAAGCTCAGCTTATTGCCCGGTGCAATTGCTCCCCCCCCGCACCCCCTTAGCTACACCAGTGGCCTCCAGTCCCTTCCAGCCTCCGTTCGGGCCCCTGGTGGTCAGGCCAGCCACTCGGCCCATCCCTGCAAAGGCTTTGACCTGCAAGCCAAGGGCCACTGGCCCGGCCTCCCCCCCCCCCCGCGCTTTCCCGTAAAGACAAAGGTCAGGAAAGCCGCTCAGGAAAGGAAGACGTGCTTCAGCGGGGCAGGAGGGGGGCCAGAGGAACCACAGCCCGGAGCCCCCAGAGGCGGCGGCCGGCACAGACAGCCCTTTGGACAGACCTCCAGGTCTCCAGCAGGCACAAGGCAGACGCCTCTGCAGGGGAGACGGGGCTGGGCGAGGGGTCTGGTGCTCCCAGGCTCAGCTTGGTGGCACACCCCGGAGCAAGTGGGTTGGACTCCAGATCCTTCAAGGGGGATGGAAGTCCTGTCCCCCCCCCAGGCCCAGTCCTTACCTGCTGGTTGAGGAGGTAGCGCATCCCAGTGGTGATGAAGGTACCCAGAAACTCATACACCTTTCTGGGGAGGGAGAGAACCGGGGTGTGTGCCGTGGCCGCCGTGCCCCACACCAGCCAGCCAGCCAGCCAGCCAGCCCCTTCCTGACCGAGGCCACCCATCAAGCAGCCCCAGGGCCAGTGGCGGTCCTGCCGTTGTCACGGCGAGGGGCAGATGCTGCGAGCCCTGCGCTGCTGGTGCAGGAGGCTGCGGGGACGAGGCGGCTCCGCTCTTGCACAGGGGAGCTGCGGAAGCGCACTCTGGCCCTCCCCCCGTCCTTGTGCTGGAGGGGGCAGCACAGGGGGTGGAGACCTCCTCGCATCGTGCCACGGGTGGAGCCTTGGCGGGGTCCGAGCCGGCCCCCTTGCGCCGCTGCTGCTGGTGATGCAGAGATGGTGGCGGACGGGTCTCTGCCCCTGCCGGCACTCCCCGACCTTACCTGAAGTCCGGGACACTCGCTCAGGCCCGCCTACCTTCCACTCCTGACCCTCCCCCCACGAACTGATTGCCCAACACCAGTGGCCCCGCGGTCCCTTGGCCAGAGGCGGAAGGGGAGGCTGGGCCAGTCCGGGGAACCAGAGGCCAGAACCGGCCCCCCAGAGAACCAGGTACCTGAGGGTGCCGCTGAACCCCGCGTGCATGCGGGCGATGGAGGCGTTGCAGTGGAGGTCGGAGATCTTGAGGCGCCCGGCAGCATCCCTGGAGAGCTCCAGCACCGTGTGGATGTTCACCCCGTCAGCCGACGTGTTGATCAAGCCGACATCGTAGCTGGGGGTGGGGGGGGCACACGGGGTGAGCGTCAGCCAGGCTCACGGGACTGGGGGTGGGCTCCCTCCTGGGCGCCTTGCCAAGGGGGCTGCAGGAAGCATCCCCACAGCCCACAAGCCACGATGACTGGCTGCAGCCTCCCTGGTCTGGGATCCCTGCAGGAGTAAGGAGGGCAGGCGGTGCAGCTGCCCAGGAGCCGCCCAGCTTCGCCAGTGCCAGCAGCGGAGGGTGAGTCCCTGGCCGGCCCAAGGGGGGGGGAGGGGAGGGGGAGGGGGCCACCTACAAGAACCAGTAGAGGAGCTGCCGGCGGAAGCGCAGGCTGATGGAGGCGTTGCAGATGTCGAAGGCCAGGTGCTGCTGCGGCCGGAAGAGCAGGTCCGAGAGGGCCAGCTGGAGGTGAGTCACCCTCACGCTGCGGGAGCGGAGGAAGCGGGGAGCAGCGGCTCAGGGGCTGGGGGGCTCCCGCCTGCTCGCCCGACGGCCCCTCCCTGCTCACTCCGACACCCCACTTGGTGCCCAGCGAAGAGCAGCCCCCCCCGGCAGAGCCTCCGTTCTGCTCCAAGCTGCTCCCCCCCCTCCGAGTCCTGCCTGGAGCTGCCCTGAGGCACCAGTGCCCCCTCCCTCCCCCAATCCAGGAGAGCCCGCCGAGGCCCGCTCCTTGGGGCCCGCAGGATGACCAGCAGCACTCGGGCTGTGCTGGGGAAGCTGCTGGGCCCAGCAGGAGGGAGCGAGACCCCCACCCCTGCAGGCATGACACGAGGCTGGGAGGAGGGCCGGCCAGCTGGCCCTCAGGCACCTGCCCAGCGGTCTCCGTGTGCCCAGCGGTGCCCAGCACTGGTGGCAAAGGCAGCGGGGGCCAGACTGCTCCTGTTCAAGGGGCTCCACCAGAGGCTCAAGTCAAGCCTGGTCCGAGGACCTCCCTCCCCTCAGACCAGAGGCTGCACTGGGGTGGGGGCAGAGGTCCCCCCCCAAGCATGGAGCACCCCGGGACACCCCTCAGGCTGCCCCCAGCACTGCGGTGGGGAGCCCACAGGGCCAAAGCCCAGGCGGAAGCCACCCACCCCCCCGCCGCCTGCCCACTCACTCACTCACTTGCTGATGTTGTAGTGGAAGTGGCCCTCCTTGCCGTGCAGGTCGCGCAGGGTGATGTTCTGCAGCTCCTGCTCCACGAAGCGCAGCCCCTCCTGCTTCACTGCAAGACCCCAGCCGGGGCGTCACCACCTCCGCATCAGGCTGCCTGGCACGCACACAGGGGGAGGACCGGGGCACCCGCCCGCCAGCCAGCCCCCGCCCCCGCAGCGCTCGGACAACGCCAGCAGGGAATGCTGGGAGAGGGCACCGCCCCCCCCACGGCCAGGCAGGCAGGAGGGCTCATGACCAGCGGGCCGGCGCTGACCTGGGAGGGGTGTGAGGGCAGCGAGGGGCTGAGTATGCCCCAGTGCCCCCGTCGTCCCGTCCCCCCGCCTTACCGAGCTCCAAGCCCTTGGCAGTGATCCGGATCTTGCAGCCGGGCGCAGCAGTGGCAGCCACGGTGCCCCAGCAGGACAGCAGCAGCAGGAGGCAGTGGCTGAGTCTGGCAGAGCCCATCTTGCCACGGAAGGGGGGGCCGCAGAGCTGGGGGTCTGTCCCAGGCCGTCTGCAAAGGAGAAGGTGGCCAGATCCTCACCTGCTGTGGGGGAGGGGGCTGGAATCACCCAGCCCCTCCTCCCTCCTTGCTGTGGCAGCCAGAAGTGGAACCGCCCTGTCCCAGCTGGGGGCTGACACCTGCCATGTCATGTGTCATCCCCCCCCCAGGATGCCACATGAGGGCAAAGGGGCAGCAGTGGCTGGCCGGGACTCTGCTGGTCTCTGCTGCCAGTCCCGAGAATGGCAGCGACCTGGGCGGATGCCAGCAGGCAGAGCAGAGAGCGAGCGAGCTTGCACGGCGTGTCCCTGGGCACAGCAGCAGGCACCGAAGGAGCAGGGGCACGCAGCCCAGGAACACAAGGAGGCAGCCCCTGCCCAGTGCAGTAGCCCAGCGCCAGCCACGCGGCATTTGCCCAGGCACACTGCCACGGCCCTGTCCTGCTGCCTGCTCCAGGGTGGTTGTGGGGCGCCCCACCACAGCACTGGGCCACTGACGGGCGGGTGACGCTGGGCTGCCAGCAGAGACACCAGTGGGAAGCCCCCTCTGGGCAGGGGCAGCCAGTGGCGGTGCTCCAGCAACGGGCCAGGAGGGGGAGCACCAGCCCCTCCCCTCCAGGGACCGAGCGGGGAAGGGTGTGCCTGCCAGGCACCAGAGGAGCCCTTGTGGCGCTGGGACCGGGGGCAGCCCAGCCCTGGGTGTTCCACTCCACCAGGCCCGGTGAGCAGAAGAGCCCCGAGGCCCGAGCGAGCTGCAGTTGCCAGCCAGGAACGCAAATCCCTGCGCAGCCCACAGAAGCAGCACCGCAGCGCTCAGCAGCCCCCAGTCAGTGCCGCGGGGCCCCTGTAGGCGCCTGCTCAGCCTGGCGGTGGGACTTCGGATGTGGGCGCTAGCAGGCTGGGGGAACTCCCTGCCACAAGATGCAGGGGTGGGTGGCCACTGCCTGCCTGCCTGCCGAGCAGGGCTCCGTTCGAGGCCGAGAAGCAGCTCTTGGCCCCGTTGCCGCTACGTTCAGAGGCTCCGCGGTTTCAGCTCCATGGGCTGCGGCCGCGCTGGGCAGGAACGCCCTGAGCAGCGGACTCCTCGCGCCCTCCTCCGCAGTCTCGGTCGCGCGAGGGGCCAAGGACGGACACACACACACACACACACACACACCCAGCGCCCGGCCAGCAGCTCCGTCTCAGACGGACGCGGCAGGAGCGCTCTCCCGGGCCTCCTTTCGCAGGCAGTGCCCAAGGGAGGCTCCGTCGCGACAGGGCTGCGAAACGACGCCTCTGGGGACCGGGCGGGCAGGCGGGCTGCAGCCTGAAGAGACAGAGGGACGAGCCCCGGCCGGCCCCACCGCGCTCCCCTGCTCGGCCCTTCGGCTTTAATGCGATCCTCGCCCCGGCCGGGCTGCAGATCCTGACCCACGGCTGGTCATTGCCCCCCTCCGCTCCTACCTCGGCTGTGTGGATCTCGGGCCAACCTTTGCTGCCCCAGACGGGGGGCGGGGGGGGGGAGCTCGACGCCCCTATAGACCTCTTGCAAGGCTTTGGTCCCAGGGCGACCCCACGCGCGCGCGCACACACACACCCCTACAGCAGGTCCGCGAACTCAGGACCCCCAGCGATTTTCCTCGAGGGGGACTGAGAGGCTGCCTGCAACGCCCTCCCCCCGCTTGAGAGCAACAGCAGCTCTGACTCCCCGCCCCGGTGAGGGTGCCGGTGCAGAATCTCGCGCGGCAAAGGAGACTGATGCGGGGCTGGGGAGGAAACGGTCGCCGGCCTCTTCCCAGCCCTGCAGCCGACGGGACCGGACCGCGTGACCTCCGGCCCTTCCGCGGCTTCGCACTCGACGGAGCGCCGCTCAGCTCGCCGGAGGCGCCAGCAGTTTCCTATCCCGGCACACCGCCCCGCCCCCGCAAACAGCCCCGCGTGCCGCCGCCGCGCGAAGGCAAGGAAGCTTGGGGCGCCAGGGGGGTGGGGTGGCGGCGCCCGCCTCCCTCCCGCCGAGCGGCTGCTCTGGACCGCGCTCTCCGCTCCATCCAGGCTTTGCGAAGTTCCGCAGGCAGGGCTGGGCAGGCCGTGCCGCTCCCCGAGCATCCGACGCGGGCTTGGCCCCGGCTCGGCCCTTCCGGGGAATAGAAGAAGCGGCTGGGGGACGGCGACGTCGGCTCTTCCGCCGCGGGGCCAAAACACGCGTGTGCCAGAACCGTGTGAACCCAACCCAACTTGAGCGCCCCCGGCTGTGAGCGTCTTGTGATGCGCGGCCAAAGCCGAAACGAAGCCCCGCCGGCGGCGGAAGCGCCAGGGCCTCGGGAGAGGCGCGCGAGGGGGTCTTTCCGAAAGCAGAGCTCGCCTCCCCGAGGAACCGGCTCTTGGGGGGGGGTGCGCCTGAAGGAAGAGCGAACTCCCCGCCTGTGCCCGACCCGAAAGAGACGCGGGGGCAGCTCGCCCTGCGCATCCCGTCCCTGGTTTTGCGGGGGCGGCTGATCCCAGCTCGCCGCCTCCTCTCGGCGGGGCACTCACGTGGCGCTGGCAGGCTCGTCTCTCTCGTTGCCGGTCCGTCTGTCTGGCGGGTGGCTGCCGGCCTCCCGCCGCCTTTATAGTCCCTCCTGGCGCCCCCCTCGCCCGACCGGCAGAGGAGGAGACAGTCCGAGCCGGCGAGGCGAGGCTTGACGCCGCGGGGGCTAGCCGCCCGGGGTAAGTGTCACGGCCAGCCGGGCGTCGCTCCCGCGCCAGATGAGTGGGGGGGGCGCACACCCTCCTCCTCCCGCCAGTCACCAGTCTGGGGTCTCCGGGCCGGCTGTGGCGGTCCCAACCACGCAGCGTCACTGCCCAAAGGCCTGCGGCGGAGTCCCGGTTGCGGCTGCCTCCGGCTGCCTCGTGAGTAGGGGTGCTGCCAAGACGCTTCCCAGGGCGAAGTGAGCCAGCGGGAGGGGCGCCCCCTCTTCTCTCCCACTCTACAGCCACGAGATTCTCGGAGCCGGCCTGTTTCCAGGTGTGCTCTGCAGAGGAGATCGCTTCATATCACGACTACCTCCGTCCCAGCCGCCGCCGCCGCCGCCCCCCCCCCCCGTGACTTGGCAAGGAGGTCGCCGTCACCCAGCGCCGCTCAGGCACAGCTGTCCTCGGGGTCATTTGCTGCCTGAACCCCTGGAGTGCCCTGGGGTGGGGTGGTGTATTGGAAAAGGCAGGAGATACCCGGAGGAGATGGGGAATGGTATCGGCAATGGCCCCTTGTCCCAGATCAGCTGGGGATTACAGGGTTAACCCCCCAGGTCTTTGTCTGCAGCAGGAGCACAGCTGCAGGCTGATGAGGCCCTGGCTAGGAAGGGAGGCCAGCACAGGTGCAGATGGCCGTGGCTGATGGTAAAGCCTGCCCACTGATTGGCTGGCCTCAGTATAAAGTGGGAGGCAGGAGCTGAAGGGAAGGACCTGGGAAGGTGCTGGATGGATGGATGGTTCTGATGGAGTGCTGGCTGGAGTGCCTGCCTGAAGGACTGGTGGACGGACTGAAGGAGGGACTGTTGGACTGGCTAAAGGAAGGACTGGCTAAGGTAAGGTTATTGTGGGGGGTAATTGTTGTACGGCTGCCACACCCCTGGAGCCACCAAGTGGAGGAGGCAGTTGTGGCTTGGGCAAGCTGACTGCCTATAGGTGGTGGTGGGGTTTGTTGGTGCCAGACTTAGGGTAGTTTGGAGCGGAGCCGGTGACGAGGGCAGTCCGGAGGAGGCTGGCCAGCCGGTGATCCCAAGCGAAGCTGCTGGAGGAGAGGAGGCCCAGTGGGTGACTGAACCCCCTCCCTCTCGCCTATCTCTGAGGCCGCTCTGGAGGGGAAACATCAGGGCTCTTGGGGAGTCCCGGCAGGGAATTTGGCGGAACAGGTGGGAAGGTTCTGCGCCACCTGATCACGTGCTGGGGTGGAGGCCCCATGGCTCTCCTTGCAGACCTCCAGGGCGGAAGGCCCCCTTCCCAGCAGTGGGGTCGTGGCCCCTGTCACAAAGCAGGCTGTGCAGCCACCAGCCGCCCGGTTCCAGCCCCCCGTTCCCTGGCCTCGGGTCCTGCTCTGACCTTGACTGGACCTCCCCTTGGCCTGCAGGGCCAGCTTTCCGCCTGGGCACTCCAGCGCACCCCCACTCGGTCTGGCCGCTGTTTGGCCCACAGGCGTGGCGGGCAGCCTAGCACCCAGGGGCCCGTGCCCTGCCAGCAGTGGGCCCGATCCCTGGCTGGGAGGGACTGAGACTCCCTGCGGTGCAAGGAGTGGCGTGGGGCTTGAGTCACGCCCCACAGGCCCTGTCCCTGGCTTGGTTTCCAGGCCCCTGGAGTCGCTTGACTTGGGTAAGCGGAATATTTGGAGAGCGGCTGAAAAATCTTCTTCCGGCCTTCAGTGGGCACAGTCTGCTCAGGGTATTTCTCTGTAATTGTCAGAGACTTGCTCATTCCACCTTTCACCTGGGTGACGTTCGCAAGAGCACCTCCTTTCCCACTCAGTGGCGTTCCTGCGAGGGGGGAACAGGAGGTTCAGCTTCTGTGTAAAGTGGCCTCACCGTTCAGGGCTTGGAGGTTTTGCTCGCGAGCCAGCACTGAATGGCTCTGAAGTCCAGGGGGAGGGGCCACTTTACACAGGAACTCAGGCTCCTGCAACACTTTTTGCAACCCTGTAGGAACACCCATAATTCCACTGAGTGATGCTTTAGTCAAGCTTTGGGGTGCGTAAGTGGAATTGTTCTTCTGCGGACCTGCAAGAAATTTTTGCAATCAAGGGATACTGTTATAATAATGGAGGGCAAAATTGAGCACCTTTTTTTGAAATGTGCCTCTGAGTTTGCTCCCCTCCTGGTCTCTGTTTCGCGGATCCTGGCTGGCAGACACAGGAGGAGGTGGCACGAAGGCCAGGGTCAACTCAAACTTCAGCTTTTTTCCTTTAGGAGTAGGAGCAGTGCGTGCCTCCCCTCAGGCAACTCCAAGGACCTATTCAAAAGGATTGGGCAGCGGGAAGGAGCCCCCAAGAACAGAGAGGGGAGCCCAGTTCGGGGGGGGCCCCTCTGCAACCAGGATTCACGTGTGAGTCTGAAATGAGGAGTGACACCCCGTCGTGCCCGTGCAAAAGGACGTGCGCTGCGGTTGCAAGGAGCAGGCAAACGAGCATGTTGTGGACAAGAGCTGGGCGCTGGTCTCTCCCAAGGCCAAGCCAGCGGGGGGGGGGGGTTTCCCGCGTGCCGATACAGTTGTTGCCAGCGTGAGCCGCTTCTGCCGCCCAGGCTCCTGCCTTTTGCTCGCAGCGATGGCTGCGTGCTGATTTGCTCCTCCCCACCGCAGCCTGCGCGTGTCTGCATGGCCAGGCGTGGTGACAGGTGCCGTTTCACAGCCTCTCCACTGAATTGTTTCCGTTGAACATGCTCGATGTTCTCGAAATGACGCTCTCCTGTCACAGCAGTGGGCTCCTGGGTTTCCTTTCACATTGCCCAGCAGTGTGGCCCCCCTTCCTGCAAGGACCCAGCAGCAGCCCTGGCGGACTCTGGAAGAGGCCTCCAAGCGACCAGGGCACCACTGCCCCCCACTGGCTCTCGTGCAGCTGCCTTCAGGGAGCCCCTGTGCAGCTGGGTGGCGCTCTGAGCAGAGTGGCCCGGAGAACCGTTGTCGCAGAAGAGGCCCTCCCCGGTTAGGTTCTCCCTCCCCACCACTCCCCCTGTTTTCCTGCTTGCAGGTCAGGTGGCAGCCCCCTCCAGCCGTGCCTGGGGCGCCAAGCAGCAGGCACCACTTTGATGCCTCCTGCTGTGCCAGGCCAGAGCGCTCCTGGCCCCTTCTCACAGGGCGAGGCGCTTCCTTCGGCCCAGGAGGCAGCCCCTTATCACCGCTGCTTCCGCAGGGAAGGGCTCCTTCCTGCCGCCTCTGCTGTGAGCTGGAGCACGTCTCCCTGTAGCCTGGCCCGCCCCAGCCCCGCGCTTCCCGGACGCCCCCCCCCCTCGCCCCAGCACAAGGGAGCTTAGTGAGCTTAGTGTGACTCTCCAGCCAAGTCACAGGCGAGCATCTCCTGACCATGAGAGGAGGCTGTGCGTGCCCAGGATGCGTGCCCCGTGGGGCCAAGGCGCCGGGCAGGAGCAGCCAGGCCTCCATCGCCTCTCCCCCTCCGCTGCAGTCCAAAGGGCTGGACGTCCACATGTGCCAGGCTCTGGGTCACACAGCTCTCCTCTGCCAGGGGCAGGCGTGCATCGCTTCTCTTCAAAACTGCCCCTGGCTGGGCCGTCTGCGTGATGGTGTGCCCGGGCCGAAAGCAACCCCATGGAACCGAGTGTCCCTTGAAACACAGGTTGGGAGAATAGAAGGAACCAGAAGCACCGCCAGAGGAGGGCACAGCCAGTGTGGGAGGCCCTGCAGTGCACCGTGCGAGCAGCCCAGCCCCTCCCCCTTGCCATCAGAGCCATTTGGGGCAGCAGTGGCAACCCCTGCACACGGCCTGCGCTGCCCAGAATGCCTCCGATGACTACTGTGCCGCCCCCCCTTCCGGCTATGCTGCTGGTTTGGACAGAGCCTCTGTCACTAAGATGACCATCCAGCTGGGGGGACACAGACATCTCCTCCCCCCCCCAAAATCGTGGGACCGCTTCAAGCGCAGCTTCCGGAAGACGTTCCGTGAGCGGCAGGAGCGTTCCTGGCGGCCACGGCAGCCCCCCCCCCCGGGTCACGAGAGGCTCTTGCGGAGCCGGCCACCCACGACGCCCACCGGGAGGCTCGTTTCGCACCGGTCCGGTCCAGGGCGGGTCCGGCGGCAGCCAGCCTGTGAGTGACGCCAGTGCTCTGGGCAGAGACAGGCAGCGCGCAGCTGCCCCCACCCCCTTGAGCGCCACACCGCCTGGCTGCCATTGAGCGGGACCCGTGGGGCAGGCCAGGAATGCCGGGGGCCCAGGGAGGGGGCCAGGCTCCCAGCCCACTAGGCAGACCAGGAGGTGGCGGCGGCAGTGCTGCGGGCGGGGGAATGGAACGCTGCCACTGCGGCTGCCGCCAGCTGTGCTGGCACATGTGCCCAGCTGGGCCTGCACGCCCGGGAGGCTGGGAGCGGCCCCTGCCAGACAGGCGGCCCAGAGAGCCAGCCTGGCCCCCCTCGTGGCTCACGCAGGTTGCCGCTGTCCCCACTGCGCGCTGCCCGGGAGAGGCCTTCCCTCAGGCTGTGCCCAGGTGTGTCCAGCCGCGTGTGGGAGCTGCACGGGGGCCGCCTGGTTTGGGAATGCAACAGGGAGCGCCTTGACCCCTCCTGGCCCTGCGCTGGCTGCGTCGCACGGAAGGACCCCTCGCCGGGTCCGAAGGATGCCCTGTGGCACAAGCACACGTTTGGGGTGAGGCTGCCGTCTCTTAGAGGTGGTTTTCAGGAGAAGAGCAACAGTGGAGTACAACTCCGGTAAAAGTGGGCCCTTGCGCTCCGACACGTGTGGCCCAAGGCCGGTCACGGCCCAGTGTCGCGTTCACCTCGTGCGGCTCAGCCCTCGCCCTGATCTGCTTTCGGATTTGCAAATCTCCATTTCCCTTGGAAGCCTCCAAGGGGGGAGGGCAGCGCGTTCCCCTGGCGACTTGCATTCCAGGGATGCCATTGATAGGGTAGAAGAACAGCCTCTGCTCTCGAGTGCCAGCACAGCCCCCCCCCCCGCCAGAGCTAGCTCCGTACCTCTTTGACCCGATTCCCAATTCCTGCACGAGGGACGGAGGGGGGATCGTACAGAGAGGCTGCCTAGGGCTGGGGTCTCCCCACTGCAGGTGTCTGCTGTCCTCCCCACGTGCTCTGGGCACCTCCGCAGTGTGGCGCAGGCTGGAGTCTGGCAGGGAGAGGACTCTGCTGCCCTGCAGGCAGGGCAGAGACAGCCAGGAGTCCTGTGGGGGCAGAGCAGGGGGCTGGCCTCACGGGGGCTTCAGCAGACCTGCAGGGGTTCTTCTCAGCCCAGTCCTCTTTGCAGTGACCGAACGTGTGTTCCACCATCATAAACAGTGTGGCCCTGCCCTGAGTGATGCACTGCTGCTGAGCGTGTTGAAGCAAACCGCTGGCACGGACAGACCCCGCCCACAGCAGAGCAAGCAAAGTTTGCAAAAAGTCTGGGAAGGGGAGGGCGAGGGGCTGCAGGGCTGGATCCTGGCAGCAGCAACACGTGCTAGGATGCTCTCCCGTTCTGGGAGCCTGGCTGCCCCAACACGCCCCCTTCCTCTCGTCACCTGAAGGCTGAAACTACACGCCTGGACAAGACAGAGGCCCTCCTGATCTGGAAGACCCCTCGCTCCAGTTGGGGCAGCCCTCTCTCTGGAAGAGCAGGCTCACCGCCGGAGTCCCCTTGGAGCCACAGCTGTGGTTCCACAGGTGGCATCTGTGGCTGGGGGGGGGGGACTTTGCCCAGCTTCGGCTGATGCATCAGCTGAGACCGTGCCTCCACCCAGAAGCCTGTGCAACACAGAGGCGGACCTGATGGGGGGTGGTGGTCCAGGGGCCACATGGTCCTGGGCGACACAGTGGATGCCCCACAAGCCGCTGCCTGCCCTCTGGGGTCCTCTCGAAGGCCAGGCAGGCCGTGCCCAATGTCCAGGGGGCCTCTGGAAACTGCTTAAAGACTTTCCAAAAGCGTCAGAACACTTTCGGGGGGCTGGTGGACATCATGCGAGGCTCTGGAGGCTCTCGGGGGACACAGGTTGTGGATCCGGCCCTGGGCAGCGCATGGGCCAGGGACATGACTGCTGCAACACACCTGGCAATGACTGAACTGGTGGGCCAGTAAGGCCCTTGCGAAAGAACACGCTCAGCCCAGGAAGCTCAGGCTGCACCGCTAAAGAAGCGCCAAACTGCCCAGGAGGGCTTTTGGATATCTTCCCCAGGACAGGGCCAGCGCTCTCTCTCTCTCTCTCTCTCTCTCTCTCTCTCTCTCCCCCTCCCTCCCTCCCTCCCTCCCTCACACACAAGATGTGCTCTTCTCTATTTTTCGGCCACTTTACCAGTAGCGTCCCTGGAGGGGGGGGGAGGTGCTACGTTTTGCAGGGCACCCTACCTTGCCAAGTAAACCTCTCCTCCCTCGCCATGGTAGCCAGGAAGGGAGCGCCCCGCCCACCTCTGGTGACACTCCTGGTGCCCTGCTTGGAGGTGTCTTTCCCAGCAGGAAGCGCCTCCCTGTTTAGACCACTTCAAACCCTCGCTGGAGTGTCCAGTTCTGCGGCACTGGGAGGCTGGTTGCTCCACTCATCCAAGTCATTGATCCCAAAACCGCAACACTCCTGAATCTGATGCTTGCTCATTCCTTCAGTTTGAGTTGTGTACATAACAATCTTTTAAAAAAGAAGGAGAGGGGACCCAGGAAACTACAGGCCGGTCGGCCTAAGGTCTGTTCCGGGTGAGAGGGTGGAAAGCCTCATCAAAGGTAAAATCCTGAAACACGAGACGAACAGGCGTTGCTGAAGGAAAGTCAGCCTGGCTTCTCATCTGGGTAAGTCTCATCTGGTGAACCTTTTGGAATTCTTTGAAAAGGTCAGCAGGCACGTGGGCGAACATCAGAGTGAGGGTCAAAAATGCTGAAGCTCAGCATGAGTTGAGGCTGGCCAGGAATGACAAGAACAACAAAAAGGACTTGAGAAAGCCTGGGGGACGGGAGAGGAGCTGCTAGACTGGAAGCGGGCCAATGTGGTCCCAATCTGTGAAAACGAGACAATGGAAGACACGGGAAATTGCAGGCCCGTCAGTCTGACTTCAGCACCGGGGAAGATATTAGAAGAAATGATCAAACATACCGTCTGCGCACAGCTAGACAACTTGGGGCGCAATCCTAAGAACGCAATCCTATACTGCACTGGATTGGCAAGGCTGTCCGGCCTGTGCCAAATCCAGCGCAGTACAGGTGAGGCTGGAGCCACGGCAAGGGCATGTTCGCGCCTTTACCGTAGGGGAGGTTCCAGCCTCCCCTATGCGCTCCTCAGCCCTGCGCCTGCTAAACGCAGGTCGCAGATCGAGGAGACTGCGCGGCCCGCATCCGGGCCGCTTAGCCCCCCAATCGGGCTTAGGATTCGGCCGAAGCCCGCCCACGTCCCGCCCCCAACCTCCCTTCCCCTGCCAATCCCATGTCTGGCTGAGCACAGAGCCTCCCTTGCTTCTGCCTGTGCGAGGGAGGGTTGGCGCGGGCCCGACAGGACCAAGGCTGCAGGCAGCGCCGGTTGGCGCTAATGCTGGCGCACGATGCTATGATGCAGCGCCGACGTGACGGGCAGAGTGCTCTGCCAGTTGTGCTGGGGTGGCGAGGCCGGTGGGCCTGCGCCATATGCAGCACGCCTTGGGCGCACTGGGGAGCCTCCCCGGGGGGGTAGGGCACGTTTGTTGAGGCTCCCGCCTCCTCGTGGGGCTCCTTGGACCTGCGCCGGCCACATCTCAGGCACAGCTCCAAGGAAGCCGTGCGGCCCAGGGGGGGAGCCTTGGACGTGGCCTGCCAGCTGCATCCAGCGGTGGGATTCAAATGAATTAACAACCGGCTCTGTGTCCTCCAGGGTGGCCTTCAGGGCCATCCGCTGCCCGTCTTCCCTCTCCCAGACTAAAATTAGCAGCCGGTTCTGCAGAGCAGGTGAGAACTGGCTGCATCCCACCACTGGCTGCATCCCAGCCCTGCCCCCACCCCGGGCCCTGAGCTGGCTGGAGCCTGTCTGGGGGTCGAGGGCCTGTCTGTGGGCACGGCGTTTGCCGCTCGCCCGGGAGGAGCCAAGCAGGTCCCTTCCGCTCTGCTTCCTCGTCCTCAACTGGTTTTTAATATTTAGGAGGCCCTGCTGGGACCACAGAGCTGGAAGGTCCTCCGAGGGGCCTGCGGGGGGGGGGGCGCTGCAAGTGGCACTGCTGAGGATCACAGCAGCAAGCGGGGGGGGCACAGCTGCAACCCTGTTTCCCATTGTGAGAAGCTGCCTCTGCCCCTCCCTTTCCTTCCCCACAGCTGAGGCATGCTCAGAAGAAACAGTGGCAGTGGAGAAAAGGGGAAGTGGCAGCGAGAGAGAGCGCCCTTTTCACAGCCCAGCTTTTGCTCGACGACTTCTGTGGCTCGGACGGGCACTCGGGCCAGCCCTGCACTCTGCATCCTCCTGGCAGGGCCCGGGAACTGTTGGGTGGCTCAGCCAAGATGGTTGAGAGCTGCCCTTCCACGGGGGGGGGGGGGCAGATGTTTAGCTGGAAGAAGGCAGGCCAGTGGGCTAAGGCACAGGGGAACCCCACACAAGCCACAGCCGGGAGGGGCGGGCAGGGCACTGGCTGCCTGCTCAAAGAGAGGCTTCACAGCCCAAAATAGCTGCTAGGAAATGACTCACGAGCCCCAAAGGCACCAGGAGACCAGCTGCCCCCCCTGCCCCGCCCCAAGCCCACCCCAGCCAGAGGGAGCAACAGCAGCAGAGCCAGGAGCACAGACCCCCGGGGGGGCACTGAAGGGCTGCTCGGGGGTGTCTCTGGGGCTTCTCCTCCTTGCGTGGGGCCCTGGTTCATCAGCAGCAGGGCCGAGGAAGGCAGCCGAGCCCACCTACAGTGAACTGCGCTGGGGCAGCCGCCGCTGGGCCAGTCCAGCACCAGGAGGGGGCGCTGCTTGGCCCTGGCCTCCCAGGCTCACTGCAGTGTTCGTGGAGCCCCGGCCGCAGAGTGGGTGCCTGGCGCCAGCCCAGCGTGCCCAGAGCCAGGTCCAGCCCCGCCTCCGCCCCGACACACGGAGGGCCAGAGAGCCGGCAGGCTGACCCACGCAGCCGGCCGGCAGGCACAGGACCTGCGAGTGGCGCCCCCACCCCAGGAGCCTCAAGGACAGGGACGGGCACCGCCAGGGGGAGGCGCCCCAGTGACAGACAAGGGGGCCGCAGCAGCCCCACCCCAAGGAGCGAGGGTGGCACCAAGGACACGGAGGCCAGAACTGCCCAGCCAAAGCCTCCCAGCACCACTTGGGGCCGAGGGTGACTGAGGCAGAGCTCAGGAAGGGAGCCGAGCCCCTGGCCAAGGGCTCAAGTCCCTGTGGGTGGGTGCCCAGCTGGAAGCAGCACTTTGGCCAGGGGGGCCGCCACAGTCCCAGGCTGCCCCAGGGCTGGCCATCCCCACTCCATGCCGGAGTCGCTCCAGTGGTGTGCCTCGGTCTCCCTGGCAGGCGTCAGTGTGCCGTGATGGGCTGCCTAGGCCAGCCTGTGCCCGCTGCTGCTGCTCCTCCCTAGGGGAATGGGCAGGCTGTGGCTGCAGCCGAGGCGGGCTTCTCTGGGCATTTGCTTTCCACGCGGCATCCTCCAGCTCCTTTGCCAACGGAAGCATTTTGCTGAAGCCTGGAGCACATTAGGCCTCTGAAGGGGGGTTAGGATGCTTCTGATTTGTTCATTTTTTCAATTTATAACCCACCTTTCTCCCCGAAGAGCACCCAAGGCAGCAAACAATTACTTAAAATACGTAAAAGATAACAATACATAAAAAGAACAACAATAAAACTATGAAATATAAGTTACTAAAAAAGCAGCCGTCAAACTCTCCAAGTGTCTTCAGGCGTCACTGGAAGGTTGACCGTGAAGGCGCGTTGAGAAGGTTCTCAACGCAAGAGAGGAGTGAACTCTGCCATTCTGGGGGCACCGCTGAGAAGGCCTTATTGCTGGCCACAATCCCCCGAACCTCACCAGTGGCACAACCGACGGAGCCCCCTCGGATGAGACTGGACTGAACGGAAGAAGGAGGCCTCTGAGATACGCTGGTCCCAAGCCGTGAAGGGCTTCAAAGGCCCAAAACCAGCACCTTAAATTGAGCCCAGAAGTGAACCGGCAGCCAGTGCAGCCGCCAGAGCAGCATCCAGCCGAGTCAAACCACCAACCACCCCGCGAGCCGCCGCATTCTGCACTCACTGCAGCTTCTGGACCGTCCTAAAGGGCAGCCTCGCATCTAATCTTGACGTCACCACAACGTGGACCACTGTGGCCAGATCCGGCCGAGGCAGGTACGAGCCAGGGCTGCCTTTGTGAGCAGAGCAGAGCAGAGCAGAGCAGAGCAAGGGTCGAAAGAGGGCAGCCCCGGAAGACACAGGGTCCAACCCTACCCAATTTTCCAGTGCCGGTTGTAATTCACAGGCCCCTACGCCCTATAACCAGCCCAGGGCCCACATGAGCTGTGAACGTTCAGCAGAGGGTGTCCTTAAGCGCTTACCGTTCAAGGCAACAAGGCCCACATCCGCTGCCACCAGCCTGGGACCAAAGAGTTACAGCCTCAAACAGAGGCATGAACAGACTCTTAAATCTTAATAAGTCCAAAGGCTAAACTTGCCCTGTCTACAGGGAACTCTCCCAAAGCTATGAAGCTTCACTTAAACTGGTAGCGTGCCCAAGCAGCAAGACTGAATTTAGTCTGGTTCCAAGTAACCACAAATAAAGCTTATAGATTAACTACAATTTATTAAGAAAACAAGCAGTTACAAAATTAGGAAAGGCTTAAAAGAACTAAGATAAGAACACTTAACTAAGGTACACAGTAAAATAAGAAAACAACCAGTAGTGTCATTCACAAACGAGCTGCCGGAACGCGAGGCGGGACTTACCGCCTGATTGGCTGGCCGTTCATGATGCATCGCTGCCTGCCCGACCGCTGCGCGGGCACCCCTGGCTTCGGAGGGGGTGCCCGCTTGCCTGGGGAGCACGCTGGGTGCCTAGGCGAGCCGCGGAGGGGTGCACCACCCGGAGGGAGCCCCCGTGGCGGGCGGGCAGGCAGCGACGCATCAGGGACTGCCTGTCAATCAAGCGGTAAGTCCCGCCTCGCGTTCCGGAGGCTCGTTTGTGAATGACACTACTGAAAACAACTGTATGCCTAACTCTAGACTAGGCCCTAGTACCTGCAAGGTAGCTGGCCTTCTCAGTCCAATGCAGGCAGCAGGTCCATGCTGGGCATCTTGGACAGGCTTGGAGAAGGTGACCTCAATGGTGTCTTGATGGTGTGTTATGTCTTGATCTGTACCCCCCAAATTGGGTATCTTTATACCTCCTCTAGCACAATCAGTTATCCAATCAGGATAAAGGTTGGCCATCTCCTGATGGGGTGATGGAACATTCGGAGGTCACAGAATGGTCAGAAAAGGTTCCCTACACAACCTAAGTGATGGCCGCCTCCCAAGCCTGCCCACATCCCGCCTTCCCCCCACCCACATTTTCCCTCCCTCACCCAATCCCCATGCGCTGATGCAAGGGGTGCAATAGGATTGCGCTGCCCATCATGTCCCCCCTCAGGCGCCTTTTTTCCAGACGGAAGAGCCCCAAACGCTGCAGTCTTTCTTCATAAGGGAGGTGCCCCAGCCCCGTAACCATTTCCGTCACTCTCTTCTGCACCTTTTCCAGCTCCACTATGTCCTTTTTGAGATGTGGTGACCAAAACTGTATGCAATACTCCAGATGTGGCCTTACCGTCTATTTGTATAATGGCATAATAACATTGGCTGTTTTATTCTCAACCCTTTTTTTAATTACCCAAATTACTCCTGTCGGCTTTCCCCCAGGGGTCAGTTTAAAAGCTGCTCTGCCACCTTTTTAATGTTATGCACCAGCAGCCTGGTTCCACTTTGGTTCAAGTGAAGCCTCTTGTACAGGCCTGGCTTGTCCCAAAATGTTCCCCAGTGCCTAATGAATCTAAACCCCTCCTCCCAATACCACCATCTCATCCACGCATTGAGACCCCTGAGCTCCGCCTGCCTAGCTGGCCCTGCGTGTGGAATTGGTAGCATTTCTGAGAACGCTACCTTGGGGGTCCTGGCCTTCAGCTTCCTGCCTAGCAACCTAAATTTGGCTTCCAGGACCTCCTGGCTACATTTGCCCACATCATGGGTGCCAACATGCACCACGACCACTACCTCCTCCCCAGCACTCTCTACCAGCCTATCTGGACGAGACATGATGTCCACAACCTTCGCACAGGGTAGGCAAGTCACCATGCGGTCCTCACATCCATCACATACCCCCCTCTCTGTATTTCTAACTAGAGTCACCCACTACAAGGAGCCCACAACCCCCCTCCCACCAAAGAGCATCCTTACTGCGACTGGATTTGGGCTCATCACTGGAAGAAGGGGTTGCCACTGGGGAACTGCTTCCCTTGATACCAGGCTGATGCCCTCCAGCCCTGAGACTTCTTTTCCCAGCAGCTGATGAGCTGCCTCTCTGAGGGTGGGACGAAGCTTGCAAGTCTCCACAAACCCCATCGTGGTCCCTCTCTGCCTGCCTCTGCTTCTCCAGGTATGCAAGCAAGGCCTCTAGGGAGCAGACCCATTCCCTGAGTCCCTGAAGCTCCTTGCACCCGAGGACACACCCACGACTTATGCCCCAGAGGCATGTAATTATACATGTGGCACGCTGTGCAAAACTCTGGATAGCCCCCACCCAACTGGTGGCTGCCTGACTGCCTGGCTATGTTTGTTTTTAAGTTCTAAAGTTTGAAAGGAGTCTGAGGCCCTGGCTCCCTCGCCCTGCTGCTCAACTTGCCCAGATGCATAACTCACACTTCTCACCAGGCACTTTGTCGCAGAGGCTGCACTTCATTGCTGGACGGTACCTGCTGCTTGTGAGGCACTTGCTAGAAGGTGCTGCCACTCTCTCTCTCTCTCCCTCTCCCTGCTCTGGCCCCATCTCTACCTCCTCTCCTTTTCTTAGGTCTTCAAAAATGGCCAGTGTGAGGGCAGGAATTGTGGGGAAGCTCCTCTCTCCAACCTGGTTTGAATAAGTCCTGGTAGGAGAGGAGGCAAGAGCAGGGGGGGGGGGTCTTAGAAGGCCACCCTCAGGAAGGAACCAGACAGCAGCGGCACCAGCACCTCACAAACCTTTCAGAATTCTTTGAAAAGGTCAACAGACATGTGGATGGTTGCAAACCTGTGGATATTATAACCTGGATTTTCAGAAGGCATTTGACATGGTCCCTCACCAAAGGCTGCTGAGAAAACTTCATCCTCAAGGAATAAGAGGGCTGGTCCTCTCATGGAAGAGGAAGTGGTTGAAGAAAAGGAAACAGAGGGTGGGTGTCAATGGGGATTTTGACAATGGGTGATCACCCCCACCAGTTCCTCCTGCATCATGGCGCCTCTCCTCGGTGCCCTCGGGCTGACATTGCTGCTAGTATCAGCCCAACTGTTACCAGTAAAGCTCCCTCTTTATTTTACTTTATTCATGGTTATACTCTAAAATCAAGCAACAAGTCACAGGTCTAAAGCAAAATGCAGGATTAGAGGTCACAAGACTTTGGTCCAGCCTGAAGACTCCTTATCTGCCCCCTTCTATCACACATCCTAGAAGGAAAATGATAATCTCATTATCTCTAAATCAGTGGTTCTCAACCTTTTTTCCACCGGGACCCACTTTTTACTATGACAGCCTGTTGGGACCCCCAACCATAATTGGGAGCAAGTTGCATCGAACTCACTGACAGCACAATTCTATGCATGTCCACAATTCTATGCCCTGCAGACTCTCTCAGGGCTGGAGAGCCGCCGCCCATCCTGCACGCTGCTCCCAGGGAGTCCCGCTCTGGCCCGTGAGTGCACGCGGGATGGCAGCCTCGGACGTGCATTGACTCACGAGTCGGCCCCATGCCGCCCAATGAGCATCCCTCCCGGGAAAGCGCACGTGGGCGGGAGGCCTCCCTGGGCAACGCCCCTGCGCGCCTCCTCCCGAGTAGTCCCATGGCGTGCCTCCTCCCGAGTAGTCCCATGGCGCCCCGTGAGGCTTCCAAGGTGAGAAATTCCGCAGCTCCCTTTTAGTGTCTTCCTTTGACTTGGGCCAAGCTTCGTCCCCCACCCCCGCAGACCCGTTTCTCCCCCCCTCCGTGTGTGTTTTGGAGGGAGGTTCCGGCGACCCCTGCAAAATGCTTGTTCGACCCCCAAAGGGGTCCCGACCTCCAGGTTGAGAACCGCTGCTCTAAATGAATGTAATCCTGTCAGGCATCTTTGCATTGTTTATATTTTGTATTTACTCTTCTGAATGCAACTCCCGGAAAACTTGTATGTTGCATACCTACATTTTACATTACATTAACTTATGCAAACTTATTACATTTACTTATGCAAACCTCATCTAGCTTCTGCTGGCACCAGAGTAATGTGCATTTTTGCTGACACCACTAGCTATGTTCACATCCTGCTCTATTAGGAGGAATCCCTGCATTCATACCTAAGTTATCCATTCATACATTAAAGCCAACACACACACAATTACACATTAACCCCATGCACGTAAAAGCAACTCCAAAAATCCTTAAATACTAAGGCAATTTGACTAGCAAATGGTCACTCCCCGAGTGTCCACATGCTGCACACAGAACTGCTGACCAACGGACCCTTTTCCCTGATTTCTATCAGATGCACCAAATACACTCACACGACACTGCACCCGCCACTATAGGTACATTCTGATCAAGGTATTACACTAGCTCATTCTTTTAAGTATATAAGTGTATCTTAATAAAGACACCATGTTATTGGAAGTATTTCTCTCAGAGCCAAAGCCTATGCATGTCTACTCAGAAGTAAGTCCCATTGTTTCCAATGGGGCTTATTCCCAGGAAAGTGTGTATAGGATTGCAGCCTCAGTCTCTTCTCCAAGAAAACAGGGATTTCTGCATTACGCTGTCTTGTTTATCCAGCCTACAATTCCATGTTCCAACTGAGCTGAAGCTGTAAAATATATTAATTCCCCTAAAACTCACGGCACTCGCACTGAGTGCCACAGGGGTGCCAGTCCTGTCAGGCGCCTTTTTTCCAGACTGAAGAGCTGCCAAGACTAGCCCAGGAGTGGCAAACACAAGGCCTGCAGGGCAGGTGTGCGTTGGCTATCCTGTCATTTGCAGCGGATGAGCTCCTGCTTGAGCACCAAGTGCTTATTCCTGGCCAGGATCGCCTTAATGCCTTAATGTATTTGTTCATAAATGACCTGGAGGCAGGGACAAACAGCGAGGTGGCCAAGTTTGCGGGTGACACAAAACTTTTCCGGGTGGTGAAGACCAGAGGGGATTGTGAAGAGCTCCAGAAGGATCTCTCCAAGTTGGGGGAATGGGCAGCACAATGGCAGATGCGTTTCAACGTAGACAAGTGTAAAGTGATGCACATTGGGGCAAAACTTCACCTATAGGCTTATGGGTTCTGAGCTGTCTGTGCCAGCTCAAGAGAGAGATCTTGGGGTGCTGGTGTACAATTCAATGAAGGTATCGACCCAGTGTGCGGCAGCAATTAAGAAGGCCAATTCCATGCTTGGGGTCATTAAAAAAGGGGTTGAGAATAAAACAGCCAATATTGTCATGCCATTGTACAAATCGATGGTAAGGCCGCCCCTGGAATATTGTGTCCAGTTCTGATCGCCGCACCTCAAAAAGGACATAGTGAAGTTGGAAAAGGTGCAGAAGAGAGCAACAAAAATGATTACGGGGCTGGGGCACCTCCCTTATGAAGAAAGACGGCAGCGTCTGGGGCTCTTCACCTAGAAAAAAGGTGCCTGAGAGGGGACATGATTGAGACATACAAAATTATGCACGGAAGGGATAGAGTCAATAGAGGGATGTTTTTTTTCCCTCTCCCAAAACACCAGAATCAGGGGGTATCCGCCAAAACTGAGGGTTGGGAGAGTTAAAACAGATAAAAGGAAGTACTTTTTTACCCAGCGGGTAGTTAATCTGTGGAACGTTTTGCCGCAGGAGGTGGTGATGGCATCTGGTCTAGATGCCTTTAAGAGGGGATTGGACGGATTTCTGGAAGAAAATCGTGGCAATGATGGATTGTGCAACCTCCTTACATCAGTAATAGGCTACTTCAGAGTACCGGGTGCAAGGGAGTGGCAACAGGATGCAAGCATCTTGTTGTCTCATGCCTCCCTGGGGCACCTGGTGGGCCGCTGTGAGATACAGGAAGCTGGACTAGATGGGCCTTTCGCCGGATCCAGCAGGGCTCTTCTTATGCCGTCACTGCCTACTTTATGAAGTCACTTCCGGCCCTCAGCAGCCACCATGGGCGCTGTTCGAAATGAGCTTGACACACCCGTGTGGCCGAAGCTCAATGCCTGTTAACTGAGCATGTGCAGAGCGTCCCGGGCTGGAGGGCTCCTTGCTGGGCACGAGGCCGCCACAGCACCCGGGGCGGGGGTGGGGGGGAGATAGGAAGCGGGCCAAGCAGCCCCCGCCCCCGCGCGACGTCCGGCCCTGGAGAGGCGCCCCCTGCAGGCGGGGAGGTCCCGGCCTGGCTCCTGCACTTCCGCGCGGGCCCCGCAGGCAGCTCGATCCCGGCCCCAGCGGCGAAGGATGGGCGGAACTGCCGGCGGGAGCACTGAAAGGGTTAAGTGGCCGGGCTCGGCGACCGCCGTGCCAAGCTTCGGAAGAGCCGAACTGCGCCTGCGCGCCTGGGCAAGGCCAACGGCGACGCGTGCGCAGAAGGCGGGGCGCGCCTGGCGCCTGCGCACTGCTTGCCGCGGGTCCCGAATACAAGATGGCGGCGACGGCTGCCGGGGTGAGGCGGCGGCGGCGTGACGGCGGTGGGGAGCGGAGCGGCTCCCGGCGCCCCCAGGCCCCGCACTCAGGTGAGGGGGCGGGGCGCCGCGCGCTGAAGCCCCTCCTTCGCCGCCGGCAGGGGCGGGGCCTCGCGCAGGGCGCGCGCGGGGAGGTGGCGGCGGCGCCGCCGACGAGGAGCCGCCGCCGCCGCCATCTTGGAAGGCGCGCGCTCCCCCGTCCGTGCACGCGCCGCTCCCCCCCCCCCATCCTGCGCCTCTGCTCGGCTCCCGAGGGGGCTGCCGGGGGGCTCGGCGGTCCCTGGGCGGGTCTGCTGCGCGGGAGCCCGGAGGGAGCCCAGGACCCCCTCGCGGCCGCCGTGAGGCTCCTGCGCCCCGGGCCGCCTCCGGGCGAGCTCCGTCGGTGGGCTGCGAGGTAGACTCCGCCTGCAGCTGGAGGCTCGGCGGCGAGCAGCCCTGAAGGCGACCTCGGCTCTCCCGTCTCTCCCCAGCGCCGAGTTCCGGGCCGGCGGCGCCCCCGGCCAGCGCGAGGCTCTGATCGTCCTCGGCCAGCTCGCGAGGATCCTGCCAGGCCGGCGCCAGCCGTGAGTAGCCCGCCTGGTGCCTGGAAGCTCGGACAGCGCTGTTGGCGGCTGCCGCTGGGCCGGCTCCCTCCGTCCATCCGTCCGTCCCTGCGGAAGCCGAGCAAGGAAGTTCGTCTCCAGGACCCGTGGCCTTTTGTGCGGCTGAGCCAGCCCCCTGTGGGTATCTCCTCCTCTTTCTGCAACGTGCACTTCCAAACGCTTTAATTAATCCGCACTCGGCGTATCTCGCCTAGCCGTGCAGCACTGCTGGCTGCAGCCCTTCCACCGCTACGCCGGATGTATCGCCAGATGCGCTTTGTTATGCGTCAAACTTCGGGGTGCAGCCTCATTCCGTTGTCTGCCTCTTGCGGAGGCCAGCGTCCTTCTCTCCAATTAAACTGGGCTCTGTTTAATCGACATTCTAGGCGTTCCACCAGTGTTCTGTTTTTCCTTCATGCCAAACTGCGTAGAGTGTTACAAATTTCTCCTGAGTTCCTCTGGAGGCTGCATTGTGTGGTGTCAGACCATTAGGTCCAGTCCAGCAGCTCTCCAGGGTCTCCAGCTGAGGGGTCTTTGGCAGAAGCCCTCTGTGAAGAGGCTGCTAGTCTGAACTGAAGGCCCTCTGCATTCCGGCAGAGACTGTCCCCACTGAGCCATGGCCCTCTTCTCAGGTTCATGTGAAACAGAGTGCACAATTCAAGGAAATTAAACAAGTGCTTCCTCTCCCTGGGAACTCCCAGCTTCACAGTGTTGCAAGGGACATCTGCAGCTCTGCTGTAGAGCAAGAGTCTTCTGGCTAAGCTGCATTTCTTTAGGTCCCCATGATGGTTGTGTCCTGAACCCTGCAGCACAGGGGCAGTGGGACTTGGTGCAGCTTTGAACCTGGCCCTGACTTGGGAGAAGAGTCCCTTCGATCTCAGATGATCTTGTTGCCTCTTTGCACACTCAGTATGACTCTCCAACAAGTGTGGAGATCAAATGTGGCAGAGAGAAGCAGAAAGAGCCTCTTGTCACTTCCCCGTGGGCAGGTGTCCCTTCTAGGTTGCCACATTCCCGGGGCAGGATCTGAATTTTACTTAATGATTTTTTCCCCCCACAAACAACTTTTCACAAGGCAGTGTACAGTTCTGTGCATTCTTCCCATTTGCCGTGAGTCTACCTACACTGCTCTATTTCTTATGCCAAGGTTGAGAGGGCAGCTGTGCTCTGGGTTCTCCTCCCACCCTCAATCTGGAAGGAAGGAGGAAGGGCTGGGGGGCTGACAAGGAAGGACTGTGTGAGCACAATGTGCTAATGGGCAGTTTGTGAGGCCACGCATTAAGCAAGAGCTGCTGTGTGTTTAGTTAACCCCTCATGTGCAGCGTTGTACTCCTCTGTTCTGGCCTGGGGTCATGGCTTGATGGGAAAGGACTGCCCAGGAAGAGGGACTGTGGCTGCTGAGAGTAGGTAAAGCTGCTGCCCTTACAAATGAAGCCTTGTAGGTGTCCATTGGAGATGAGAAATCATTTTACAGGCCTCAGTCATTGTGGTAGACGGCTAAGTAGAGCCATTACCATGCCTGACAGTTTCCCAGTGAAGCTCAGTTGCAGAACGAGCGGCTCCTTGATGAGCTTCCCAGAGACCCTGGTCAAGTTGACAGTGAAGCCAACCTTGCAGTCGCTGTGCTCAGGCAGCTTGTTTTGGAAACCGTTGAACGGCTAGCGGGATCTCAAGATGTGTCCAGGGTCCGTGCGCATGATGCCTGCACCCATTCAGACCCTGACTCATTGGCGCCAGTAAGGGGTAGTGTGGAAGACAGCCAACCAGCCTTCCCAGTCTGCTGCAGCAACATGTGGACTTCAGCTGACTGAGCAAGGAGGGATTGATTGCAAGTTGGGCAGCCATTTCAACATACTCAGCGCTTGTGCTTTTCCATATCCTTTCAGTGTCTCTTGGTCCCTGCTGGCCCAGTTTTTATTAGAAAAATCTCTGGAGGGGAAGCGGTAAGGCCCGTAGCTTAGAGCCACTTCAACCATGCAGAGTGGAGTTTGTGTGGTGCAGCTGACGAGGTCCACAAACTCCACAGTAGTAACTCGGGGCACAATCCTAAACTGAGTTAGGCTGGCATAAAATAAACCAGCAAAGTTTGGCCAGCCCAAGGGACAGCGTAAAGTATGTTTGGACCACTCTTGGAGTCAGGCGCCAGCACACAGACATGAGCCAGCCTCTCTGACTCCGAGAGTAGTCCAAAAACACTATTATACGGTGGCCCTTGTGCTGGCCTAACTTTACTGGCTTGTCTTATGCCAGCCTCACTCCAGTTTAGGGTTGTGCTCTCAGAAAGAGGAATCCGCAGAGGGCTTGATGGTCGTCATTTCCTCACAACTGCTTTGCGGCCTGCATGTGCTCTCTGTGCAGGTCTACTGGGTGGGTGGGAAGCAGGAAGCTAAAACATTAGCTGGCTAGGCTGGGGTAGGGAATCCCCCCTCCCAGATGTACCTGCTGCTTTATGGGGCCAGGACGTATGTGTGTGTGGGGGGGACACACGTTGTGTTGACCTGGGCTAGTGTGTTCAGTGCGTTTGGTGGTCTCCTATAAGAGAAAGGGGGTGGGTCTGCGCTGGGTCCCTGCAGGGCAGCCTGCAGGCTCCATCAGGATGGGTGGGCCAGTTGTCCAGGGGTGTGGAGTGATGTGTGGTGATGCTGTTGCTTTGTGTTCCCTCCAGTGCAAATGTGGAAAAATGGCCAACGAGAACCATGGCAGCTCCAGGGAGGAGGCTGCTCTGCTGAGCCATTCTCCCGGCACCTCCCACCAGAGCCAGCCAAGCTCCCCCAAGCCGGCCCGGCTGGTGCAGGATTTGCCAGGTACTTGCTGGGGGTGGGGAGTGGTGCTGAGAGAGCTGCCTGCCTGTGGCCGGGGGTGCGGGGTGGGGAATCAGGCCTCCCAGCTTCCTTTCACCCCACCATTCTGACTCTTGTGCTCTCTCGCAGATGAGCTGGTTCAGGCTGGCTGGGAGAAGTGCTGGAGCAAGCGGGAGAGCCGTCCGTACTATTTCAACCGCTTCACCAACCAGTCGCTCTGGGAGATGCCGCTCCTAGGGCAGCATGACGTCATTGTGAGTGGCTGGCTGGCTGGCTGGCTGTCCTCGTCCAGGCAGAAGGAATTGGGGGCATGAGGGGAGGGGACGTCCTGGCCGCCTGCAGCCTGTTGGCCCTGGGGTGCCCTCCCAGCCTTTGTGCAGGCAACGCGGGTTTGCTAGCTGGGCTCCTTTCGAGTGCCGGGCCTGCTTGCTGCACCTGGGTGGGATGGGGGAGCCCAGGGCTCACCACTAAACTGCTCCTCTTTCTGGGTGCCTCTAGTCCGACCCTCTGGGCCTGAATGCAGCTCCAGTGCCTGCAGAAGGGGGAGTGGGCGATGCGGCCCTTGAGAGCAAGACACGGAAACGGAGACTTTCGGAGGAGGTTCAGCCCAGTGGCAACAGCCTCAAGAAGCCCAAGGTAGGCGCCACTTCCCCTCTGAGCACTTCCTGTTTCCAGGGTAGACTGAAGCTGTAAACGGCGCTTCTCCTAGGAGTAGCGGAGCTCACCGACTATCCAGCGATCAGGTAGGATAGTCTTGAGAAGCCGTGTGGCAGTAATCAGGACGTCGTGGTGGATCACAGGCTGAACACGAGCAGCAGTGTGGTGCTGATGCATTATTGGGATGATAATCCCAAAACTCTCTGCGAGGCAGAGACCACAGGCCAGGAGAGGAAATGATTCATTCCGCACTGCGTGGGGCAGGCCTTGCTCCTACCGTGTCCACTTTGGGACCTCGCATTTTAATGACATGGGTAAGTTGGAGCAAGCTCAGAGCGGGGTAGCTGGGGTGGTGGGCAGGTCTGGAAGCCAAGTCCTGTGAGGAGTGAGAAGCGGGGAGGCCCGAGAGGCAGGAAGGGCTCAGGCAGTGGAAGGGCGGATGTGCAGAAGGGGAGGGCTGGCTCTTGCTGGCTGCTGAGGGAGGGGCTGGGGCCGTTGGGTTGCCACTACAACAAAGTGGGTTTAGACTAGGCAAGCCAAAGAACCACAGACTCAGAGAGCTGGATGAGTCGACCTTGTAGGTCCCGTCCAACTCCCAGGCTGTGGCAGGAAATTCTCCTAAAGCATCTCCAGAAGTTGCCTGTCCAGCCTCTGCCTGAACATCTCCCGGGAGTAAGAATCCATCCCCTCCCTTGGCAAGCTGCTCCACTGCCACACCGCCCTGGCTGCTGTCCCACTGGAGTCTTCTCTCCTGGAGGTCCAGTCTGCAGGTGCTGTCTGGCGCTGGAACGGCCTGCCTCGTGCAGCTGTGGCCTCTTATCTGGAGGCTTTCCGGCAGAGGCGGGATGGCCACCTGTCAGGGATGCTGCAGTTGCTTGTGCTGAGCAGGGGCTTGGACGTGCGGACCTCCCAGACCCCTTCGGGGCAGAAGGCTGTGGTCACAGGAGGTGACGCGGGCAGGGCTTGTCTCCTTCCCCAGCAAGTGAGGAGGCCTCTCCAGTCGCCTTCTGGGCTGTGAGGGAGTTGGCGCACTTGCGGTGCAGGCAGGGAGTGTGGGGGAGGGGGGCCTCTCTCCGACCTGTCACTCTGCAGAGTTGGAGGAACCTGCTGAGAACAGGTCAGCGTCGGAGTCTCCTGATGCCCCCCGGGGCAATAATGGGGCAGAAGGTGCCCAACAGACAGCCTTGCGTGCCCCCGCCTTCTCCAGGGTCATGTGGCCTCCCTCCCTGCCTCCCCCCCTCCCTCCCAGGTGGACGTGCCAGGGAACCCGCCGGCCCAGCCAGCCCTGAGCGTCTCCAGCACTCCTGGGACTCCGCTGCTGAAGCTCTGGGGGGTCTCTCCTGAGGACAAGCAGGCAGCCCTCTTGCGGCCAACTGAGTGAGTCTCCGTCCCAGGGGAGGGGTGGGGTGGGGGTGGGGCGAACCCGCTCAGTGGTTCCTGCCCTCGGGGCAGCTGCCCTGTGGCCGGAGCGTGGGGGGGGCGCCGAGAGGGGCCTCGCTGCTCTGCAGCCCCCTGCCTGGCCCTGGGCCTGGTGACGCCTGGGCCGTGTTCCGCTGCTCCTGCGCAGGGTGTACTGGGACCTGGACGTGCAGACCAACGCCGTCACGAAGCAGCGGGCGCCGTCGGCCGTGCTGACCCCTCACCCGGAGGTGGAGCTGCTCCGGTCCCAGCTGATGCTGAAGCTGCGCCAGCATTACCGGGAGCTCTGCCAGCAGCGAGAAGGTGCCTGCCCTGCCCCCCTGCCCGCCCCCTCGCCCCCACCCTCTGCACCCTGCAGGGCCCTGGCCTGGCCAGCTGGGCCGTGACGGCTGCGCTCTGTGCTCCTGCCAGGAATCGACCCTCCCCGGGAGTCCTTCAACCGCTGGATGCTGGAGCGGAAGGTGGTGGACAAAGGGACGGACCCCCTGTTGCCCAGCAGCTGCGAGCCCGTCGTCTCCCCATCCATGTTCAGGGAAATCATGAACGACATTCCCATCAGGTAGTGGCGGGAGGGTGGGGAGGGCGGCGGCGGCAGCAGCAGGGGCCCTCCCTCCGGGGCTGGGGAGCGGCCTGGCCCGGCCCTCCTCACGGCCTTCCCCATCCGGGCGTGTGCTGCAGGTTGTCCCGAATCAAGTTCCGGGAGGAAGCCAAGCGACTGCTCTTCAAGTACGCGGAGGCAGCCAAGAGGCTCATTGAATCCAGGTTAGGATTCATTGATGGTGGGGCTGTTGGGGCCGAGGGTGGGGGTGCCGCGGAGCCTTCAGAGAAGGCGGCCCAGGGCAGGAGCTGGGGGTTCGCGTGGACCAGCCAGGGCTGCAGGCCGCCCGCCTGGCACGAGCGAGCCCTGGGGGTGGAGGGAGGGCCAACGCCTGTGGCTCTGTGTGCAGGAGCGCCTCTCCAGACAGCAGGAAAGTGGTGAAGTGGAACGTGGAGGACACCTTCAGCTGGCTGCGGCGGGACCACTCGGCCTCCAAGGAAGACTACATGGTCAGTGGGCTGACATCCGCGGGGAGGGGAGGAGAGGAGGGTGGAGCCGCTGGGTGTGTGTGTGGGGGGGGGAATGGCTTGCTACTTCAGTCAGAAGTCCCACAAAACCTTGGGACAGGAAGGGAGCTTAGAGGCCATCCAGTTCTCCCCTGCGGTGTGTGGGCTGCAGCATCCCTGAGAGGCAATCATCTGGCCTCTGCTGGAAGACTTCCCAGGAGCCCCCCCCACACACACACGACACAAAGCAGGCTGCTCCAGGATCAGGCAGCTCTCCTGCCAGTGAAATGCTTTGTCACGTCGAGCTAAGTCAGCTTCCCTGCCGTTTCAGTCTGGCGGTTCGAGACCTGCCCCCTGGAGCCACAGAGTGTCCGCCCCCCCCCCCGGAAGCCTGAATGTGGCTCTCTTTCCCCTCCACCCTAAGCAGGCTGAGCTCCATCAAGTGCTCCTCGTTCGCTGCATTTCCAGCTTATCAGTGTCCCTCCTAGAACGCAGTGCCCAAAACCGGGTGCAGGACTCCAAGCGAAGTCCGAGGAGCGCAGAAGAGAGCAGAGCTGCTGCTTCTCGTGACCGACCCCCTCAGGCCCAGCAAGGCGCTCTCTGCTTTGGCAGCCGCCTCCCGCTGCCGGCTCAGGGCCAGCTCCACCTTCTCCAGCTCCACCACGTCCTTTTTGAGATGTGGCGACCAGAACTGTGTGCAGTACTCCCGATGTGGCCTTGCCGTGGATTTGTACAATGGCACAATCATAAATTGGCTTGAAGCTCAGCATGAAAAAAACGAAGATCATGGCAACCACTCCCATCTCTTCCTGGCAAACAGAAGGGGAAGAAATGGAAGCAGTGACAGACAGATCACCGCAGATGGTGACTGCAGCCATGAAATTAAAAGACATTTACTTCTTGGGAAGAAAGCTATGGCAAACCTAGACAACTTAATAAAAATCCGGGACATCACCCTGCCAACAAAGGTTCGCCTAGTCAAAGCTATGGTTTTCTCAGTAGTCATGTATGGCTGTGAGAGCTGGACCATAAGGAAGGCGGAGCACTGAAGAATAGATTTTTTTGAATTATGGTGTTGGAGAAGACTCTTGCGAGTCCCCTGGACTGCAAGGAGATCCAATCGGTCAGTCCTCCAGGAAGTCGAGCCTGATTGTTCCTTGGAAGCTTGAATACTTTGGCCACCTCATGAGAAGAGAGGACTCTGTAGAAAAGACCCTCATGCTGGGAAAGATGGAAGGCAAAAGGAGAATGGGGGGCAGAGGATGAGATGGTTAGATAGTGTCACCGAAGCAATGAACATGAAATTAGGCGAACTCCGGAAGCTAGTGGGACAGGGAGGCCTGGCGTGCTGTGGTCCAGGGGGTCGCAAAGAGTCGGACATGACTTAGTGACTGAACAACAACATAATCATATTGGCCATTTTATTCTCAGTCCCTTTTTAATTATCCAAAGCATTGTTGGCCTTCTTCACAACTACCGCACACTGGGTCAACACTTTTCATTTCATCAATCACGACAAGATCTCATTCCTGATCCATCACAGACAGCTCAGAACCCATTAACCTATATGTGAAGTTTTGATTTTTTTTCCTGAATGTGCATCACCTACACTTGTCTACATTGAAATGCATCTGCCATTTGGCTGCCCATTCCCCTAGTTTGGAGAGATCTTCGTTGAGCTCTTCACAATCCCTTCTGGTTTTCACCACCCGGAAAAGTTTAGTGTCATTCGCAAATTTGGCCACCTCATTGCTTATTCCTGATTCCCGGTCATTTATGAACAAGTTGAAAAGCACCAGTCCCAGGACAGATCCTTTGGGCATACCACCTTTCACTTCTCCATTGTGAAAAATGCTCGTTTCACCTACTCTTTGTTTCCTGGCCCTCAACCAATTCTTAATCCATAAGAGGACCTGCCCTCTTATTCTCTGATGGTGAAGTTTTTTCAGCAGCCTTTAGTGAAGGACTGTGTCAAACACCTTCTGAAAATCCAGATAGATGATATCCATGGGGTCGCTCCCATCCATACGCCTATTGACCTTTCTAAAAGGTTCGTGAGGCAAGACTTACCCTTACAGAAGCCATGCTGACTTCCCTTTAGCAGCGCTTATTCTTCTACGTGCTTTTTTATCTTTGATTAGGCTTTCTACCATCTTATCCGGCACAGACATTAGGATGAGTTTCCTGGGTCACCTCTCCTTTTTTAAAGATTTAAAAATATTTACATTTGTAATCCTTTGGCACTGTGGTGCTTTTAAGGGACAAGTTGGATACTATAGTTAAGAGATCATCAACTTTGTTTTTTAATTCATTAATAACTCTTGGGCTGATACTATTTGGGCCCAGTGACTTATTGATCTTTAACTTGTCAGGTCTAAAACGTCTCTCTTAACCTCTAATTGACTTAATTCATTAGTTAGGAGGGGCTGGTTGGGCAGTGGTATCTGCCCGATGTCTTCTGCCATGAAGTCAGATGCTAAGAATTCATTTAATTTCTCTGCAATCTCCAAGTCCCCTTTTATCTCCTCTCTCCCTCCCTCACAATCCAGCGGGCCAACTGCCTCTCTGGCAGGTTTTCTACTCTTAACATACTTGAAGTAGCTTTTATTGTTCCCCTTTATGTTGCTGGCCATGCATTCCTCTAAGTCTTTCTTGGCCTCCCGTATCTCCCTCTTACATGTCTTCTGCCAGAGTTTTTTCTTTTTTCTTTTCTTCATTTGGGCAAGACTTCCATTTCTGGAAGGAAGCTTCCTTGCTCTTTACAGCCTCTCTCACTTTGTCAGCCATGCAGGCACCCTCCTGGACGTAGTCGAGCACTTCTTTCTTTGCAGTATACGCTCCCACTGGGCCTCCACTACTACTATTACTGTGTTTTAACTACTGCTGCTGCTTTAACTACTCCGTACTACTCCTGCTGCTTCTCGTTCACCGAGTAGCTGACCTTCTTGTTGCTTGACTTCTCAGACAGGGCTTCGTACAGCCACACTGATTCCTTAAGTTCAGACATTTACCAACTCTTCATCTCACGGGACTTGTTTGTGACTGGTCCTTCAGTGTCTCCCCATTCCTTGTGGACCCCAGAAGGATAAAGCTGGGTGGGCCCTTGAAGGCTGCCCGTGGCCGCAGCATCCCCAGTGGGTGGCCGAAGGCTCCGGCAAGGGAGAATGGCTTCTGCTCCCATTCTGAAGAAGGTGGTTCCGCCCCAGCCCCAGCCGCCTTCCACAACACCAGGAGGTCCGTCCTACGCTGAATCGAAAGGCCTTGTTGGCCCCTCTCTTTGAGCAGTGGGGTCTGGTTGCTGTGGGGTTGGTGGGGAGAGGGCAGCCTCCCTCCTGGGGGCTTGTATCTCCATGGCCTTGGTCTTCTGCTGCTGGGCCCCTGCGTGTGTGCGGCATCCTTGTCTTCCACAGTTGTGCCGCCTTCTTGGACACTGGCTGGCTTCCCTCCTGTAGGGGGTCCTGCTCTCAGCAGCCGCAGCCGCTTTGCCCCCCCCCCCATGTTCCAAAGTCTGCTGCTCTGAAGTCCGGGGTGCTCCTCTCAAGGCACTCAGCTGTTCCCTGTCTCCATGACGCAAATTCCAGGAAGACGTGGGGCCTCCTGCTCCTATAGGTCCCTGCCCCTTCCTGTTCATCCAGCCCTTCCTCCCCACTGATGAGGTCTGAGGTGGCCCCGCCCCAGGGCCTGCCTTGTACTTCTGGCTCATAGAGCTGTCCCCGAGGCGTGCCAGAAGCTGAGGCCACTCCGCCTTGGCAGAAGGGCTTTCCCTGCAGCCGGCCGGGGAGTTGGAAGTCTCCCGTTATCACCTTTGGAATCTGACAGTGTGGCTGAACTCCCTTCCTGTGCCACAACCTTCCACCGAAGAGGCTGCCTGAAAAGCAGCCTGCAGGCCACGTCCTCCCGCTTCCCGGCCAGAAGCCTCGCAGCCCTTCGCGATTCCTCCTCTCGAGGCTGGGCCTGGCAGGGTTGTCTCTTCTCCCTCTGGCCCACAGGACCGCCTGGAGCACCTGCGCAAGCAGTGCGGCCCCCACGTGTCTGCCGCGGCCAAGGACTCCGTGGAGGGCATCTGCAGCAAGATCTACCACATCTCCCTGGAGTACGTCAAGCGCATCCGCGAGAAGCACCTGGCCATCCTCAAGGAGCACAACATACCCGGTGGGTGCATACCTGGCAGGAGAGTCCGAGTGGAGATGGGAGTGGCAGTGGCTCCTCCTGTGGGGCAGGGAGGCTGCAGTTGCCGCTGCTCCGCATTGGGGTGTTTGGCGTGGGGGGGCCGGCACCTGCCCGGCGTGGCTCCGCTCGTGTGCTGCAGGGCAGGCAGAGCCCGTGTGGGACTGACCGGGGGGGGGCACCCTCTTCACAGCGGAGGTGGAGCCGGCGGAGCTGCAGGACCGGCTCGTCTACTGCTACCCCATGAGGCTGGCAGTCCCTTCCCCGCCTCTGCCCGGCGTGGAGATGCACGTGGAGAACAACATGGTCTGCGTGCGCTACAAGGGCGAGATGGTGAAGGTCAGCCGCAGCTACTTCAGCAAGTTGGTAGGTGGCAGGGGAGGGCCTGGGGGGGGCGCTCAGAAGTCCCCTGTGGGGCAAGCAGCGGGTGCTGGGAGGACTGCCTGGGCAAGGCCCATCTGGACCCCCCCTTCTCCTCCCGCAGTGGCTGCTCTATCGCTACAGCTGCATCGACGACCCGGGCTTTGAGCGGTTCCTGCCGCGCGTCTGGTGTCTCCTCCGCAGGTACCAGGTATGGGCTGTCCTGCTGGATTTGGGCGGCCGCGGAGGCATCGCTGCGGCTGGGCCCGCTGGCGTGCTGGGCTTCGTTGGGGTGGGGTGCGGTTGCTTGGACAGTTCCCTGGGGTTGGTGCTCGTGAGCTGGGGGGGCACACTGCTCAAGCGGCTCTTCTCCTCAGATGATGTGTGGAGTCGGCCTCTACGAAGGGACTGGCCTGCAGGGGGCGCTCCCAGTCCACGTCTTCGAAGCCCTCCACAAGCTCTTTGGGGTGAGCTTTGAATGCTTTGCCTCCCCCCTGAATTGCTACTTCAAGCAGTACTGCTCGGCCTTCCCAGACACGGACGGCTACTTCGGCTCACGGGGGTGAGTGCCAGGAGGGGGGCCAGGGAGGGAGCCTGTGCGCAGCTGGGGGGGGAAGGGGTCATCCAGTCAATCAGCAGGTACGTGCAAGGTGAGTCTTGCCTGCTGAGTGCTCTGCCTCTGGGGGGGGGAGCTTGGGGGGGGGGGGCTTCCAGGGCGCGACTCTCTCCTTCCTGGCCCTGCTGCCACCGCCTCCTTCTTCTCCTCCTCGCCCCCCAGCCCCTGCCTCGACTTCTTCCCCATCAGCGGCTCTTTTGAGGCCAACCCCCCGTTCTGCGAGGAGCTGATGGAGGCCATGGTGTCCCACTTTGAGGTACGCTCCCTTCCGCTGGGCTGCTGGGCCGGGGTGCCTGCCGGGCGGCTGCCAGCCGACCCGGGGGTGAGCGTGGCCTGTCCCCCTCTGGCTGCAGAAGCTGCTGGAGGCGTCCGGCGAGCCCCTGTCCTTCATCGTCTTCATCCCGGAGTGGCGGGACCCCCCCACCCCCGCCCTGACCCGCATGGAGCAGAGCAGGTTCAAGCGCCACCAGCTCAGCCTGCCGGCCTTCGACCACGAGTACCGCAGCGGCTCCCAGCACGTCTGCAAGAAGTGAGTGGGGCGCCACCGCCAGGCCGCCCAGGGCCACGTGCCTCGTCGAGGAGACTGCTCCGGTGGAGTGCTGGCCAACCACTTCCAGAGACCCCTGGCCCGGGAGTCGGGAGGGGCTGCGCCTCCCTCGGGGGTCCAGGGCGCTGTCGGCACCTCCCTCCGTGAACTGCCTGGGGGGCGCCTGGCTGGGCCTCGCTGCGGCCGGAGCTAGAAGCAGCCGTCTCTGGAAGGGGGCTGCAGGGACTGGGTGGGACGACGACAGCCCTGCCTGCCCCCCTTGGACCCAGCCGCCCGGGAGTCCGCCTGCTCGTCTCCCTGGGGCGGGGCGGGATGGGGCGGCTGAGCTGACCTTGCGCTGACCCCGCCTTCCGTTGCAGGGAGGAGATGTACTACAAGGCTGTCCACACCACCGCCGTCCTCTTCCTGCAGAACCCCCCGGGCTTCGCCAAGTGGGAGCCCACCCCGGAGCGGCTGCAGGAGCTTGTCGCAGCCTACAAGCACTCGGGACGGACTCTGGCCGCTGCCGCCGCCGCCGCCGCCACCTCTTCCTCCTCCTCTGCTTCGGACAAGGATCGAGAGCCTGCTCTCGACAGGCAGAGCACCAGCCGGGAGACCACCCCCAATTAGCCGGCCGCGGGCTGACTGCGCTGATGGGCCCCGGCGTTGGTGGGGGCGGACTCTGTTCCAGAGCAGCTGGGGGTGGAGGGGGGCGCGGGCTCTGCAGCGGCCTTCTCTCCAGCGCTGCAGGCTGTGCCTGGGGGGTCACGCGGGCCCCTGGACAGGCGGCTCCACGCCTTGGGGGGCTGCTGTGCCTTCCAGGACGGCAGCGCCCAGGAGGAGCCCGCCGGCGTCGGGGCGGACGGGTGGGGGTCGCAGCAGGAGGGGAGGGGAGGGGAGGGGCCGGGGGCAGCCCTGCAGCAGGCCCTGCGGGGCGAGGGAGGAGGGGAGGCAGGCTGCACTGCTCCGCAGAGAGGGGGGCTGCGGCCCAGCAGTGGGTCTGCCGTGTAAATACGTGTCTGTGTCGCGGCTGAGCTCCCGACGGCCGGGCTGTCGCCCTTCCCCCGTTTCTTTCCCAAGTTGTCCCCGTTGCGTGTCCTCACAGAGGCCGTGAGCTGTCAAGCGGGGCGCAAAGGAGCTTCTTTGTGTGTGTACAGAGGTCTTGGCCATCGTTTTGTAGTCGTCATGGGTTCTGTCTGAAGCTCCAGGCTTCCTTGGAGAACTTTGGGTCTTTTTTTTAAGGATTTAATTTAACAGTGCTAACCATTTTATTACTTTTATCAAAACAGTAAAGAAAGTCTATTTTTGATTTTGTTTCTTGGTTCTTAGGAACATTAAAAGCCAGCATTACTGTGTAAGAACTTCAGCCTCCACACACTTTGTCTGCAAGGGTGGCCCAGACCCAGAACTGGGAGCAACCAGTGGCCTGGGACAAGCCACGGAAAAGCCAGGTGGGGGGGGGTCTCCATGGTCTGAGAAGCACCCAAAAAAAGACTGGACCGGGGTGGGGGGGACAACGACGACTCTGTTCCTCCCTGTGCCCAGCAGGGGCCACAGATTGGCTTTGGGCTTCCCACAGAGGCCAAAATTCCAGTTCTGTGCCCGTTTTCTTGGGCGCCCGTCCCACTGGACTCCATGGGGTTTACATTTGAGTAGACACGCCTGGGATTGTGCTCTAACTAGAAAGGCATTTGTCAAATCCTGCTTCAGCCGCTGTCTCCAGCCCAGAGCCGATGTCAGCCTCATCTGCCTGCCTTTGTGCCCAGCTGCCCTTCGCCCTCCCTGCCCCCTGCCAGGGCTTCCCCCGAGATGTTCAGCTTCCCCTCGGCCTCAGTCTTCCCAGCTGCAGCTTCAGAGGAGCAGGTTTGGGAGGACACTGTCAAGATGGCGGGTGCTGTGCTTTGTGGGTTCAGAGAACGCTGCACAAGTGCCAAGTTGTGGTATTGCACTAACACGTTGGGGATGTGTGAGAAAACGGCGTGGTCTCCCAGCAGCAGGGACGTGACGTGGACTCTGTCACGCTGGACCCCTGCCCCCTCGGCTCTGCGTGCAGCTGGAGGGAGTCCGTCCGCTGCCCCCCACCCTGCCTGCCGCTGCCTCCAGCTGTGGTGTTCCTCGGGCTCCAAGAGGCTCACCCTGAAGGCGTGAAATTGGGAGAGGGGTGGGAGGGGGCACAGGAGTGGCCCTGCCCATCTCCTCTTCCTCGTAAGAGCTTGGCAGGTTCGCCCCCTCCGGCGCAGCCGTTCCTCCAGCAGTCGGAAAAGGCAGACTTGCACGAATCCCAGCGGGCCAGACCTGGCCGCTGCTGTGACAGGGCAGTGCCACTGGCAGGAGGACGCTGTGCGTTCTGCAGGGGAGCCAGCCTGCCCGGTCCGGACTGCAGCTGTGTCTCAGGTGGCGCCTGGAGGGAGGCAGTCAGGGCGGCTTGTCCAGGCAGCAGCAGGGCAGTGAGCAAACCGGCTCCGTGGCCCACGTGGACGCTGGCAAGCCTGAGGGTGGTGAGGCAGGCGCTGCAAGGAGGTCTGTGGAGGGGGGCTGGTGCCTGCTGGCCAGGAGCAGGGGCCGCACGCTGGAGGTCAGGGCTGGGGAGCAGCGAGCACAACGGTCACCGCTTGCTTTATATTCTGGGGGCTGCTTGTGACAAGGTGGGGCCATTGCTGCAGAAAGGGTGGTGACATTTTGATGGAAGTAAAGCAGCTGCGACAAGCTGCTTCTGGAGGCCGTTTCCAGCCCGTCCTCCTCTCTGGCCTCCGAGGTGTACGGCTGAGCACGTGTGGGGGGCCAGCGGGCCTTGGTGGGTTCTCGGGCTCACTGAAGGAGGGTGCCTGCATGGCTGACGAACAAAGTTAGAGAAGCTGTAAAGAGCAAGGAAGCTTCTTTCCGTAAATGGACGTCTTGCCCCAGTGAGGAGAATAAAAAACAACATAAGCTCTGGCAAAAGACAGCTAAGAAGGGGATACAGGAGGCCAAGAAAGAGTTTGAGGAATGCATGGCTAGCAGCATAAAGGGGAATAATAAAACCTTCAAATATGTTAGAAGCAGGAAACCTGCCAGAGAGGCGGTTGGCCCACTGGATGGTGAGGTAGGGAAAGAGGCGATAAAAGGGACTTGGAGATCGCAGAGAAATTAAATGAATTCTTTGTGTCCGTCTTCATGGCAGAAGAACTTGGGCAGATACCGCAGCCCGAACAGCCCTTCCTAACTAAGGAATTAAATCAGATAATGGTAAATAGAGATGTTTTAGATCAAATTGATAAACTACATATAAATAAGTCACCAGGCCCAGATGGTATACACCCAAGAGTTATTAAGGAACTAAAGAACGAAGTTGCTGACCTCTTAACTAGAGTATGCAACTTGTCCCTTCAAACGGCCACGGTGCCAGAGGATTGGAGGATAGCCAATGTCACGCCAATCTTTAAGAAAGGGAGAAGGGGGGACCCTGGAAACTACAGGCTGGTCAGCCTAACGTCTATTCCGGATAAGATGGTGGAAAGCCTCATCAAAGATAAAATCCTAAAACGCGTAGAGGAACAAGCTGAAGGAAAGTCAGTATGGCTTCTGTAAGGCTAAATCTTGCCTCACAAACCTTTTGGAATTCTTTGAAAAGGTCAACAGGCACGTGGATGTGGTTGAACCTGTGGATATCCTCTACCTGGATTTTCAGAAGGCGTTTGACATAGTCCCCCACCAAAGGCTGCTGAAGAAACTTCACAGTCAGGGAATAAGAGGACAGGTCCTCTTATGCGTTCAGAATTGGTTGAGGGCCAGAAAACAGAGAGTGGGGATTAATGGGCAATTTTCACAATGGAGAGAAGTGAAAAGCAGAGTGCCCCAGGGATCTGTCTTGGGGCCGGTGCTTTTCAACTTGTTCATAAATGACCTGGAGACAGGGATAAGCAGCGAGGTGGCCAAGTTTGCAGATGACACAAAACTTTTCTGGGTGGTGAAGACCAGAGGGGATTGTGAAGAGCTCCAGAAGGATCTCTCCAAGTTGGGGGAATGGGCAGCCAAATGGCAAATGTGTTTCAACATGGACCAGTGTAAAGTGATGCACACATTGGTGCAAAAAACCAAAACTTCACCTACAGGCTAATGGGTTCTGAGCAGTTTGTGACAGCTCAAAAGGGAGATCTTGGGGTGCTGGTGGACAATTCAATGAAGGTATTGACCCAGTGTGCGGCAGCAATTAAGAAGGCCAATTCCATGCTTGGGGTAATTAAAAAAGGGGTTGAGAATAGAACAGCCAATAGTATCATGCCATTGTAAATATTGATGGTAAGGCCGCACCTGGAATATTGTGTGCAGTTCTGGTCGCCGCACCTCAAAAAGGACATAGTGGAGTTGGAAAAGGTGCAGAAGAGAGCGACGAAAATGATTACAGGGCTGGGGCACCTCCCTTATGAAGGAAGACTGCAGCGTCTGGGGCTCTTCACCTAGAAAAAAGGCACCTGAGAGGGGACATGATTGAGACATACAAAATTATGCACGGAAGGGATAGAGTCGATAGAGGGATGTTTTTTCCCCTCTCCCAAAACACCAGAATCAGGGGGCATCTGCCAAAACTGAGGGTTGGGAGAGTTAAAACAGATAAAAGGAAGTACTTTTTTATCCAGTGGGTGGTTAATCTGTGGAACTCTTTGCCGCAGGAGGTGGTGATGGCATCTGGTCTAGATGCCTTTAAGAGGGGATTGGATGGATTTCTGGAGGAAAGGTCCATTGTGGGCTGTAGGCCATGATGGATTGTGCAACCTCCTTACATTAGTAGTAGGCTACTTCAGAGTACCGGGTGCAAGGGAGTGGCAACAGGATGCAAGCATCTTGTTGTCTCATGCCTCCCTGGGGCAGCTGGTGGGCCGCTGTGAGATACAGGAAGCTGGACTAGATGGGGCTTTGGCCTGATCCAGCAGGGCTCTTCCTAATGTTCTTTCTTATGTTCTTATGTTAAAGAGAACAGGGTCCAAGACAGAGCCCTGGGGCATGCCACTTGAAACCAGTTGTGGATCCACCTAACAATGATTTCATTTAGCGCATATTTTTCAAACTTGCTGATTAAGATGTCATGTGGAACCTTGTCAAATGCTTTACTGAAGTCAAGATAAATCACATCCACAGCATTCCCACCATCCAGTAAGCAAGTCGCCTGATCAAAAAAGGAGATGAGGTTTGTCTGGCAGGATTGTTTTTGACAAATCCATGTTGAGTTCTGTTAATCACGAAGTTGTTGATGTTTTATCATTGGTTCCCGTATCTTATCCAGTACTGGAGACAGACTGACAGGCCTGTAATTTCCCGGGTCTTCCTTCTCCCCCTTTTTGAAGACTGGGACCACATTAGCCCACTTCCAGTCTAGAGGCACCTCCCCCATCCCCCAGGATTTCTCAAAGATGATGGGCAGAGGCTCTGCAAGTCCACCCGCAAGTTCCTTTAGGACTCCAGGATGCAACTTATCTGGCCCAAATCAATTCATTCAGGCCAGTTAGGTGGTTTCTGACAAGTTCCCTGGCGATCTCAATCTGCATATCTGTGCTGCCCAGGTGTTCATTACCTCTGTGGGGACGTACATGCCCCCCCCCGTTGGTCAAGGACCCAGCATCCTCATTGGCACAGTCCTCTTCTTGGCCAGAGGCTGGTGGGGCAGGGCTCAGGGCACATCAAGCCTGCCCCACACCTGATGGCACTCCTCTGGCTATTGGTTGTGTGGCATTTGGCTTCTTGCATGCCAGCCCCCCCCCCCGAGCTGAGGGCAGTCTGCTGCCCCTTGGCTGGTGGTGTCGTCAGGGTTTCCATGCTTGCTGACCAACTTCCTCGAGGGCAGCTACCCTGTGGAGTGGTTTGGGCACTTGTTGCCCATGCCCTTCGTGCTGGCTGGACTGAGGGTGTGGTGGGCACTGCATCAGCCGAGCAGCCCCTGTGCATGTGCCCATTTGCCCTCTGCCCTCTCAGATCATTTCATATTAGCAGCAATGAAACCAGTGCAGGCAGAGCAGCAGACCCCCCCCCATAGACAGAGCAGCCCCCTTGGTCTACCGAGAGCAGGAGCCCAGTTTCCCCTGAGGCCTACAGCCCCGACCCAAGTGGGCAAACCAGGCTGCCAGCATGCCAGCCTGTTGCCCGGCCTGTGTGCGCTGGAGAGATCCGGCTGCAGCAGTCCCCCCCCCCTCGCCTGCTCCTTGTTCATCTGATGCAGGCAGGCAAAGCGGGGGCAGGGGGAGCATTTTGGCCAAGCACGCTCCATCCCTGCTCAGCCTGTGTTGCCATAGCAACAGTGAGGCGGATTCCTGGGCCTGAGCGCGTCTGCCTGGCTGGCTGGCTGGGGCTGCTGCTGCTGCTGCTGCAGGACGCGGGCGGGACCGGCTCTGAGGCGCCCTGAGCTGAGGTAGGGAGGGGCAGGGGCAGGGGCAGGTCGAGCTGCTCCTCTGGGGGAGAGTGGGGGGCTGCAGGCGAGAGGGGTGGGCAGGGCAGGGCAGGGCAGGGCGCGTTGTGTGGGGCTCTCCCTGCACATGAGCTCCCGAAAGCCAGACGTGGCCCCCCCCATTCCGGGCCACGCACGGGGGGGGGGGGCCTTTCAGGAGGGGGGATCAGCAGGGAGGGAGGGAAGCAGAGCCCCCCTCCCCAGGGGCTGAGTGGCCGTCCAGCCCTGCTGCTGGTGCTGCTGCAGCCACGGACTCAGACCAGCTCTAGAAGCAGGTGGCTGCGGGGGGGGGGAGGGGGCGCCACCTCCGAGGATGAGTGTGTGTGTGTGTGTGTGTGTGTGTGTGTGTGTGTGTGTGTGTGTTCCGGTCCTGACCCCTGCCAGCCTTGACGCAGGCCCAGCAGGTTGTGGGGCATCCCTACCCTCGTGCCGTGACGGTGGGCAAAGAGTCTTCTGGGGGTGATGCTTTGTGCAGGGCCACCCGGACCCTGCCAAACACAGGCCCGGCTCCAGGGCCCGGCTCTCCCTCGGAGTGGGGGGTGCCTTGTGACCTGGCGGGGCACTGAAGTCCTCTGCCAGCGGCAGCCACGGGGACAGGGAGGCCACCCCCGCTAGCTGGTCCTGTGGGCAGGGGCGGGAGGCAGCGTGCTGGTTCTTACGGTCTCTCCCCCCCCGCCAGGACTGCCCCTGGCCTCGCTCCCTGGCCCGCTCTGCTGCCCGGCCAGGGCACGGCGATGGCGTCCCAGCCCCGGCTCCTCAGCGCGCACGAGCTGGAGTGCAAGATCTGCTACGAGCCCTTCGACCTGCGCCTCCGTCGGCCCAAACTGCTGAGCTGCCGGCACCGCCTGTGCGCCAGGTGCCTGCGCAAGATGGCCGAAGCCCGGGACGCCCAGCAGCAGGGGGGCTTCGGCTGCCCGTTCTGCCGCCAGCGGGTGCCCCTGGCCGCGGACCAGGAGGCCGGCCAGGTGCCGGACGACGCGCAGCTGCTGGCCCTGCTGAGCTGCCGGGGGCGGGGGGCCCGCAAGGCCGGGGCAGTGCCCCTCCCCCCGCCGGAGGTGCTCCTGTGCCCCAGCATCCTGGAGCCGCTGGGGGAGGGCGCGGACGGCTCCTCGGACTGCCTCGTCATCACCCTCCTGGAGGTGCCGGAGGACCTGGCCGCCCGCGAGGGCCTGGGGGTCCTGGACGTGATGCGGCTCTACCACCCGCCCAGCCTGGCCTCCCTGGCCAAGTGCCCGTCGTCCCGCAGCGCCTGGCAGGCCGTCCCGCGCTTCCTGGTGGGCGTGCTGTGCCTGGCGTACTTCAGCTCGCTGCCCTTCGGGATCTACCTCCTCCTGGTCGAGCGCCTGCACCTGGGCGTCATCCTGGTGAGCCTGGTGCCCGCCACCCTCCTGCTCTGCGTCTTCTACAGCCTCTGCCAGTGCTTGTGCCAGGAGATCTTCGCCTTCCCCTCCTGAACCACCAGGCCGGCCGGCCTGCCTGCCTGCCTGCCTGCGAGCCTCGAGGACAGGGGTCAAGGCCTGGCCCACAGCCTTCTGCCAAGGGGCGGGCGGGCGGGCAGGGGCGACTGCTCCCCCAGGCACGATTCTACGGCCCCCGCGTGCCCCAGCCACACTCTGCTCCGGCCCCTCTCCTGGGAGCAGCCACCTGACTGCACTGCCCTGACAGCCCCCCCAGGGCCGCTCCAGCATGTCTCAGCGGAAAAGGGGGCTGCTGGTCTCAGCGGGGGGCAACCGATTTGTGGTGGCCACATTTCCGCGAAGTCTGGAAACCTGGTTATGGATCTTGGATGTGCGGAGGGGCGTGCGGGTGAGTGAGTGAGATCTCGCTTCGTAAACAAGAAGGTTTCCCAATTCCGTTCACGTCAGCCGAAGCCGGCGTGCCCAGGCAGAGACTGGGCAGAGCAGAGCAGCCTGCAGGAAGGCCCGACCAGCGGCTGGGGGAGGAGGAGAAGCGGGGCGGGGGCGGCGGGGTCGATCAGCAACAGCAGCTGCGTGGAGGTGCCTCCGGGGACAGCCCGTGGACAGAGCCGGAGAGTGCAGGTGGCTACCCTGGGGTGGCACCAGAATGCTGACCCCACACAGCCACTGGGGGTCGGATCCAGCCGAGCACTTCCTTTAGCAACACTGTGGTGGACAAATAAACGTAGTCGCTGTTAACTGGTGGAGCTGGGGGCCTCTTTGGCATGGAACACCAGGCGACACTGGCATGTGTCTGGGGGGGGAGGGACAGAGAGCGGGGGTGAGCACATCAGAACTGCCGGGGGGGGGGGTTCTGGACTTGGATGCTGGGCCAAGCACAGCACAACCATGCAGTGCTGCCAGGCCCTGTGTGGCAGGCGTAGCTCTTGGGAGGGCGGGGGCAAGCCCACCCCTCAGCTCCGCCCGGCGACCTTGAGAGGCAAGCGGGCACCAGCCTGGCCCATTTGCACAAACACAATGCCTGGCAGCACCCCCAGGCCTTGCCACCCCCTCCCAGGTGGCAGCAGGGGAGCGGGGTGGGGGTGCTGGAGCTGTGCAGGGACGGTGGAAGGAGGAGTGCCCTATGCAGAGAGCTACACCCCAGGCCTGGGCGAGAAGGCCGTCGTCCCTGGGTGGTGGCCCATATCTGATATTAAAAACCAACCTACAGTGCCCCCTGGTGGTGGTAACGGTTTCCGCAGTCCTCCTGCCGGCAGTAGCGTCTCCGGTCCGACACCTGATATGAGCAAAGGGAGTCTCTTTTGCGGCTTGTCTGGATCCACCGGGCATTTTGTGGGTGGCCTGCAAGACCACCACGTGACGTGACCTAGAAAGGGCTGGCAATTGAGTGGCGGAGCTCCGTCGGAGGTTTTCCCCGAGAAGGTTGAATGACCTCCTTGGTTTTCCCCTCCACCCGCCCGCCCCCCTTCTCCGCGTTTTTAAAGCGGAGGAGGAGGGGGCGGGAAGGGGGAAAGCGAAGACCCTGGGAGCGGCGCGGAAAAGCCTTTCTCCGGTGCTCCGAGGGCGAAATAAGCGCAACCTGACGGGGGCATCCCAGGGCTTCAAGTGCGGGGGAGGGACACGCCGACAGCGATTTTTCCGCCGCTCCCCAGAGTCCGGGGCATTCGTCCCCCTCGCCCGCCTCAGGAACCCGCTGCCCAAAGAGGTCCTGGGAAGCCCAGCCAACAGGGGCTGACCAACGTTGTTGGAGGGCGGCCTCCGCTCCCTCCCAATTGGTGCACTAATGCAAGGGGCCACCGGACCGAGTCCGGTCCTCTTTCCCCACTGGCCGGTAGGAGCTCAAGGGGGCAACGCGCCGGCCGCAACGTTCCTGCCTGCTCCGCACGAGCCTCCCCCCCCCCACGCATCTTTGAAAGAGGTCCGGGGACACAGAAGAAACACGGCACTGCAATGGCTTTTATTGGGGAGCTGCCCGGAAAGGGGACGGCCCTGCGGTGGCGCCGGGGAAACGGGAGCCGCTGCGAGGGAGGCTGTTTCCGAGACAGGCGCGGACCATCTCCAGCCCTCCTTCCAGGCCTGGCCCCTGCAGCTGGCTCGAGGGCGCCTCTTTGGCGGCGGGAGGCTGGGGTAGGCCGGCTGGCAGCGCCTCCAATTCCGGGACGAGGCCTCTCGGAGAAGTCGGGTCGGGCGAAGGAGGAAGCGCAGCGCAGCGCGCACTCGGCCTCCCTGGTTCTTGGCAGCGCCAGTAACGCGACACGAACACGCCAAGCCTCCCGAGGGCCTGCGGGCGTTCTCGGGCACGGCTGTGGAGCCGTCGGGGGCCTCCTGCCACTTCTTCCTCCCTTCCCCCACCGCCACCCCCCTGGTGCCCAGCTGGCATAAGCCTCCCCTCCCTCGCCCCAGGATGAGCTCATGCTCCGCTCAGCCACGAAGCTTTCTGGACGGCCTCGGGCCACTCAACACTCGGGGGGCGGGGCGGCTCAGGCCACGGAGGAGTCCCTGGCGCTATTCGGGGGCAGCAAGTGGGGGCGAGTCCGACAAGTGCTCCGTCTTTGACTCGTGGACGACCCGTGACGTGGCAGGTCTCGTGGTGGCGGCGCTTCTGGCCAGGCTCGCACGCCCGGAGCGCCCCAGTTGCACCTTGCTCCACTCCGTCAGGGGTCCGCTCCCAGGGCACGCGTCGCCCGCGGGCCACAAGCCGGGAGATCGCAGACACGCCGCCCGCTCCCGGCCTGCGCCTCGCCGCTTCAGGCCTCCTCTCCCCCGGCGCGGCTCTCGGACTCCTCTGGCTGGGCGCACGTGCACCTGGGGCGCGCCTCGGCGCTCACCGTCTTCTCCGCCGTGCCTTCCGCTCGCTGCCCCAGGCCTGGGACCGGGGGAGCCCCCCTCCTCCTCCGACACATCCCGCTCGGAAGCCCCGCAGCCCTCACCGCCCCCGTGGCTCCCCCGACGGCCAGCTCCGCCACCCGCCAGATCTTGGGAGAGGCCCGCCGGCCGTCGGCTGGCTTTCGCCAGGAGGCCGAGCTGGCCGGGGGCTGCCGTGCGCTGCTGGGGGCCGCCGCGGCCGGGCTCGGGGGCCAGCCGGAAGCGCCGTAGCTCTCCTTCTTGAGGCGGCGGCGGGCGTTGGCGAACCACGTGGAGACCTGGGTCAGGCTCATGCGACTCACGAGGGCCAGCAGCAGCTTCTCGCCCTTGCTCGGGTAGGGGTTCTTCAGGTGCCGGCCCAGCCAGGCCTTGAGCGCCGCCGTGCTCTCCCGAGAGGCGGCGGCGGCGGCTGCCTTGGCCCGCGACGGGTCTTCGGCGGGGGCTGGCGGCGCGAGGAAGGGCGAGTAGACCAGAGGTCCGGGCCAGAGCAGCGGGCGCCCCCCGGGCACCTCACAGAGCGCCGAGACCTGCGAGGACACAGAAAGCGCGGCCGTCAGGCGGACCACCTTGCCGCCCACGCTCCGCGAGGACCGCACGCTCGAGGTGTGTGCGAGGGAGGGGCGCCCGCAGGCGTACCCGTCGGGGGTGCATCCGCCGAGCCTCCGCCAACAGAGCGCTTCCCTGTGGGCGGACCTGCGAACGCCCCCCCCCCGACGGCGCGACGGCGGCCGGGGCGCGGGTCCTGTTGGAGCCACGCCCTGCTCCAGTGCCCGCGGCGAGTTGCGCTCGGGCCGGCCACAAACCTGGACCTAGCGCGGCTCGGCGGGCAGCAGCAACATGGCTCGGGGCTCCTCCTCCGTCGACCCATCTGGCGCGGGGGGGGGGGACACGTTTCCGATCCACCTCATGGAACTTGCTTGCCACTGGCATGGTGGTGGGGCGGCATTGCGTGACACCTGCAGCTGCTCCCCACTAGGTTTCCCCCCCCCCGCTCTGCTTGCTTTCTGGGTCCCTCCCTAGTCTCTTCCGGCACAGGGCCGCGGGAGGCGAGTAGCAGCCTCCAGCCGCGCTCCGGAAAGTGGGTCCGGCAGGCGCTGCCACCTTCCGACTCAGGTCTGTCAGGGCAGCTCCCGTGGCAGGGAGTTCCGTGGGCGCCCCCTTGCCTGCACTGACCGGCAGGGCGAGCGGAGTGTTCCTCCCTCCCGAAAGGCTCCAGCCCAGCACGCCTCCCGCGCCTTGTCACGGCCCACCTCGCGCCGTCGCCTCAAGAATCCGGGCAGAATGGCCCCTCTAGGGCGCAGCCTACAACTGGGGCGGGGCCTGCTGAGGAGGAGCCCCGGGCAGCCCCCCCCCCGCACTCCCTGCCACGGCGTGCTGCTCTGCGAGGGGTGCAGAGCGTTCGCCTGGAAGGCATGCACGTCCCCCGTGCTGTGCTGTCAGTCTCTGCCCACCCCCGAAGCTCGCTCACCTGCTGAGGGAGGAGGCTGTGGGCTGGTGGGGGCAGGCAGCTGCAGCAGCGGAGCGCAGGGTAAGTGCCGGGGATGTGGGGCAGCAGGGGGGCTTGTCCTGCCCAGGAGCCCCACAAGCTGCCTTCCAAGTCTCCATGGTCCGCAGGCAGCTCCTGGCCTGGTCCTGATGCCATGCTGCCAAGAGGGTGGCACTGGGGCGGGTGGCAGAAGCTGGACAGGGTTTTATAGGGGGGTTGGCAGTTGATTAGGGGCATTAGGACAGACACCGCTGCCCTTAAAGGGGCCACCGCCAGATTCTGCCGGTGGAGCAGCAGCAGCCCAGGCAGACCCAGAAGCTGGCAGCACCCGGTCAGCCCCGTGGTGGGGGAACGATGGCCCCGGACCCTGCTCTCCTTTCGACCAGCGGGCATCTGATTGCGCAACCTCTGCTCACCCCCCCCCATCAACGTAACACAGAACTGCAGGTGCTCCTGAACGCCTCAGTGCTCCTTTAGTGGCGCCGCACAAAACTGGACGTGGCTGCTGCACACTTGCTAAGGGGAGCAGAGTGAGTCCCCCCCCCCGTGCAACACAGATCCAGGGCTGCCAGCAACCCACCCGCTCCAGGCGGGCCTCACTCCCTGCTGCCTCTTGGGTATAGGAGACCTCCTGCGAGGTGGGCCCATGGGCGTTGCCCACACCTCTGGTGGTGACCAGGAGATGGGCAGCCGGGAGACTTGTGGCCGCTGGGAAGGCAGTGCTGCCACGTAGGGGGACACACTGCACTCCGTCCTGGCAGGCAGCCAAGCCCCATCTTGATGAAGGCTTGGAAAGAGGGGGCGCCCCCGCCCCCAGCAACAGGCACGGGAGAAGCCGCAACGCCCAGCTCTGGAGCGCCTCGTGGGTGTGTGTGTGTTGAAACCAACACAGACGCAGCGGCCTCTCAGTTGCCCAGGCAGCAGGACGTGCCCCAGCCGTGGTTTCTGGGGGCTGTGCTGCTGCCTCTCCCCCCAGACACCCAGGAGGGCCTGCGAGGCAGCCCAGGTCTGGTCAGCAGCTGGAGGGCTGGCAGAAGTCCTGGCCAATGAAAGACCCTGCGCACCGGTGGGGTGGGGTGGGGTGGGGTGGGGTGGGCCAGCCCCCTGGGCCCTCCCTGCTGCTGCTGCTCCTTAACTGCCACCACGTCATGTGCCAGGGAGCCCCAGGCAAGGGCTCTATCAGAAGGCAAGAGCTCCTCTCAATTAGGCCAAGAGCCCACCTGGTCCAGCTTCCTGTATCTCACAGTGGCCCACCAGGTGCCTCAGGGAGCACGCAAGACCACTTACGGTGGTGATCCAGGAAAGTGGACTAGATGGGCCTTGGGCCTGATCCAGCAGAGTTCTTCTGATGTTGGCAAACCAGATAAAAAGCACTAGTCCCAAATCCTTGGGGGAGACCTCTTCTGACTTCCCTCCCGCAAGCAAACTGCCCCCTCCGCTTCCTATTCCTCAACTTGTTCCCAGTGCACAAAGGATCTGTTCTTTTTTTTTATCATCGACAGCACAAGAGCCCTTGGTGAATTATTGCTAGCGGTGGGCTTTTTTGGAGATATTTTTTCCAAAATTTCTTGATTAAAATAGCAAATAGCAATGTTATGTGTTTTTATCCAAATTTTTTATTGCAAATTGTACAAACAGTGCAATAAATAAGGGTGAATGGCCCCACAAAGGCAAGCAATTACTGGCACACACACCCAAGCTGGAAATAACCTGCTCAAAAATTCCCAAGCTGTGCTCTGATTGCTGCTTGGAGCATCAAGAAACTGCTACATACTACTTCCATTGAAGTTGCCCCAGCATGCACTGTGAACTATGAACATGCGTGTTCATGCAAGTTTAAGCAAACTTTCTCCTGTTTCTGCCACTCCTCCTCCTGATCCCTTACTGAAAACTATATGTAGATTCCTCAGAATTGTGTCTAAAATATACAACTGGTGTTATTTTTGTGAAATTGATCTAAATTAATTCTGTCAAAATAAGCAAAAGCAGACCTCAATTTCATTTTATCTAGCATTTTCCATAGTAATTATTATTTAGCGTTTTGTGTTGATCACAAAAAGCCCATCCCTATTTATTGCAATTATTTGCCCATCTAACAGCAAAAAGGCACATTTTCAAGTGGTGCTCATCTTCTCTTTAGCAAGGGGAGAGGGGGGTTGTCTCACGCCTTGTCGGGGGCTGCCCACAGTGACCCACTAAGTCCGTCAAGTGCCAGCAGCTTTGCCCAAAGGGCGGGTGGCCTCCAGCCTCGCAGCAGCCCCAGCCCCAGCAGGGGCCAAGCGGGAGGCCACTGCCAGCGTCGACACTCACCTCCAGGAGTCCCACCTCCTCCTCCAGGCCCCTCCAGGGACAACAAGCTGCCCCAGAAGGAAGTGTGCGCAACTGCCTCCTCCAGCTGTGGTGCTGAGCAAAGTACGGCCACATCACAGCAGGCCACGCGGTGGCGCCTTCTGATTTCCCTGTGGGGCTCTCGGCAGCGCAGCAATCCTGCTTGGGCACGGTGATGCTTGGGCATGGGCCAAGGGCTCTGCATGCCCGCTCTTGGGCCCACACGACGGGCTCCTGCATCCGCCAACGAAAGGGCAGGACTGAGAGGGGAGCAGAGGGAGCAAACTTCTGCCCGGGCCCACTGCCTTTCTCGGCACAAGGCGGTTGTGAGGGAGGGGGCAGGCAGGCGGCCCAAGGGCAGCAGTTTCACCCCAGGACAGCCCCACCCAGGACCATGTGGCCCCTGAGACCCCCCCCAATGCTACACAACTACATTCCCAGGTGGCCAGCGGCGGATGGGACTGCCCGACTCCTCTGCCCAGAGTGTGGCTGGGGAGGTGCGTGGCGGGGCCAAGGGGCTTTGTGCCTGCACTTTCAGAGGTGAGGCAGTCAGAGGGCCTGCAGGGAAAGGGCGGCCTCTCGTGCGCCCTGCGCTTCCTCCCCAGGAGAAGGCAGACAACTCTCTTCCCTGCCACGCCAGGGTCCTTGGAGGCAGGAGAGCCACCCCCAGGCAGGCAGCGCCCATTGCTGCTGCTGCTGCTCCCCCTTTTTCTGGAGGGACTCTGCCCCTCCCCAAGGGGGGCTGCAGGAGGTTCGCAGGTCACCACCCTTCTGGGGGGGGTCTTTCTGCCTGTCATTCTCTCCCCCACACCCCTCCTTCATGAGTCGCTGGGGGAGGGGGCTTCTGCCTGTGGGCAGGGACCAGCTGGAGCAGAACTTTCCACGGCTGGCTGGCTGGCTGGCAGGACGACCTTGTCCCCAGAGGACTCGGTGCCTGCTCCACAATCCAGATTTATTAGATAATGGCCTCTAATCCAGGTGAGCCCCCTTCTCGCCCCAGCTGGGGCTGCTCTCAAGGCAGGCCTGGGGGGCAGCCTGCATTAGCGCTGGGGGCGGGGGCACAGCTGGAGCTGCCCGGCCGGTGAGGAAGCTCAGCAGGGGCCCCCTCCTTCCAGCTGCTGGCCCAGAGAGGGCAGGGGGGAGGGTAGCTGCAGCCCCCCCCAAACACCCCCCTTGCCTGCCACCAAGTCTCAGGGCTGGGCCACCTTCCAGACACTCGGCAACCCTGAGCCAACCGCAGGCAGGATGGGGGGGGACGGCCCTCAAGAGCAGCTTTGGAGGCTCGGGGGGGGGGGACTTGAGGGAGGTCTCCGCACCGGGCGCCACGAGGAGAGTACGGAGAGGGTTCTTCTCCGCCCTGCCCACGACACGCGAGCCTGCAGGCGCTCAGTGGGCCGGGGAGGCAGGGGCCGTGGCACCAGCAGGAGTGGACCCAGCGCCCGGAGCAGCCGTCCCCCGGGGCAGTGACCCCCTCGCCCTCCACGGTGGGCTGCAACACAGGAACCGCGCCAGGAACAGTGGCCCGCAGAAGCCCTGGAAAAGCCCTTCCGGCCACGAGGGGCGTGCCGGTCCCCAGCGCCACGGAACAGCCCCCCCCCCCGCGAGCAGCTCTGCTTCTGGCATGGCACCACGTTGGCCCAAGGGCAGGTGGGAAGCCCAGGCTGCAACCTACTGCGTGTGGGCCCACCTCTGGCAAACAGCGCGACTCCTTCCGGAGCGGCTTCGGAGGGGGCCTGGGCCTGGCTAGCCCGGGCACCGCATCTGCTGCTGCTGCCACCCTCAGTGTGGTGCGGCAGCCCCGGGGCGGTGGGGAGGCTGTAGAAGCTAGAGAACACCTCCTCCCTGCAGGTTGGCCAGCCCCTCGGGCCTCTGAGCCAGCGATTCCCCTTTTCTGCCCCCCCCGACCCACTTTGCCCCAGAGGCCTCTTCCGGCTGCACCAAGCCATCGCCTCACGCAGGAGGCCTCCGCTGGCCTCAGAACAGCCCCAGCAGCCTCTGAAGGCGCTTCTGGCTCCCAGAGGCAGCCTGGCAGTCACTGCTGGAGGCTTCGGCAGAACTGGCCTCTGGGGCCGGCCCCAGTCCTCCAGCATGGCTCCGCCTTGGACAGTGGGCAGGAAGGCTCAGAGTGTGACTCACTGGGCTAGGGCTAGCACTCCTGCAGTTGGTGCGGTTAAACCACTGCGGGTTAAACGCTGTTGCTGACTGGAAGGTCGGCAATTCGAGACCACGCAACGGAGTGGGCTCCCATTGCTTGTCCCAGCTCCTGCCAACCTAGCAGTTTGAAAGCACGTAAACAAATGCGAGTAGATAAATAGGTGCCACTTCAGTGGGAAGGTAATGGCGTTCCGTGTGCCTTGGTGTATAGTCATGCCGGCCCCATGACCATGGAAGCTTGTTCTCAGGACAACTTCGGCTTAGAAACGGAGATGAGCACCGCCCCCCCCCACAGTCGGTCACAACTAGACCATGCGGTTGTGGGGAGACCTTTCACCCTTTTTTACTCCACAGAGGCAGGCAGAGCAGGCGCAGGGGAGGACGCCAACTGCCAGCTCCCCAGTCTGGCTCAAGGGGCCTGGATGCCGCAGCCAGTCCAGCTTCCTGCATCTCTCTGCTCACTTCTGGGAACAAACAACGGACCTCTATCCAGCAGCCCTCCCTTGCCTGTGACATTCAGAAGCAGACGAAGAACCCCACTGGAGCAGCCCAAGGCCCATCTTGTCCAGCTTGCTGCATCTCACAGTGGCCCACCAGACGCCTCAAGGGGCACACGAGACAACCAGAGGCTGGCATTCCTAGTCTTCTACAAGTCTACTTGTACCACCGATCATGGCCTGTAGCCTGCGATGGACTATCTTCAGAAATCTGTCCAATTGCCTTTTGAAGGCACCTGGCTGGATGCCATCACCACCTCCTGTGGCAAGGAGTTCCACAGATTAATTACACATTGGATAAAAAAAGTATTTCATTTTATCCATTCTAACTCTCCCAACTCTCAATTTTAGTGGATGTCCCCTGGTTCTGGTGTTGTGAGAGAAGGAAAAGAACATCCCTCTATCCATCGCATGCATAATTTTCCCATACATACATAAGACTCAATCATGTTTCCCCTCCTGAGATGCCTTTTTTCTGGATGAAGAGCCTTAAATACTATAACATGTCCTCATAAGGGAGGTGCCCCAGTCAGTAATCTGTTTGGTTCCTCTTTTCTGCACCTTTTCTAGTTCCACTGTGTGCTTTTTGAGATGTGGCAACCAGAACTGCACGCAGTACTCCAGCTGTGGCCTTACCATCAATTTGCAAGTGGCATAATAATATTGGCAGTTTTATTCTCAATCCCCCTTTTTAATTATCCCAAGCATGGAATTGGCCTTTTGCCGCACATTGGGTCGACACTTTCATTGAGTTGTCCACCAGCACCCCAAGATCTCTCTCCTGAGCTAGCACAGACAGCTCAGAACCCTTAAGCCTGTAGGTGAAGTTTTGGTTTTTTGCCCCAGTGTGCATCACTTTACACTTGTCTATGTTGAAGCGCATCTGCCATTTTGCCGCCCATTCCCCCAACTTAGAGAGATCCTTCTGGAGCTCTTCACTATCCCCTCTGGTCTTCACCACCCGGAAATGTTTGGTGTCATCTGCAAACTTGGCCACCTTGCTGCTTGTCCCTGTCTCCAGGTCATTTATGAACAAGTAAAGCTGAAAAGCACGGGCCCCGAGACAGATCCCTGGGGCACTCCGCTTTTCACCTCTCTGCCCCCGAGCATCCTGTGTGCCCCCAGGAGGGTGGACCCCCCCCCGAGGGGTTAGAATGTGGCTACGTTCTGCTGCGGTCTGGGCTGTCATGACACACTCTGCGCCCTTCTGCACAAGTTGGGTGGGTCAAGCCTTTTGTCCCCTCAAAGATAATCAGTATAATGCAAATGGCCCTAGTTAAAATGCTGAGATTAGCTGTCATAATCCCATGTAAACACTGCCAGACCCCAGGCTCAGCAGGGCAGCAGTGGTTGTCGCGGAGGGAGTTACATGGGATTTGGCCTGTTCACCAGCCGATTAATTCCAGCTCAGGCGGGGCCTGGCCTGGCCGGCTCAAGGTCACCTGCGCAGGTGCCAGAAACGGAGCCCGGAGCCGGCTGTCTCGCCTTCTTTATTCCGCAGCACAGGCAAGGCCAGCACTCTGCACATGGGGGGGGGGGGCTGGCAGGGGGGCCTCCCTTGCTCCACAGGACCTGCTCCAAAGCCCAGCTCCAAGGCAGCCACAAATGACAAGGGGGGGGGCGCGGCAGTGAGGCCCTGTCCCTCCTGGGCAGCTGCTCCCTCCAGGGGGGCACGTGCCAGCCTCGAGGGGGAGGGGGCTCCGTCAGAGTCCAGGCAACGGCAGAAGGCACGATCTGGGCAGGGCTGCTCCTGTTGCCGCCCGCACAGCCCAGGGCAGGCCCCTCTTTGCACTCGGAGGAAACGAAGCCCCCCTACTCCGCCAGGGTGATGATGTCGTAGTGGACTCCCGGCTGCAGCTGGTGGGTGGAGTCTGCGGCGGCCTCTGTGCTGAAGGTTCCCTGGGCCATGGCAGCCTCAGCCACTGCTGCGGAGAGAAGGCAGAGGCAGGTGAGGCCAGGGGGCAGGGGGAGGCCGGAGGCTGCTAGCCCCGCCCCCGGTTCAAGGGGCAGACCCTGGCCGGCAGAAGCCTTTGCTCTGTCTGCCCCATGCGAAGAGGGAGGCTGGCCTGCAGGGGCTTCTTCGGGGTGGGGTGAGGGCGGCAGAAGCTGCTCGCTCTGGAACCTTGACGGGAAAGAGGAAGGGGAGAGAGCGTGTGCGTGCTGGAACGAGGCCCCAGGACCAGAGGCCCCAGGCCGCCGTCTCTCCCGCTGCCACAGCAGAGAGGTTGGCACAGCGACTGCAGCCCAGCCTCCTGCCTGCTGTGTGGCAAGCTCTGGCCAAGGAACGGCCTCTTGGGGGGCGGGGGGAGCAGATCCGACCCGGGACCGGGGAACCTCCCATCGCTCCCGGCTCCAAAACGGGAGCTGGATCCCTTTTCCCCAAAGCCAACATGGCGAGACCCCCCCCCCCCGCTCACCTGCCACTGCCGAGTGCGCAGCTGCCTCCAGCCGGGCCTGCGTGACCAGCTGCTGCCCGGCCACCACTGGGACATACTGGATCTGCAGGGACAGAGGGAGAGCGGGAGGAGGGAGAGCGGGAGGCGCCCCCACCCCAGTGCCCTCAGGCCCCCCACTCCTCCCTCGCCACAGCCCCCTGCCCTGCCAGTCCTCCCCCGTACCTGCGGCTCCTGCACAAACTGGCTGCCCTGCTCGTACTGGATGTGGGTGATCTGCCCATCCTGCACCTGGGAGGCAAAGGGGACGGTGAGCGCACAGCCCTGGGCGGGCGGGCGGGCGGGCGGGCGGGGCCTCTCTCGCAGCAGGGAACTGCCCCCTCCGTGCCTCCCAGTGGGCGTGCGTGCGTGCCCGTCCCTCCACGCCAGCCCCCCAGGAAGCCCCCACACCTCTGCCCTCTGCTGCTCTGCCACACCAACTGAAGGCCCGCCAGGGACCAAGATCCCACAGAGGCCCTGCGCACCGCCCCACGTGGGCAGCAAAGGTGGTGGTTGCCTTGGAGGCTTCTTCGGAGCGCCAGGAGCGTTCTGGGAGTGGCCACAGGAGGCAGGAACCTTCTGGTCTCGTGTGCTCCCTGAGGCACCTGGTGGGCCGCTGAGATGCAGGGAGCTGGACTAGGTGGGCCTTGGCCTGATCCAGCACTGGGGCTCTCATGAGGCAGCCTGGCAGGCGGAAGCCCCCGGAAGGCACGGAGACCAGCTGCTCCTCCCATCTGAGCTACAGCACCGCTGCAGGGGGCCAGAGCAGGGGAGCCCAGAGACACATGACCCCTTACGAGGCTGCGCTGGGCAGCCCAAAACTGCTCCTGCCCCCCCCCCGTGACGAGTGAGCCTTGTGACGAGTGTGACGAGTGACCTGCTGCGCAGCCCCCCTCCCTGGAGGAAGAAGCTGGAGCTGCCGGCTGAGCAGCCGAGTGAGCAGCCAGGTCCTCGGGTGGGGCCCTTGCAGGGGCATCCGGGCAAGCAGGGGGGCAGACGCGGCCTTCCCCACACGCCCATCGTGGGTGGAGACGGGCACTGCCCTGCTCGCTCCAGGCAGAACGAAGCTGGGAGACTTCTCAGTCCAACCTGGCTCACCACTGTGGGTGAGAAGACCCCCCAGAAGTGCCCAGCCCGGACCCCCTCCTAGCCAACACAGCGGCTGCTGTTTCTGATGCTCACTGAACATGTTGCCAAGGGCACAAAGGGTGCCCCCGAACCCCGTTCAAGCTGCAGGAGGGGAGCCCACCGACCCCAGAGGGCTGAGCCCGCTCCTGGCAGGCCGGGACCCTTGGGGTGCCCCTCCTGTGAGCCCCTCCCAACCCCAGCGGGGGCAGCAGCGGGGCAGCGCTTCTAGGGGAGGCGCCTTCAGCTGGGCCTGCCGGGGCCTGGGGGCTCTCAGCAGGCTCCTCACCCCCCCCCCCAGAGGCTCAGGCACTGCAGGGTCAGCTGAACTGCTCCTGCCCCCTTTCCTTGCGGGGGTGGGGGTGCCACACAACACCGTCCAGGCGAAGGGAGACGCAGAGGCAGCAGAAGGCTGGAAGGCGACAGGCAGGAAGCGGATGCAAGGAGGGGCAGCACCGCGACTGGCGCCCGGCTGCCGTGCGGGGGGGGGGGGCGGACTCCAGCCCGCTGCGCAGTGCAGCCCTGGAGCCGGGAGTCTTCCTCTGAAGTCGCTTCTCTCAGGAACGCGCCAAGCCGCTTCCAGGCCAGGAGCTGCACAGGGAGCCCAGGAGGACCGCTGGGAACCGGCTCCACGGCCTGGGCCTCCAGCAGCTGCTGTGCGTGTGCCAGGCCCCGCCCCGTGGCCAGCGGGAGCCCGCCCAAGCAGAGGGGGCGCTGGGGGTCCTCCTCCTCCGCGGAGGGCCGTGCAGCCAGGCCTTGGAGAGGGACAGATTCATCTCCAGAGACGGCTGCCGGGCAAGCGGAGGGCGGTCTGGGCTGGGGCCGGGCTGCTCTGGGCACTCAGGCAGTGAAGATGGGCATCGGCTTGGGCCAGGGGAGGCAGCCTGCTGCCTGCGACCTCCAGCTGCGCGCTCAGGATCCGGAGCATCGCCGCCGGTCGCAGGCAGGGCTGGCGTCTCTAGACCCTCCCTCCGACCGCCCAGGTGAAAACAGGGGTGCCCCCGTGGCTCCGTGGGGGCTGGGCCTCGGGCTTGGCTGGCGAGGGACCGTCAGACCCAGCCCTGTGGCAAGACAGAAGCTTGGCGGAACACCCTCCCCCCCCCCACGGCGGATCACAGGGGAGCAAGCAAGGAGGCAGTTTCAACCCAGCTGAAAGCAGCAGTGCGGGTACCTCCCAGCCCCCACCCTGGCCCCTGCCCCCGCGCCCTGCCTGAGGACCAGGGGCTGGGCCAGAGAAAGGCCGCGGCTGCGCTTGGCAGTAGGGGAGGGCTCTGGCTCCACACGGCTGGCACAGAGGACATGCAGGAGTGGCGAGCCCCGCCCCGCCCCGCCCCAGGAGGAAGGGCAGCCCCAGGCCAGCCAGCCAGTGGCCTCTCCAGCAGCTCACCTGGAGGTGGTGCCCCTCAGGCAGGACGACGTACTCGTGGGGCAGGAGGTGCTGCACGCCGTCCTGGGTGATGATGTACTGGACCTGGAAGGCGAGGGGCCGCTGAGTCCTGCCCGGAGCAGCCTCCCCACCCCTGCCCTGCCCTGCCCTGCCCTGCCCCCCCGGCCCAGCCCCTGCGCCCCCCCCCCACCTGGTTCTCTGCCGTCACCAGGTGCTGCACCATCTGCCCGTCAGCCGTCGTCAGGATCTCCTGGATGTAGGCAGCCTCCTCCTGGACACAGGCAGGGAGAACACAAGACCTCAGGGGCAGGCTCTGGCCGGCAACCACTGGGCCCCTTCTCACCCCGCCCCCACAGGGGACAGAGAGGGAGGCACGTCCCAAAGCCCCCCACACACACACAGCCTGGAGAAAGGCGGACAGGGCACCAGGCACGCCTCCTCTCGCAGTCCAAACGGGAGCCACAAGAGGCTGGTTCCACGTGGCAAGAGCTTCCGCCAGAGCAGGATCCGTGGACTGACAAACCTGCCACGGCTTTCGTGGCTGGAATGCGCTGGAGCAGCAGGAGGCTTCCCGGGTGCAAGTTCCACCACGGCAGAGACCTCCCTGCTGCTCCAGCATCTCCCAGGACTGCTTGCCCCACAAGCAAGCTCCCTCAAGCCCCCCCCCCGCCCCGCTGCCAGAACGCAGAGCCAAGGGGGCCCATGTGCTCCACTCGGACTGGAGGCGAGTACCTGGCTGGGGAGGCCCTGCTCCTGCGTCATGATGATGTGCTCCTGCCCCAGAGCCTGCTGGAGCCTCTCTGGAGCCAGCACTGCCTGGCCAGACTGCAGAGCCGCTGGGGGGGGGGGGAGAAGAGAAGGTCAGTCCCAGCACGGTGCTGCCTGTGGGTGCTGCGACTGTCCCAGACGCCCTGCTCAGAGCCGTCCAGGGAGCCTTTGACCTCCAGCAGCCCCACCAGAGGAGGCCCAGAGGGGCAGGGGGCCCGTGGCTGTCTGCTCACTCTGCAGCGTGGCCAGGGCCTCGTCGTCGCTGCTCAGGACGATGGTCTGGGGCGCGGCGCTGCTGGGGGCGGCTGCCTCGGGCGCCCGCTTTGCTTCCGAGCCGTGCAGCCGCTGCAGATGGAACTTGAGGTGTCCGTTGCGATTGAACCTGCAGGTGGAGCCAAGGAGGAGCTTTTGCGCTGCACACGGTGTGAACAGACGCCAGACTGGGGGGTGGGGGAGCAGAAGACCTCCCCCCAGCTCAGGGGCCTCTGACACACACAGGGGGTGCCCGCCCCACCTCTGCCCACAGACGCGGCACGCAAAGGGCTTCTCGTTGGTGTGGGTCAAGGTGTGCCGACGGAGGTCCTTCTTGTTCTTGGAGGCAAAGCTGCAGTGCTGGCACTTGTGGGGCCGGAGGTTGGCGTGGAGCTCCATGTGGCTCTGGAGGGGGAGGCAGGACGGCCCTTCAGTGCCAGGGACCAGCAGAACTGAAGCTCAGCTCCCTGGACTGCCGCCACAAGGGAGGCCTCCCCAGAGCACCCCGGGAGACTCGCCCAGCCCCTCCCCAGCCCTGAGGAGAAGAGGGGCCCGGCAGAGCACCCACCCTGACTTCTGGCCACCCAGCCGCAGTGAAGAGGCAGTCGGGGCACTTGAAGGCGCTGGGCCCCACGTGGGCCCGCTTGTGGCTCTCCATCTCTGCACGGCCCGCAAAGGGGGCCGCGCAGATCTTGCACGAAAACTTCCGGGCCGTGGACGCCTTGCTGTTGCCCGGCAGCTTCTGTGGGGAGGCCGCCTTCCAGGAGACCTTCGGGGCCAAGCCCTGCTGCTGCTGCTGCTGCCCGGCCTGGCTGAGGGCAGGCTCCTGCTGCGGCTCCTGCTGCTCCTGCTCCTGGGGGGCCAGCGCCACCGCCTGGGGGCCCTGCCAGGCCAGGCACTGCACCAGGGGCCAGCGGAGGCCCGGCGGAGGCTCCAGCGGCTCCTTGCTGGTCTGCTGCGGGCAAGAACAGAGCGGGCGTTGGGAGGCTGCCTGGGGCCCGGCCCGGCCCCTGGGCTCTTCCGCGGGCAGCTCCCTCACCTCTGCCGGCGGGGGTGGCGGCGTCCGCAGCTGGCTGGTCGGGGCTCTGCCGGGAGTCGCCATGCCCTGCAGGGTGTCCCTGATGGCGGCCTGGACAGCTTCGCCGGGACTGTCCTCCGCCTCCCTGCCGAGAGAGAGGGGGTGGGGTGGGGTGGGGGGGGTGGGGAGGAGGCGGAGGAGGCCCTTCCACCCTCTCCCCCACTCCCCCCCCCGCTCCGAGGCAGACCTTTCCCAGGCACAGACGAGAGCTGAGGAGGGCAGCAAGAGGGAGGCGGTTGTGCCGTGCAAGTGCCCCGGCTGGGGGGCGGCGGGAAGGACCAGGCCAGGCACTCCTGAGTTCAGGGCCGGGGCAGCCTCTCACCCCCCCCAGGGAGGACGCAACTGGCGCCAGCCCTTGGAAGCTCAGGGCTCTTGCGGGCGGCCTGTTCTCCTGGCCTCAGAGGGCAGTTTGGGTTCTCCCCCCCCTTTTTTAAAGACAGAGGCTGCTGCCTCTGTGCCCACCTCTTGCCCCCCCATCCTGGCAGTGCCCTCTCCTTTGCATGTGCGCAGAGGGAAGCCCCCCCTCACCCGTAGAGCGTGTCGCCAGCCTCCCCGCCTGGGGTGACGATGCTGTACTCCGCCGTGCTGCTGCTGAAGGGGACGGTGACCTGCTGGAGCTCGGGGCTGCCCAGGGCGGCCTCCGCCTGCTCGGCCACCTGCAGCGCCAGCACCTCCGTCTGGGGCTCCTCCGGCTCGGCCTGGGCTCGGGCCTCGGGAAAGCCCCCCGCCTTCACCACGGCCACCTGCGGGGGGGGGGAGAGCGGGCTTGGGTCCAGGCGCTCCTGCTGGCCCACTGGGGGGGGGCAGAGACCGGGACCTCCTCACCTCCAGGCCGCTGGCCGGCAGCTCCCGCTGGCTGCTCATGTTCAGCAGGAGGTCCAGCGCCGTCTGGGTGGCCAGCTCAGCCGAGCCCTCGATGCCTGGGGGGGGGGAGGGAGGGAGGGGGGAGGGAGATGCAGCGGGTCATTCCCTCTCCCGCCCTCCATGTCAACCGCGCGGTCAAGAGGGCTTCCGGGAACAGACAGCACTTCAGTGCCCACCTGCAGGCCAAGCCACCAGCACGCTGGCGGGAGGGCAGGGAGGACAAAGGGCGAGGGTCTCGCCAGCAACTGGGCATGCCGGATCCTGCTCCCCATTTTTGGCCCCAGCCCCTCCTCCTGTACAGCTGGAGACCCGTCAGACGCCAACAGAGAGGCAGCAAAGACTGCGCCGGCCTCCGGCTTGCCCCCTCCATCAGCCGCAACCAGTGCACCTTCCCTCAGCACAGTGGCAGCGGGGCCAGCGTGGGGGCGCCTGGGAGCTCCCCAGCCACACTTCCGAGCCTGCCTCCATCCTCACCTGTGCGGAAGAGGCCAAGTGCCCTGCAGTCGGGGCGGAAGACCCGACTCCCACCCCACCAAAACCTGCCTCCTCCTCCGCACCCTCGGGTGGGGGCCGGGGGGACACTCAGGAGCCTGCCCAATGGGAGGGGGCTCTTCGGCCCCCAGCCCCCGCCCACTGTTGTGCACACGCTTCCCAGCATGCTCCGAGACGCGCACCTGCCTCGTAGATGATGGTGGCCCCCTCCAGGGGCTCCTGGGAGAGGAGTGGCGGCTCCAGGGCGGGCGCGGCGTGTGCGGCTTGGAAGGCGGCCTGTGGAGGACAACAGGGCTGAGGAGCGCTGGGGGGGGCAGGCAGGCAGCGGCAGCAGCGGGGCAGGAAGCCAGCAAAACTGGGGCACTCACCGGCGGGCTGGGCAGGGCGGCCTCGGGGGCAGCCTGGCCTTGGCTGTGCTGCTGCTTCAGCTCCTCGATCTGCTGGAGGGTGAAGAAAGGGCGGCGGCGGCAAGGGGGCTCCTCGGGGTGCCGCTGCACCCACCCCTCCAGGTCCTCGGCGTGGCGGCACTGGACGTGGAGCCGCAGGTTCTTCTTGTGCTTGGTGGTGAAGTGGCAGAACTCGCAGGCGAAGGGCCTCCCCCCTGCAGGGGCAGGAACAGCCTCGATGCCGGCCCGTCCCCACCGCACGCCACGGGAGCCCCCCACCCGCTCAGCCACCGGCTGGGGCTCCCTCCCACACAAGCAAGGCGCAGGGGGCCCTGAGGGCCAACTTCACAGATGCTCCTGGCAAGAGGGGGCAGCACTCACCCCCCCCCGCCCCGGGCTCTGCCACCGGCACACAGATCTCTCCAGGACCGGCATGCACTTCAGGAGCAACGGCTGCGGCAACCAGCCACACGGCAGCCTGCACAGATCGCCAGTCCCGCCACAGAGCAGCCAACACAAGAACCACCCTGCTGGACCAGCCCAAAGGCCCATCTAGTCCAGCTTCCTGTCATCTCAGTGGCCCACCAGGTGCTTCAGGGAGCACACGAGACAACAAGAGTCCTGCAATCCTGTTTCCATTCCCCTGCATGCGGCATTCTGAGGTAGCCTACTACTAATGTAAGGAGGTTGCACCACCCATCGAGGCCTGGATGGACTTTTCCTCCAGAAATCTGTCTAGTCCCTTTTTAAAGGCATCTAGGCCAGAGGCCATAACGACTTCCTGTGGCAAGGAGGCTGATAGGCTAATTACCTACTGGGTAAAAAAAGTATTTCCTGTTATCTGTTCTCACACTCCCAACACTCAGGTTCAGTGGATGTCCCCTGGTTCTGGCGCCTCTCTCCCCTTCCCCCAAAGCAGGAGGATTCCCCCCCCCCAGGCTCTCTCTAGTCCACAAGCTCCACACCATAGAAAGGCCCCAGGGGGCTGCTGGGAAACCATGGCAAGCGGCCTGCCAGCCGTTGCACCCCTGCAGCCTTTGCAGAGGGTCAGTGCTGGGGGCCCCTTGACTGCCACAGCACCAATCCAGGCAACAAGCCACAGGTGGTGCCCCAGAGGGGAGGGGGCAGCTGCACTGCCTGTGCCCTCCTGCCATCCCCATGCGCCTCCATGGCTGCAGGTGCCATGCTGCCCGCCCCGCCTGGCTGGGACCAGCCCCTCCCCAGGGGTGCCATGCTGCTGCCGCCTCCTCTTTTTCTGCCAGCAGGGCTGGAACCACAAGGCCACCCAGGCAGGGGCTTTCTGGAACAAGAGGCAGATGCGCTACTACGAAGGAACTTGTGGGCCGCTCCCGCCATTCCCTTTGCCCAGGCAGTGCAGCTGAAGGCTTGAGCCCAGATAGACGAGGTGCTTTGAAAGGCGGCGTGTTTAGGACTAGGCACCAGGGAACATTTTGGGACAAGGTGAGCCTGGAAACAGGGACTGTTTCCCCAGAACCTGACAAAAACATGGCAGCAGGGCAGCTTGTAAACTGACCACGGGGTTGGGGGGGGGGAAGCTGGCGTGGGCCACTGTGAGAGGCAAGGAGTTAAGACTAGATGGCCCTGGGCTTGATTCTGCAGGGCTTTTCTTCTGTTCAAGCCCTGCAGGATCAGGCCAAGGGGGCCCACCTAGTCCAGCTTCTTGCCTCTCACAGTGGCCCACCAGATGCCTCAAAGAGCACACAGGACAGCAAGACGCCTGCATCCTGCCGCCACTCTTTTACTTATTTAGTTCCACATTTCTAGACTGCCGTTCCTCCCAGGAACAGGTAACTAGCTGAGCAACAAGAAGCGGAGGGCAATTTTCACAGTGAGGGGAGGGCAAACATACACGCACCCCGGGTTTGTATCTGGACCGCTGCTTTTCCACTTGTAAATCTTCTGACATGAGGAGCAAGTCACGAAGTGGCCAACTTAGCAGGTAACTCCGAATGAATCAAGGTGGAGAAAGCTAAAATTTGCTGTGGGGAGCTCCAACAGGATCTCTCCAGCCTGGGCAAGTGAGCACCCTCATGGCAAGGGTGCTTCCGTGTCCATCATCTCTGGAAAGTGCTGCACGCGGGGGCAAAACAGCCCAGCTTCACCAGTGCCTGATCTGACGGGCCTGATCGGTCAGGAAAATGCTGCCCCCATGCGGCAAACCCCACACAAGGGATTGTCCGGAAGGAGACGTGGACAGAGAGCAGGACGGCCGCCACACGCAGGGCCCCGCACAAGCCGTGCGGCTGCACACGGAGGACTGTGGCACGGAGGTTTGGGCCACCGCCCCTGAAAAGGCTGTCGAGCTGAAAGGGGGCCAATTAAGGCTGGCACTGGAGCAACCTCCTTAGGAGGAAAGGCTCGTACTTGGGGAGCTGGGGGCAACAAATAGAAAAGAACGTGACTTTATTAAGTTGCACGTAGCACGGACCAAGGGAAAATCTGCTTCCTCCCTCCCTGACCATCACTGGAGGTCTTTACGCAGAGGCCGGACAGGGATACTGCAGGTGTGGACACAGGGCCTGAAGGGGTGGGGAGCACCCCTGCAAGGCTGTGGTCCAACTCTGCAATTCTCTCAACACTGCAGCCGGGTGGGGCGTCCAAGGAGACTGGCCTGCTGGGAAATCTGGGGCAGGCAAAGGGAGGGCATGCTTCACACATTGCAGAAACAGTCTGGGGAATGCCCGGCTGCCGGGTGCGAGGACGGCCACTCGCTTCCGTGGCTGCAGACAACCCATGGAGGCCCAGTGGCTGCCAAGGGCTCGTGACTGCAGCTTCCCGCCAGGGAGCCAAGCGCCTCCGACTGCCAGGCGCACAAAGGGGGCTCCTCGGGCTTGCTGGTTTCCCAGAGGCCCAGGGCGAGAGGGGCCCCTTTGACCCAGCACCCATCTGCCGCCAGCTCCCTCCCTCCCGGCAGCCACCCACAAGGAGCCTGGAAGGGCCTCCCAGCGAGCACCCGCTGCCACGCTGGGGGCCCGCCCCTGCTGCCTAGCACCTTCCTCCTTGCCCCTCGCCCACCCCCGCTCACCTGTGTGCTTGACCGCCACGTGGGAGAGCAGGAAGTCCTCCCGGATGGTGGCGTAGGGGCAGAGGCTGCAGCGGTAGGGCTTGTCGTTGATGTGCAGGAGCTGGTGGTTGAGGAGCAGCTTCTTGTCCTCACAGACGTGGTCACAGAATTCACACTTGAACCTGCCGGGGAGGAGACGGTCATCGCCAAGGACTGGAGCGGCTTCCCCCAACCCCCGACCCCGCCAAGCAACGCCAAGAGCTACCGGCGGTTTGCCACGGCCTGGATGTGGGTCAGCAGGTGCATCTTGAAGGTGTAGCGCTTCTTGAAGGACTTCCCACACTGCAAGAGAACACCGGCAAGCGCTCACTCCTGCGCACGGCTGCTGCTGCGGCCCCCCCCCCCGCCTCCCACAGCCCGGCTCCCACGCGCACCTTGTCACACATGTGGGGCTTTTCAGCGCTGTGGGTCTTCATGTGCTGGGTGAGGCGCTTCTGCATGGGGTAGACACGGCCACAGACAGGGCAAGGGAAGGCACACCGCTTGGGGGGCTGTGGACCGAGGCAAACCCTGTGTCAGCAGCGGGGCAGCCCGTCGCGAGAGGGAGGCAGTGGGACCCACTCGGCCCTGCCAGGACCCGCCTGTGTGGCCGGGGGCGGCCCGTCTCGCAGCTCCAGGCTCCCGCTTGCTCAGCAGCAGCAAGCTGCCTCCTGGTTGGGGCCGTTGGGCAGGCACACGCGGCGAGTCCCTTTGCAAACGCGGCACCCACGCAGGCAGCACCAGGCACGAGGCAGAGGCCCACTCACCGGGTCAGCTCGCTTCTTCCTGAAACACAAGGGCACCAAGCTGTGGAGGAAGCCAAAGCGCCGCCTGGCCACGGGGGGGGGGGCAGGCGGTCCGGCACAGCCAGAGCTGCGGCTGCAGCCGGGTTCTCCACGGGACGGGCAGCCTCCCCCGGCCAGACTCACTTGTCCCGGTTGTGCACAGCGGAGTGGCGGATGACGTCCTTCTTGTAGACACTGGTGTAGTCGCACTCCTCGCACTTGTAGGGCTTGCTCCCCACGTGGTTGAACATGTGCTCCTGAAAGGGTCAGAGGGAGACTTGAGGCACAGCCCGCCCCGCCCCCCAGGCCGTGGGAGCAGGGAAGCGGCTGCCAGGGCCCACCTTCAGCGACGACCAGCGCCGGGAGCGGTAGCTGCACTGCAAGCAGCGGAAGAGCTGCGGGTCGCCGGCCTCGTGCGAGCTGACGTGGAAGCGCAGGTCCTCGTGGGTGAGGAAGCGGGAGCCGCAGATCCGGCACAGGTAGGGGCGCATCAGCGGCTTGGCTGACTTGTGGCAGTACCTGCAGCGGAGCGCAGAGACTCTCAGGACCGGGGGTCCAGCCCCACCTGCGGGGTCCCAGCGACGGACCATCCCAGCCCTGCCCAGGCTCTCACCTGCGCCCAGCGAACTTGCGGTACTTCTTGCCCAGGAAGCGGTGGGAGGGCTGGCCGCGCCGGCGAGGAATCGCGCCTGGCTCCAGGGGGGAGGAGGGGTCCCTGTTCTCCGAGTCCGACTGGCTCACTGCAGGCTCAGCCAGACTTTCCCCGCCACCAGCGGAGGCCAGGCTGGAGGAGCCGGTGGCCTCAGGGCCCTGCGCGACGGCCCCTTGCGATGACCCCACCGGCTCTCCGTCCGCACCTGCCGAACAGACAGACAGACAGACACGGGAACTGGGCGTGACTGTCTTCAGGGCAAGCTGCCTCTGGACGGTCTTCTGCCGCTCAGTCACCTCTGTAGGGTGCCGTGGTCGATGCCCTGTGATTGGCTAAAGGCTTTGGACAGGTACGTGACGCAACTGCCTGGAGCTATTGCATCATCCTGACCTTTTTGAGGGTCTGGGACCTCCCACGGGTTGGATGTTTCAGAAAAATGGAGAAGGACTTTTGAAAAGGCACTTCCTGGGGTGTGTCTTGGTGCCTCCCACTGCCTGACCCAGCAGAGCCGCCAGCTGGACTGCTGGATGGTATTTCAGTTTTCTGCACACGCTCAGAAGTTATGCGTCCAGGTAAGATTAACCATTAGGTTGATAGCCTAGCCTTTTGAATTTATGTTCTACTCAAATATGTAATTCCCAGGTTAGTTTTACAAGACTCTTAAGTGTTGTCATGACTTATTCTTAACACACCCTTAATCTTTACAGCAGCATGTGATTCTTGGCGGGGAATTCCTGATCAACTTGATCCAGTGTTGATCACAAAGTCACTCCGCTGAATTGTTTTGCCAGGATCCAGGAGGAGAGGAAGTTCTGAGGCTCAAGTGCTCCTTTCCTCCGAGTAACTCGGACCCCTGCAGGCCTTTCCCCTCCCCTCCCCTGGGCTGAAGGTCTGGCAGGTACGGGGTGGGGGGTGGTGGCAGATCTACGCCTGGGCCACATTCAGCCCATCTGTGGCCTTCCAAGCCAACTCACGACTGGCCCTCAGTTGGGCCTGGCAGGATTGTGGGGTTCCCCTGCAGGAGCACAGAAGGCTGAAGCAGCTCCTTACCCTCAGGAGGAGGCGCGACCTCCAGGCGTGGGAGTCTGCGGGGTCTTCCTGGGCGCCGGCGCAGCCGCTCTGCACTGGAGGTGGGAAGGGGGCGGCTGGGCTTGGGCAGGCGCCCTCGAGGCTCATCCTCCGCTGGGTTGTAGTCACTGTCGCCTGCAGTGAGTGGGAGGGGGGGGGGGCGGCCCGGAGGGGGTGTCAGTGCCAAAAAGGGAGCAGGAGACGAGGCTGGGCACCAGAGCCAGCTATTTGGGGATTCTGACTTTTAATTCTGCCTTTCAGCCCCCGAGGCGGCATCCTGCATCATGAAAATAAGGGCCCAAACAAGGGAACAAACATCCCCTCATCTCGATCCTCATCAGGATGCAGTGCGTGTCCTATTGGCGTGGCTGCATCGCTGCTGGAAAACTGAATAGGCCAAGGCTTTAAGACAGTTAACGTTTCAAGTCTAAAAGAAAGGATTTTGCATTTAAATAAACCTTCCCCTCAGTCCCATGGGTGGCTTCCCAGGTGGCTTCCATAAGATCAAGAACCCCAACACCACCAAAAACATAAAGCAATGCAGCAACAAAAGAACAGGAGACACAAAAGCAGCACACAAAGCACACTAGAATATCAGCAGTACATTAAAAAGTGAACATTTAAGTCACAGCAGAGAAGAATAAAATCAGCCACAAAGATCAGGTGGCGTTACAGCAGATCTGGAACCTTACAAAGCAAGGCAACATAACAAAAAACAAAAAACCACACCTACCACCTGACATCATCAAACAAATAAAAATGCTTCTCCAGCACCTGACAGGGGGCACCCTCAGCCCCAGCTTCTCACCAGCCTCCCTCAGGGCCCCATGCAAGCGTGAAGCAGGCCACGTACCTTCTGGGTCGTCAATGGCCCCAGCGTCCACAATGTCGTCGTCGTCTTCCTCCTCCTCTCCTCCTGGTTTCCCATCCTCCGGGGCCTTGGGCACCAAACCCTCCTTGCATGGGCGCCCCTTCTTGAGGCCAGAGGCTGATACTGGACGACAGGAAACCACAACACTTCAGAGTACCTTGATGGAACATGGTCTCCATGCAGGGCAAAACCCCAGCGCGTGCTCTGCATGTTTGGGGCAGCCCTACACAAACACAGAACTGAAACAGCACAGCACTCCACACTCCGAGACTCTCGACCCCCCCCCCAAAAGATTACACTTGAACCTCCTGATAACACTTCATTAACCAGGGCGGGGGGGGGGGGGAGATGAACAAGCCTTCCTGGAGCCACGGGCCAAGCTTCAGGGTGTTCTCCTTCTCCACCCCATGGGAACAGAAGGCACTTGCCTCCCGCCATTACTACTCATGGTGCAGAATCCATCCTCTTGGCATCACACACTGAGCCCCACAGTGGCAGCCCTGACTAGGGTAGCTCCCCTCCCCACATGTCAACAGCCTGCACCAAGTACGCCTGCCCTCTTCTGTACCTCCCGCCAGCCGAGGCCACCCATGTGCTCACCTGGCTGGAAGTGCCGCTCCCGCATGTGGCTGAGAAGGGTCTGCTTGGAAGTGCTCTTGTAGTGGCACATCTTGCACTTGAACTGCTGCACGACCACCACCTCCATCAGCTCCTCCAGGCTCTCCAGGTCGGGCTCTCCGGGCTGGCCCAGCGGTGCAGGCTGCTGCAGTGGCCCCAGGGGACCAGGGGGCTCCACACAGGTGGAGGTGGGGCCATCCGCCAGGGCCTCTCCCGTTAAGCTGCGGGGCAGAGCCGAGCTGGCAACGCGGGACATCCCTGCGGCCCCTGCAGGCGAGAGACCAGAGGACAAGGCCTCGTACGGAGCCAGGCCACTCAAAGCGCCCCTCGCCTGGAATGGCCCACTCTGGCTGGAAGCAGAAAGGAGGGCCCTTCGGAGAAGGGCTCAGCCCTGCCTGCAGATGGTGGTGGAGACGTCCTGGAGGAAGGGTCCATCGCAGGCCACCGACCATGATGGGCGGTGCAACCTCCTTGTCTTAGAAGTTGGCTGCCGCAGAGTGCCCGATACAGGGGAGTGGCAACGAGATTGGAGCATCTTGTTGTCTTATGCTCCGTCAGGCATCTGGTGGGCCACTGAGATACAAGGAACTGGACTAGGTGGGCCTTTGGCCTGATCCAGCATAGGGGCTCTTGTGATGTTCTTATGCTGCCCAAGGACTAAACTTGGCTGGGATGGCTCTACCCATTCCCTAACTGCCATTCTGGGCTTTCTTTGGGAAGGTTAAGGAGCCCACAAATGCTCCCTGAAGCCAGCACAGCTCATGGCTCCCAGAGGGTGGGGCCAGTCAGTCCAAGCTCCCACCCTTGAAGGAAGGAAGAAGACCACTCAGCCAGAAGGACTCTCCCCCTCGCCAGAGGAAGCCTTTCCTTACCATCATCTGGTCCCTGCAGGATCAGGTACTGGGTGGTCTGGGCCCCACCATCCTCCTCACTCGTCACAGCAACACATCCTGCACCAGGAGAACACAGAGGAGAGTCCAAGTAGGCAACACCGCAAGCCTGCACTACCGTCTGCCAAGAGAGGCCAGTCCCCAGAAGTGTTCCGGGGGAGGCGAGAGACAGCACGAGTGCCCCTCACCCAAGGAACAGCTGGCCAGCAAGTTGACTCAAGAAATGCATGCCCTCCTCCCCTAGTTCCAAGTACTACCACAGGAGATGGTAATGGCGTCTGGCTTACATGCCTTTAAAGAGGGATTAGACAGACTCCTGGAGGAAAAGTCCATCGTGGGCTATAGGCCGTGATGGGTGGTCCAACCTCCTTACGTTAATAGTAGGCTACCTCAGAATGCCAGATGCAGGGGTGTGGCAACAGGATGCAGGCATCTTGTTGTCTACTGAGCTCCCCGAGGCACCTGGTGGGCCGCTGCGAGATGCAGGAAGCTGGACTAGATGGGCCTTTGGGTTGATCCAGCAGGGCTCTTCCTAAGCACAGCACAAGGCTGTTTGGCTGCTGTAACCAAGCCAAGGGCAGGGAAGCCACTCTGCTCTACTTCCTGCTGCAAATGGAAGCACGGGGCACCGTGGCCGGCCTTGGACACTCAAAGAGACCTGTGCCCCCTGGCACCCCAACTGCAAAACTCAACCCCATCCTTCCCTGCAGACTTGGAGCTGGGGGAGGGCAGTGAGGAACATGCAGCGGCAGGGTGATTCCCTCCCCACTTCTCCAGGTGGCAGTTGGGAGAAGGCTGGGCTTGCTCATCACCTGGGCCAGAGCACAGCAGCCCACTCACTCTGGCAAAGGTGGCCGCCTGGAAAGCACAAGCCAGATCCTCCCTTAGCCTGCCCTTGCTCACTCTGAATGATGTCCGGCCCTGCGGTGGACTCGATGACCTTGTCAATAGTGGGGCCCAGGTCAGAGGAGGAGGCAGCGGTGGAGTCGGACATGGCAGGAACTCCTTCTGCCAGGACGCTTGAGTGAACCAGACCCTGTGGAGACTGAGAGCCCAGGACTGACTGGCTCGCGGTGGACACGCTGGAGACCAGGGTGGACTGTGCAATGGAGGAGGAGTCAGGAAGGTAGGCTCTGGGCATGGCGTCTGTGCTGGAGCTGCTCTCCGACACCTCGCCCTGAAAGACAGAGAGAGCGCAAAGGATCATCTCTGCACAGAAGGTCATTTTTAACATGGCAAGAGGCTGCATTTGCCGTCTTCTGCCAGGCTGCCCCAACCTGCAGTCTCCTCCCACTTGTGATAACGGGGGTCGCATCCAAAAATGTCTTGGTCCATACCAAGGAGATCCTTCCATTGTCTGGGCTCTGGCCTACACCAGATTCATCTGCTTCTGAAAGGGTGACAGGTGCCAAGGCAGCGTCACTGCTGTCTGCAGACATGGCCTCTGAGGTCTCCATGTCAAGGCCACTCTCAGAGGGTTCCTCTTGCTGCTCCAGCCGAGGGGCTGCATCACTGCTGCTCTCCACCTCGCTCTCTGCTTCCATGGCAACACCTGCTGGCAGGAAAAAAAGGGAACTTCAAGCAGGCCTACCAAAATGGGGCATGTGCCACAGCTCACCAGAAAGACTGAGCTGACTGCACTGCAGATAAATGGATCTAACTACAGAAGAGAGAGAGACAGGGTTCTGTTCCCAAAGAATGAGTTTCCCTCCGGAAAGCTGGGAGGCAAGGATCTGACTATTCATACAGCAAACCAAAGCAAACCATTGCTATGGGCTAGTATGTTTTAACCCTCACCATGGAAAGCTTTTTTAAGGCCATGAACCTGATGTTCCCCTGCAAGTCACTAGTCTCAGAACAGAGACATTCACACTTTGTACATTTATCTCTCTCTCATATCAACCTTGGAAGAGTTTGAGGAAAATTCTGCCTCTTCGCTGCATATAATATTTTGTGACACATACCTGAACAGTGATATTCCAACTTCAGTTGGAACCGGATGTAGTTCCTGTGCTTGTGTTCCAGGCGGACCAGAAAAAGGCAAACTTCTATGAGTTATCACACTATGCAAGGAGAGAGATGTGGGAAGAAACAGTGAACTGCCACAGAGAACCTGGGCAATCAAAGTACTGATGGCAGGCATTTTGTTATCTTGCGTGCTCCCCGAGTCATCCAGGGGGCCACTGTGAGATACAGGACTAGATGGTCCTTTGGCCTGATCTAGCAAGGCTCTTATGATAGCTTCACAGATGCACTTCAACTTCCCATTTCTTTGCTCAATCAAGGAACCAAGCAAAAAACATTAAATCCTACTACATCTCAGAACAGGAAAGGTCACATTAGAATTGTATGATTATCTGGTTACTTTGTTCCTCTGTAAAATTCTACTATGTGCACCCCTGATCCTCTCTCTGAGAGGGTCTGGAAAAAAAACACCCTGATTCCTAACACCAACTGCACATTCATAGGAGCCCAGCATTTACACCCGACTAGAAGTTTGACCAGAAACCGCATCATCTCTCTAGTGTAAAATCTAGTATGATGGAAGACAACTTCTCCAGAAACCCAAATTCAGTTTTCATTTCTCTCCTTCCCTGGACAGATATAACCCCTATAGACTTCCAAAACAGCCAGCTTCTTCAAACAGGGTGTACTGTGTGTGTGTGGGGGGGGGGGGGCTGAGTGACAAATAATTCTGCTGAAAAGTGTGAATTTAAGTAGACTTAAATAGTTGGCTGCACCCTGCAGCCAACTATGAAAAACCTTCATTCCACAAAGGCTGGGCAATGGTGCCTACAAACATACACTCCTCCCAGCACAAAGAGGGAGGCAGCACGGATTCAGGCGCAGGCTAGATAAAACTCTGCTCCAGAGCTAGGAGTGCCAAAGGCAAGAAGACGCCACCATGGCCGAGGTGGCCACCGTATTCTGCTATTGCAATACTGGTTGTTGAGCGTTTGACCTGCAACTGCCTTCACCGTGTCTGCACGGGAAGGAGACGGAGGAGGCGCCAGCAACGGCCACGGGAGGCTGCGGGGAAGGGTGTGGGCCGCCACCGTCGCCGAGGTCGCTGCTGTTCGCCATCCTCTAGCCCGGCGCCGCAGGAGCGCCAGGCAGCATCTCGGCACAGGGATTCTCCCAACATGCACCGCGGCGGGGTCCCCCATCGCTGCTCTCCCTGCCTGCCTCCCCTCCCTGCGCCTATTGGCCCAGCCCGGCGCGCTCCCCCTGCCCTGTCCTGCCCCCATTGGCCCAGTCTGGCCGAGGCTGCGCGTGCCGCCCGCCTCCCTCCCGCGGGGCCTGTCCGAGGCGGGCTGCCTTTGGCGCTGCCTGAGCCCCCGCTCGGCCGCCGCCGCCATCTTGCCCGGGCCCTGCGAGCGGAAGGCGGGCCGGCTCGGAGCGGAGGCCGGGGGCGCGACGCGGAGCGAGCTCCGGGCGCAGCAGCGGCCGCCTCCTCACCGTGGGCCGCCGTCCCGGCGCGGCCGTTCCCTGCGCTGCCTCTGGCCGAGCCTTCCGATCCGGCACCCGCGCGGGCGCCATCACCGCTTTTCTCCGCTGGCGGAGGGATTCTCGGACCGCCCCCACCGCTGCCGTCACCGCTCCTGTCGGGACTACTTCCTTCGTGGGACGCCCGGAGGAAAGCGGCGGCCGCGGTGGCGGCACTTCCTCTCTAGGAAGGAGTCGGGTCTTCGCTCCCGGGACTGAGCGGCGCCGCCCGCGCCCGTGAGGGGATCTCGCACAGCACCCGGAGCTACTTCTGCTCTGGACGCCGCGGAGGCTTAAGGGTGCAGTGTGGCACCGGCGGGGGGGGGGAGCGCCAGTCACGTGCTTGAAAGAGTCACGCGCAGGCGCGGGGCGTTTCCTTGGCGCTGGCCTGGTCGGTTCCTCTGCCGCGCGGAGGGGAGTCGGGTCTGCTGCGGGGACGGCCGAGCAAGGGCAACGCCCCGGCGCTCTGCAGGCCGAGGCGCGGGCGGGCGGCCTCGGGGCAGAGGAGACGCGGCGTGGAAGAGACGCCGAGGGAGGGTCAGAGCCCCCAATCCCGCGAATGCTCCAGCCGCACGCAGAGGCTGTTCTGAGCAACGAGACCCATCGGTCTTGGCTTTCCATGCGCAGCCTCGCGGCAGCAGCCAGAACACAGCTTCAGTTGCATTTGGAGGATGCAGGTTGCGCCTCAACGCAAGTCAGGTGACCCTCATGGAGTCAGTTTGGCTGCTGACCAGTCTCACCCTGTATTGAAGTTGTGCTTTTGCCATTGCTCTGCTGAATCCTAAGCCCTTCCGGCAAAAAGGGAGGGGGAACAAGAGCCCAGGCCTCTTCATGCTGGCAAATGCACCAGCATCCGTGGAAACCCCAGTGCAGTCCCCCAGTTGTGGGGCGCTGGCCCTGTGTCAGCCAGGCATGCCAGGAGCTGGTCATTGCACCTACCCACCTCCATCATAGGGAAGCACCACCAGCGCAAATCAAACGGGGGGGGCAAGTGCTGTCCATGGGAGCATGGGGCTGTTTCCCCCCCCCCCACATCTGCATAAATGAGTTAGCCAGCCCAGCACCACAGCTCAGAAGGCTACAGGGCAGGAAGCGTGCTCTGGTGAGTGAGCTATCACCTTGCCTGAAGAAGCCGAGCAGGAGCCGCTTTACTTTGGGTGGGTGACCGGAAAAGCTGTGCAGAAGTTCTCTGACCAGAAATGGATAATGTCTGAGTCTGTCTGAGGTTTGATTTGTAGCTGCCTGTGAAAAAAAACTTGTAAGGCAAGAGCTGTACAGTCAGGTAGAAGACTGCTCTATGAAGGGAAACATCTGAAGAAATGGATCCTGTAAGTTTCTATTTAAATAAAATAATGCTTATAGAAACTGTTTGATAAAGTAGCGTTTATGGTCAGCTTGCTTCTGTAAACTTCCTTGAATTATAGACTTGACTCAAGTCTATGAGGAAAGCAGGATACAAGTATTGTAATGAATACTGCTGCACCTGCACCCCTTAGGAGCCACTAAGGCCCCCCTGCCCCCTTTGTGTCCTCCTGTGGGGGGAGTAGGGAGCAAGGAGATCTCATCTTCCTTTTAGTTGGGCATAAGGCACAGTGTCAAGAGTTTTTGCATAAGCCAGTGGGGCAGAATATATAGAGGAAGACTGAAAGCATTCAGGTGTCCAAAGTAAGGTTACTGGGTCTGTCAGTCGAATTAGGCAGATGCTGTTGAACGGCATCTCTGCAGTGGGCTTGCCTGCCCCTTGGAAGGGTCCTCCAGAGCCTCGGTCCCCTTGGAGCAATCCGCTGCAGAGGTAGCTTAACCTTTACCTCAGGAGGCCTCCTCCTCGCACTTCCCAGGCTCCTGGCCTGTCTCCTGGCCTAGCTTCTCCTTGCTTACCTGTGCCTTCCTCCTCACCTTGTTTTCCTGCTGCCTAGCTCTTATTTCAGGAAATTCTAACACTTGGCACTTAGCGTCATCACCAGACATGGGATTGGAGAGGGAAAAGCAGAGAATTGCAGTATCCAACAGCAAGTCTCATTATGCCACACCAGTGCTTTCAACCCACTGTGCTCTTTGCATCATTGCCAGCACCTGTTGCACAGCAGCCCTAGCCTGGCTGTCGTTGCACTGCCGTCCCTGTCTCCCTGCACACCAGTAGACGGCATCAGAGAACAGGCAATTCTCTCCCTGCTACCAGAGCCCAAGGAGTCTGGATGCGGTGGACTGAGCCCTGAGAGCAGGGAGGCCCCTCCCCTACCAAGACCTCCCCTGAGGCCAACTGAGGGGAAAAAGCATGAGGGTGAGAAGAGGGGATCCCTGTCTGCTGACAAAGACAACAGACGGGAGAAGGCCAACATTTTTATGGCCCCGTCTCAAAGACGAGCAGCATCTGAACGAGAAGCAGGCTGGAGGGGCTGCTCACCAGCTCCTCCCTGGACTGTGCTGCCATTGCCAGGCAGTAGCAGGAACTAGCAAAGTCTGTGTAAAGCAGTTTAGTTGTATCTTTGCCTTCAGTGGAGTTTGCAAAGCTGCAGGAGCCTGGTTGCAGCAAGCAGTTGCTTGGCTGGTGCTGCTCCAGGGAGGCCGGCTGTGGGCTACCTCTGAGGTCTACCACGATCCTTGCCTGTGGGAAGCAAGAAACAACGAAGAGGAACAGGGAGCAGACCACGGTCTCCGGATCAAGGTGCCTACTGGGTCACTAGGGGGAGCCTGGCACCACTAGAGTGTGTGCGGTAGTGAGCGTGGGGGCTCGGAGTAGTCTCCCACACCTGTAGTAATGTGGCTCCAGTGGAACCCCGTGAGACTGGCTTGTTCTGGGCCATGATGTGGAAACTGTTGAAAGAGGGCAGTGACTGCAGTGTGTTGGTGCTTGCTGAAATAAACACCATCTCCTGCACGTTGCCGTCAGTGTCCAGAATGGCTGCCGGCTGCCGAGGGCTGTTTGCAAGGTTGGTTGCTTTGTAAGCAGCCCCCTCTTGCTTACTGTGTCCTGCCTCTAGCCAGGCTACTGTTGGCCAGCAGAGGCAATGGCTGGAGTCCCTGCTGTTCCCCAGGCGGGGTCTGAAACTCATTCCCTGCTATTCGCTGTTGCAAAAAGACAAAACTCTGTAAAAAAGTATTTCCTTTTATCTGTTTTAACTCTCCCAACACTCAATTTCAGTGCATGCCCTCTGTTTGTGGTATGGTGAGAGAGGGAAAAGAACATCCCTCTATACTATCGACTCGATCCCTCCCGTGCATAATTTTGTATGTCTCAATCATGTCCCCCCCCCCTCAGGCCCCTTTTTTCCAGACTGAAGAGCCCCAAACGCTGCAGTCTTTCTTCATGAGGGAGGTGCCCCAGCCCCATAATCATTTTTGTCGCTCTCTTCTGCACCTTTTTTTTGGGGGGGGACACACACAAAAATCCCATTTTTATTTCTATTTATTATGATATAAAGGTCATAGGTACAGGTAAGTATGATATACATAGGTATAGGTGCACACAGGTTACACACAAAAGGGTACCGGGCTCGGGTTCCAGCATATGATAATCTGAAATCCATATACATTTCTATTCTTTAACATTGTAATTTTTCTGACTCTATTTCTTCATTTTACTTCTATTTTAACACATCTCTTAGTTATCTAACCGGTCATAAAAAGGCTTCCAACTATTTTTTATCTTACATAGATGCCCTTCTTTCAATCTTTCTGTCAAAACATCCATTTCTGCTGTATCATATAACTTACCTATCAACATTTCTAAACCTGGTGTCTGTGCTTTTCCACATCTGTGCATATAGCAATCTCGCCGCAGTTATAACATGTATTATAAGATATTTACTCATACTGTCTTGTATTGTTGACATAACATTAAGAAGGAATAATTCTGGTTTGAGTGGTACGGAACATTTCAATATTTTTTGTAATATTTCTTGCACTTTTTTCCAATTTTTTGGGGGTCTATTGCAAGTCTACCACATATGGTAATAGGTCCCGACTGACTCTTTACATTTCCAGCATTTGTTTGAGATTTCTGAGCACATTTTGGCCATTCTTTCTCGAGAGAGGTGCCATCTATAAAACAAACATATTTTCTTTAAATGATGCGGCTTTTGTAAATTTGATATTTTGTTTCCAAATCTCCTCCCAATCTTCTACTTTTATTGAATAGCCCAAATTTTTAGCCCATTGGATTATTGATTCTTAACAGTTTCATCTTCCATCCTAACATTCAACAAATATTCTTACATCTTTTTAATGTATTTTTTTCATTTAGTAAGAATATCAAAGTCAGTTTCTTCTTCATAAAATCCAGTCTTGTTATCTTCTGCTATTCTTGCCTTTAATTGTAGTTCAATCCACCAATCTAGGTTGATGCCTTTAATTCAGTTTTACTAAGATCTCCTTTAACATTTAAAAAATATAAAAAACATTTAAAAATTAAAAATTTAAAAAATGTCTTGTTTTGATCTCTACTAATCTAGTCTGGTTTAGAGGCTATCTCTAAAGGTTTAATCCATCTTGGTACCTTTGTATAAATTTTATATCTTATTTGTTCCCAAACCCATAATAATGATGATATTCTCAGTATATGTTGTTTAATCTCTTTTCTGCACCTTTTCCAGCTCCACTATGTCCTTTTTGAGGTGCAGGGAACTGTACTCAATACTCTAGATGTGGCCTTACCATTGATTTGTACAATGGCATAATAATATTGGCTGTTTTAGTCTCAACCCCTTTTTTAATTACCCCAAGCATCGAATTGGCCTTCTTAATTGCTGCCACACACTGGGTCAACACTTTCATCGGGTTGTCCACCAGCACCCCAAGATCTCCTGAGCTGTCACAGATAACCCATTAGCCTATAGGTGAAGTTTTGATTTTTTGCCCCAATGTGCATCACTTTACGCTTGTCTATGTTGAAACGCATCTGCCATTTTGCTGCCCATTCCCCCAACATGGAGAGATCCTTCTGGAGCTCTTCACAATCCCTTCTGGTCTTCACCACACGGAAAAGTTTTGTGTCATCCGCAAACTTGGCCACCTTGCTGCTTATCCCTTTCTCCGGGTTATTTATGAACAAGTTGAAAAGCACCGGCCCCAAGACAGATCCCTGGGGCACTCCGCTTTTCACCTCTCTCCATTGTGAAAATTGCCCATTGACCCCCACTCTCTGTTTCCTGGCCCTCAACCAATTCTGAATCTATAAGAGGACCCACCCTCGTCCAAACACTACTTGCTTGTCTAGGAAATCTGTGTCAGGCAGGCAGCTTTAATCCATGATGAATGGCATGGTAAGATGGTGGACTCTCATTGCTCAAACCCTGGGCTCACTTGTGGCTAGGAACAGGCTGTAGATCCAGGGTCTCAGGAGAAGGTCCCCTCTCTGTCATACAAGGTGGTCTTCATGCATGGGGGCCCTTGCTCCACTTGTGCACCAGGGATCCAGGCTACTCGTTGCTTGTCATCTTTCATTGCCATTTCACAGTTGGGCTAGTCCACTGAATTGAGCATTTCATTTGCACAGTGTCATCTTTTTGACTGGAACAGAAGGCACACAAGATTGAAAAGTGGCCTAGAAAATGTGTCAGTGCCAAGCCACTGACTAGCTCTCTCTTGCAAGAAGAATCTGGCTTCTTGGAGAGGGCAGTCCTTGAGGAACGGCCAGCTCAGGTCTATGAGGGCAAAAAGAGAGGCACACTATGAACAGGAACTCAGACAGGTGCTGGAGTTGCAGGGAGGAGTTCTGGGAAGAGGTGGTGGCCATTTGCAAAGAGGTGCTTGTAAACCCTGGGACACTAGAATGAGAAGAGTGGGGGCAAGGCGGGAGGAGGTACCCCAAAGGATTCCAAGTAGATGCTGAACCCGTTTCCCAGGGGGACCCCCAATTGTAAAGCCTCTCCTCAATCCTCCCATCGGGCGCCATCCCTGCTGACCTCCAGCACTAGTGGAAAGCTCCTGCAGGGGCTCAGGCTTCAGCAGCACTTAATTCTTACGGTGTCCAGCTGTACCGTACGCTGCACGTTAACCCAGCCAGGTTTCTTATGGTGCCGTTTTAAACCGAATTGTAAGCCACCCTCAGCACCAGCCTAAGGTCAAAAAGCAGGGCATCAACTCTAAGTAAATGTCAAAAGTGCAGCTTCTCACCCAGCTGGAAGGAGGTGAAATCCCTGGGGGAGCCGCAGGGGAACCGTGTCCTCTGGCAAGCTGACCTCCACCCACACAGAGGACTTGCTGCCCTCTGTGCCGGCTGCCCCTCTGCTTGCCCTTCGGCGGAGGCCTGAGAGGATGTTGGCGGGGGGAGGGGTGCTGTGCAAGGCTGCGGCTGCATTGGGAGGGAGCCATGGAGGTGGCCACACACCAAGGGCTGGAGCCTCGCTGCTCTGCCACCTGGGCACAGGACGGCACCTGTGGCAGCAACCAGTCTGCCAGTTCTCTTGGCGCAGACTCTGCCATCACACACACACACCCCCAGCAGACAGGCTGGTGTCCTGGTACAGGCTGTATCAATACCAAGTCACTTAGCAGAGGCTGAAACCAAATTGTTGGCGTCTGATCAGATGGTGAAAGCAAAGCTTGGTGGAAGGTAGCACAACCTCTTCACACAGAGAGAGGCAGGCAGGCGAGGGGGTGGGAGGAGTGGAGGGGGCTTTGGGTGGAGAGCCACGACTGCTGCCCCTCAAGCAGTGGAAAGCAGAGGAAACCTCTCTGGCATCCCCTTCAGTCCACCCCCACAAGTGCTGTGCCAAGTGGCTGCCTCCCTCCCCACCCTGAAACACAACTCAGGGCTCTGAGGTCCACTTGACGGGCACAGGGCCCCTCACGTGAAACCCCCAGGTGCAGGCGGGCAGGATGGCCTGCCCAAGACCACACTGCTGCAGGCCGGTCACCGTTGCTCTGTGCCCTGCAGTGCCCCAACAGAGGAATTTGCCGTTTCTTCAGACCAATGAACAAGAGTCCATCAGGCCCCAAAACCTGTTGTGTTTTGGAGCAGCGAGTGCCGTCCAGCAATGAAGTGCAGCCTCTGTGACAAAGTGCCTGGTGAGAAGCGTGAGTTATGCATCTGGGCGAGTTGAGCAGCAGGGCGAGGGAGCCAGGGCCTCAGACTCCTTTCAAACTTTAGAACTTAAAAACAAACATAGCCAGGCAGTCAGGCAGCCACCAGTTGGGTGGGGGCTATCCAGAGTTTTGCACAGTGCCACATGTAATAGTTACATGCCTCTGGGGCATAAGTCGTGGGTGTGTCCTCGGTGCAAGGAGCTTCAGGGACTCAGGGAACGGGTCTGCTCCTTAGAGGCCTTGGTTGCATACCTGGAGAAGCAGAGGCAGGCAGAGAGGAGTCTCGATGGGGCTTGTGGAGACTTGCAGGCTTCGTCCCATCCTCAGGCAGCTCATCAGCTGCTGGGAAAAGAAGTCTCAGGGCTGGAGGGCGTCAACCTGGTATGGAGGGAAGCAGTTCCCTAGTGGGGCCCCTTCTTCCAGTGATGAGCCCACGTCCAGTCTCACTATGGATGCTCCTCAGCGGGAGGGGGGTCGTGAGCTGCTTGTAGTGGGGGACTCTAGTTAGGAATACAGAGACGGGGGTATGTGATGGATGCGAGGACCGCATGGTGACTTGCCTGCCTGGTGCGGACATCACGTCTCGTCTAGATAGGCTGGTAAGGAGTGCTGGGGAGGAGGTAGCGGTCGTGGTGCATGTTGGCACCAACGACATGGGCAAATGTAGCCAGGAGGTCCTGGAAGCCAAATTTAGGTTGCTAGGCAGGAAGCTGAAGGCCAGGACCCCTAAGGTAGCATTCTCACAAGTGCTACCTGTTCCATGCACAGGGCCAGCTAGGCAGGCGGAGCTCAGGGGTCTCAGGGTGTGGATGTCTGGAAGAGGGGTTTGGATTCGTTAGGCACTGGAGAGCATTCTGGGACAAGCCTGTACAAGAGGGACGGGCTTCGCTTGAACCAAGCCTGTACAAGAGGGACGGGCTGTACAAGAGGAACGGGCTTCGCTTGATCCTCAGGCTCTTGTAGAGCCTGAGGATGTGGACAGGATTCTCTGGAGTGTGAGACCTGCTGCTTGCCCGCTCGACCCTTGCCCGGCATGGCTAATTAGAGCTGCCCGGGGAGGGCTGGCCGAGTGGACGGGGAGGGTGGTGAATTCATCTCTGAAGGAGGGGGTGCTCCCGCCTGCTTTGAAGCAGGCGATGGTTCACCCCCTCCTGAAGAAGCCCTCCCTAGATCCCACAAATTTAAACAACTTTCGGCCAGTCTCCAATATCCCATTTCTGGGCAAGGTGATTGAGCGGGTGGTGGCGTCCCAGCTTCAGAGGGTTCTGGAGGAAACGGATTATCTGGACCCATTCCAATCTGGCTTCAGGCCGGGGTTCGGGATGGAGACTGCCTTGGTCGCCTTGGTGGATGACCTTCGCCGGGGGATGGACGGGGGAAGTGCGACCCTGTTAGTCCTGCTGGACCTCTCGGCGGCTTTCGACACCATTGACCATGGTGTCCTTCTGGGTCGGCTGGCCGGGTTGGGGCTTGGAGGCACTGTTTTGAAGTGGTTCTGCTCCTTCCTGGCTGACAGATCCCAGAAGGTGGTGCTGGGGGAGGCTTGTTCGGCACCCCGACCTCTCAGGTTTGGGGTGCCGCAAGGTTCCATCTTATCCCCCATGCTGTTTAACATCTACATGAAACCGCTGGGAGAGGTCATCCGGGGGTTTGGAGTGGGGTGCCATCAATATGCTGATGACACCCAACTTTATCTCTCCTTTCCCCCTGATTCTGAGGAGGCGGTTGAGGTCCTGGATCGCTGTCTGGAGGCAGTTGGGGGCTGGATGCGGGCGAACAAGCTGAAATTAAATCCGGATAAGACAGAGGTGCTTTTGGTTCGGAAATCCACGGCTCGGGTATTGGACTATCGTCCTGCTCTGAATGGGGTCGCACTTCCTCTGAAGGAGCAGGTTCGCAGCTTGGGGGTTCTCCTGGAATCACAGCTACACCTGGAGTCCCAGGTGGCGGCGGTGGCCAGGGGAGCCTTTGCTCAGCTTCGGCTGCTCCGCCAGCTGCGGCCGTACCTGAGCTGTGCGGACCTGGCCACTGTGACCCATGCCCTAGTGACATCTAGATTAGATTATTGCAATGCGCTCTACGTGGGGCTGCCTTTGAAGACGGTCCGGAAATTACAACTAGTACAGAACGCGGCGGCTCAGGTAGTTGCTGGAGCACGTCGGTTTGACTCTGTTGAGCCGCTGCTTCGGCGACTACACTGGCTGCCGGTTCTGTTCCGGGCCCAATTCAAAGTGCTAGTTTTGACTTTTAAAGCCCTTTACGGCTCGGGTCCGGGGTATTTGAGGGACCGCCTTCTTCCATATAATCCAACCCGTACTCTTAGATCATCTGGGGGGGCCCTCCTGACTGTGCCGCCACCAGGAGAAGTGAGAGGGGCGGCGGCCAGGAAGAGGGCCTTTTCGGTGGTGCCCCCCCAACTCTGGAACACCCTCCCCTTAGAATTGAGAACTGCTCCCTCTTTGTTTATATTTCGGCGGGGGCTGAAGACCTTTTTATTCCAAAAAGCTTTTAACCGTTGACAGGCTGGCTGGTTTATTATAACCCACGGGGCTTGTTGTTTTTATATTATTTTTAAATTTGTTTTTAATTGTGTTCTTAATTTTTGATTGTATTGTTTAATTCTGTTTTAATTGTTTTTAATTGTAAATTGTTATATTGTTTTATATATATATATTGTAATGCCGCCTTGGGTGCCTTCGGGCACAATAAGGCGGGGTAAAAATCTAATAATAAATAAAATAAATAAATAAACCAGACGGCTGGCGCATAACATTAAAAAGGTGGCAGAGCAGCTTTTAAACTGACCCCTGGGGGAAAGCCGACAGGAGCTGAGCGGCATCCGGTTTGGAACTTCTCATCCCTATGGGAGCAGGAGAGTGGAGGAGTACCACAGAGTAATGTCGGAGTACGAAATAGGACTGCACGTGGGAGTGTAAGTGACAGTTGCTCCAGTAGAAAGAGAGACAAGGTGAATGGATCAAATAAGGGTCCCCACTTAGGGAATCCCCTGTATAGGTGTTATTATGCAAATGCCCAAAGTCTCCGAGGAAAGATAGGGGAACTGGAATATTTGGTGGCCAGGGAAAATATTGATATAGTGGGCAGAACGGAAACATGGTGGAATGCAGAGAACCAGTTGCAATCCCAGGCTATAAACACTATAGGAGGGACAGGGAAGGGCGTGTTGGCGGTGGGGTGGCCATCTATATCAAAGAAGGGATAGAATCCAGCAGAGTAGAAACTGAAGGTGGGCCGGACTCCACCACAGAGTCTCTGTGGGTTAAACTACCAGGTCAAAAGAGCGATGTAAAAGTCGGGGTGTGCTATCGTCCTCCCGATCAAAAACTTGAAGGGGACCTTGAAATGAGGAAACAAATCAGGGGGGTGACCAAGAAAGACAGGGTTGTAATCATGGGGGACTTCAGTTATCCTCATATCGACTGGGTCAACTGGTGCTCTGGTCAAGAAAGAGAGACCGGATTCCTTGACGTGCTGAATGACTGTGCCTTAGAGCAGCTAGTCGTGGAGCCGACCAGAGGACAGGTGACTCTGGATTTAATATTGTGTGGTACTTGGGACCTGGTTAGGGATGTAAGTGCTACTGAGCCATTGGGGAACAGTGACCATGCTGCGATTGGTTTTGCCATGCATGTCCAGGAAAGAGTGCAGAGCAAATCTGACGCAAGAACCCTTGACTTTCGAAGGGCAGATTTCCCTCAGATGAGGAAACTAGTTCGAAAGAAATTGAAAGAGAAGGTAAAAAAGAGTCGAGTCTCTCCAGGCTGTGTGGAGGCTGTTTAAAAAAACAGTAGTAGAGGCCCAGCAGAAGTGTATACCGCAAAGAAAGAAGGGCTCGACAAGGTCCAGGAGGGTGCCAGCATGGCTGAGGAACAAAGAAAAGCAAGGAAGAGCAAGGAAGAGCAAGGAAAGCTTCTTTCCGTAAATGGAAGTCCTGCCCAAATGAGGAGATTAAAAAAGAACATAAACTCTGGCAAAAGACATGTAAGAGGGTGATACGGGGGGGGGGGCAAGAAAGACTTTGAGGAACGCATGGCCAACAACATAAAGGGGAATAATAAAAGTTTCAAATATATTAGAAGCAGGAAACCTGCCAGAGAGGCCATCGGCCCGCTGGAAAGTGAGGGAGGGAGAGAGAAGGATACTTGGAGATTGCAGAACATAAGAGCCCTGCTGGATCAGGCCAAAGGCCCACCTAGTCCAGCTTCCTGTATCTCACAGCAGCCCACCAGGTGCCCCAGGGAGGCATGAGACAACAAAATGCTTGCATCCTGTTGCCACTCCCTTGCACCCGGTACTCTGAAGTAGCCTACTACTAATGTAAGGAGGTTGCACAATCCATCATTGCCTATAGCCCACGATGGACCTTTCCTCCAGAAATCCGTCCAATCCCCTCTTAAAGGCATCTAGACCAGATGCCATCACCACCTCCTGTGGCAAAGAGTTCCACAGATTAACTACCCGCTGGGTAAAAAAGTACTTCCTTTTATCTGTTTTAACTCTCCCAACCCTCAGTTTTAGCGGATGTCCCCTGGTTCTGGTGTTTTGAGAGAGGGAAAAGAACATCCCTCTATCAACTCTATCCCTTCCGTGCATTATTTTGTAGGTCTCAATCATGTGTGTGTGTCCCCGGCGCCTTTTTTCTAGGTGAAGAGCCCCAAACGCTGCAGTCTTTCTTCATAAGGGCCCAGCCCTGTAATCATTTTCGTTGCTCTCCTCTGCACCTTTTCCAGCTCTACTATGTCCTTTTTGAGGTGCGGCAACCAGAACTGTACACAATATTCCAGGTGCGGCCTTACCATCGATTTGTACAATGTCATGATAATATTGGCTGTTTTATTCTCAACCCCTTTTCTAATAACCCCAAGCATGGAATTGGCCTTCTTAATTGCTGCCGCACACTGGGTCAATACCGTCATTGAATTGTCCACCAGCGCCCCAAGATCCCTCTCCTGAGCTGTCACAGACAGCTCCGAACCCATTAGCCTGTAGGTAAAGTTTTGGTTTTTTGCCCCAATGTGCATCACTATACATTTGTCTACGTTGAAACCAAGAAGCTTATATATTGACTGGAGGGAACATGATGTCACATTCTTGAAGCCATGGGTATAAACTCAGATCATTGCCGCGAAGGAGGATTGCCGCCGCGGAGTCACGAATCAAAATCTCCCTGCCCGTGTGTAAAAGTTAATCTCAACGTCTTTAATCATGCCTGCGTGTTCTGCATACGGGTGTGTGAATCGCTGGACGAAAAATGGGATTTAATTTCCACGGAAAGATTCATGTATTCAATAAAACAACCGTTCAATGAGTACAGAATTTTTGAAGCTGTGTAATTTATTGTTGTTCCTAGCAGTCTTATTCACCATTTTCTGACACCCACTGTTCATGGTCTAGAAGGTAAAAAAAAAAAAATTCCCCCCTCCTTTTTCCCCCCTTCCCGTTTATACTTTTTTTCCCGCCTTCCATTTTCTACGGTAATATTTTTGAAATTCTGAACCTTAACAGAATTTGTTTTATGGGGGGGGGGTGAGTGTAGAAGTTTAAAAAAATACTCTTAATAGCCTAGAAGTAAAAAAGAATTACTCTCATATTGACAACTACTTGTGTTATACATTGAGAGATTTTAATGTAATTTTCCTACATATTTATCTAATTTTTGCCCACCCTCCCCCTTTTTTTCTTTCCTTCCCGTTCACACTTTATTTTTGGTTGTGTAGATTTCAAAAAATAAGTCTGTCAAAACAGTGCAATCCGAGTTTAAATAGACAGCAAGTGGCATTTCGTCCGGTGTGTTCAGTAATATAATTATGCGGAATTAAACCTTGGAATTGCATATTAACTCATAATTAGGGTACCACTGATGATCACACGTTGTTATTTTGGTAAGTTTTTACTTCAGGAGTAAACTATTAAGTCCTAAACATCACGCGCAAACCAATCTGAAATGCTTGGAATCAGCATTGTTTTGAGTATAATGATGTCGCCGCTAAGCCTGCCCCCTGGCTTCACTTTGTTCCTATTCATATAACAAGCAGGGCCGGGCCCTGGTTGAAACGCATCTGCCATTTTGCTGCCCATTCCCCCAACTTGGAGAGATCCTTCTGGAGCTCTTCACAATCCTTTCTGGTCTTCACCACCCGGAAAAGTTTTGTGTCATCTGCAAACTTGGCGACCTCCTCGCTGCTTATCCCTTTCTCCAGGTCATTTATGAACAAGTTGAAAAGCACCGGCCCCAAGACAGATCCCTGGGGCACTCCGCTTTTCACCTCTCTCCATTGTGAAAATTGCCCATTGACCCCCACTCTCTGTTTCCTGGCCCTCAACCAATTCTGGATCCACAAGAGGACCTGCCCTCTTATTCCCTGACTATGAAGTTTCTTCAGCAGCCTTTGATGGGGGACTGTGTCAGACGCCTTCTGAAAATCCAGGTAGATGATATCCACAGGTTCACCCACATCCACGTGCCTGTTGACCTTTTCAAATAATTCCAAAAGGTTTGCGAGGCAAGATTTACCCTTACAGAAGCCATGCTGACTTTCCTTCAGCAGTACTTGTTCCTCTATGTGTTTTAGGATTTTATCTTTGATGAGGCTTTCCACCATCTTTCCACCATCTTACTCGGAGCAGACGTTATGCTGACTGGCCTGTAGTTTCCAGGGTCCCCCCTTCTCCCTTTTTTAAAGATTGGCGTGACATTGGCTATCCTCCAATCCTCTGGCACCGTGGTTGTTTGAAGGGACAAGTTGCATACTGTAGTTAAGGTGCAGAAGAGAGCAACAAAAATGATTGTGGGTCTGGGACATCTCTCTTATGAAGAAAGACTGCAGCGTTTGGGGCTCTTCAGTCTGGAAAGAAGGCACCTGAGGGGGGCATGAGTGAGTCATACAAAATTATACATGAGAGGGATAGAGTCGATAGAGGGATGTTCTTTTCCCTCTCTCACAGCACCAGAACCAGGGGACATCCACTGAAATTGAGTGTTGGGAGTGATAAAACCGATAAAAGGAAATACTTTTTTACCCAGCGGGTATTTAAGCTATGGAACAGGAGGTCACAGGAGGTGGTGATGTCACAGGAGGTGGTGATGTCATCTGGCCTAGATGCCTTTAAAAGGGAACTGGACAGATTTCTGGAGGAAACGTCTGTCGTGGGTTATAGGCCATAATGGTGGTGCAACGTTAATAGTAGGCTACTTCGGAATGCCAGGTGCAAGGGAGTGGCAACAGGATGCAAACATCTTGTTTTCTCCTGGGCTACCTGAGGCACCTGGTGGGCCACCATGAGATACAGGAAGCCTGATCCAGTGGGGCTTTTCTTATGTTCTTATGATTGGAGAGCAAACGGCCACCAGGAAGCCACAATTGTTCCTCCAGCCCTGTCCATTTGGTCTGCTGACCACAGAGCCAAATGCTACATCTCCAGGATGGAAAGAAACTTCAGGGTGCCGACCACCCAAGAGAATTCTGATTCTGCATAACCTGTTCCCCGCAATGGCCTGGGGGGTTGCAGGCAACCCCCTGCATGGACATCAGGAGTTGGCCTGGCTCTGATGGGTGTAGGTCCAACCTGACCGATCTTGACTCAGAGGTAGGTTACCTTTCCAAAAGCAGCAAGTGTGCCTCCGGGGACACACTGCCTCACTGGGAAGAGATGACACCGCAAGTGAAGCATCCATTGATTCAGAATTGGTTGCGGGCCAGGAAACAGAGAGTGGGGGGTCAATGGGCAATTTTCACAATGGAGAGAGGTGAAAAGTGGAGTGCCCCAGGGAGCTGTCTTGGGGCCGGTGCTTTTCAACTTGTTCAAAAAGGACAGAACTGGACAGATTTCTGGAAGAAAGATCCATCGTGGGCTATAGGCCGTGATGGATTGTGCAACCTCCTTACATCAGTAGTAGGCTACTTCAGAGTACCGGGTGCAAGGGAGTGGCAACAGGATGCAGGCATCTTGTTGTCTGGTGCACTCCTTGAGGCACCTGGTGGGCCACTGTGAGATACAGGAAACTGGACTAGGTGGGCCTTTGGCCTGACCCAGCAGGGCTCTTCCTATGTTCTTATGTGAATTTAGCAGTGGAGCGAGTCAGCCAGGCTCCTTTGCTTCCCTGGAAGAAGAGGAGGCATCAGACAACTGTAGGTTTTCTTGATAAACCCAAAACCAACACACAAAGCTATGCAGGCAGGCAGGCAGCAGCAGGATGGTGAGTGCCACATGAGTGACTGTGTGCCCCTTGGGCATAAGTCATGGGTGTGTCCTCGCTGCAAGGAGCTCCAGGGAACAGGTTTTCTCCCTAGAGGCCATGGTTGTGGACCTGGAGAAGCAGAGGCAGGGAGGGAGGGACCCTGGTGAGTCTTCCAGGGACGTGGTCATCCCACCCTCAGATGGGCAGCTGCTCATCTGCCAGGGAAGGAAGTCTGGGGGCTGGAGGACGTCATTCTGGAAAAGAGAGGAACTGTCCCCTGATCAGATGTCAGGTCCATATCCAGTTGCACCAGGGGTACTCCTCAGGGAAAGGGGGCTTCTTGTAGTAGTGGGTGATTCTGTAGTCCGGAACATCCACCCAAGTTCTAGTGGACATGAGTTCTTTATTCTTTTAGAGTGCTTTTCTCCTCCCTGTGCATTGCGTCACTTGTGCCTGTACAAGCTGTGCGTCTCCTGGGCGTTTCCTGTACGGGGCCCGATTCCTCTCCTCCGTCAGGGTGGGCCTCTCTCTCTGCTCTCCTTTTGGCAGGTCAAAATCTGCTGGACCGACTCATGGCCTTCTTGGGGGGGGGGGCTGGGCGTGGCCTTGCAGCCCCGGCACCTGCTCCGCTCCCCCAGGGCTCGCCTGGCCCAGGCAGGGGGGGGAGACGGGTGGGCGAGCAGCCCTCTGGCCCTTGGCGTGCTCGTCCTGCACATGCCTGCCTGGCAACTCTGTGCCCTGCTCAGTCATTGCTGCCCGGGCAGCAGCGGGCACTTGCATCAGCAGCCAGGTTGCGCAAGACGACCGCAGCACCCAGAAACAGGCTCTGCTGCATCCTGCTTGCCTCACTGCCTGCCTGGCCCCTTCCTTCCAGTAGGGGAGGGACGGGGGGGGGGGCTCCCCGGGGGTGGCAGCTCCTTCCTTCTGCCGGCCCTCTCAGCCCCCCCCCGGCTCTGGCTCCGTCCGCCTGTGGCTCTGCCTCCCCTCCCCCCGACTGCCTTCACCCCGCTCGGGACGCCCTGCGCTGGCTCTTCCCCTTGCCTTGACAGTGTCACCCCCACCCTCGGAGCAGGCCTGAGCCTGGCACTTGCAGACTGTCGCTTCTCTCTCTGCCCCCTCAGCAGAAACCCGAGTCAGCCTCCTGACCCCCCCCCCCCCC
>JAJKFI010000109.1:1104338-1155542 GCA_029204185.1 Lerista edwardsae | reverse complement strand
CCCCCCCCCTGCCCCGTGTGCTCAGGACTCCCCCAGCAGGAAGCCTTTGGCAGTGCCCACACACCCCACACACTGAGAGGAGCCCCAAGGGCGGCAGGCCTGGCACAAGGACGCCCCTTGCCAGAGAGCCGGGAGGCCTGCTGGGAGCTGGCGCCTCTTTCCAGGGCAGGGGCTGGTCGTTGGCTGGAGTGCGGAGACCGTGAGCCTGCAGGCCGCGTCCTCGCTCAGCCTCTCCTGCCTCGCAACACAATGGCGGCGGCAGCCGTCGGGGGGGGGGGGGGCTCGTGGCACCCTGAGCTCTGCACAGCCACAACGCACAGCAGCTCCAGGAGCGCCTTCCCCCGACCCCCTCAAGGAGCCCCGACCTGGGCCTGCGCCCCGCTTGCCTCCGCCTGCTGCTCCCACTCACTCTGGGGGCTCGTGCAGGAGAACCTCTGGGAGGGGAGGGGGCTGTGCTGAGCAGGGGCCCTTGCGGGGTGGAGACCCCCCACCCTGAGACAGAAGCCGCAGCAGCAGGTGTGCCTAGCCTGCCTGCCTGCCTGCCTGCCTGGGACCCGGGGCTGGACGTGGCCTCGCTGGCCAAGGAACCAGGTGTCTGTGGGGCGCCACCTTCTCTTCCGCCCCAGATCTCCAGCTGGGGATAGTAGGCGGCCTGCCTTACAGGGCTGTTGTCAGGCACTCTGGAAGTGCACGCTGCCTTCTGGGGGCTGTGGCTCCCCTGCTCCGCATTGTGCTTGTCCTGCTATTGGGCTCGGTGCTCTTGATGTCCACCATCTCGGGAGAGGCGGAAAGCAACTGGGGCAGAAGCCCCTCCCTGGCTGACCTTGCAGGCGAGAGTCGAGCCTCCCTGGCGCAGGCCTGGCTCATCGCGCCCGGGCTGGTCAGGGACAGGCGCTCCAGTGGGCAGCAGCTCCTCAGCCCGGGCCGGCTGGCCTCTGTCGGGCTGGGCGGCCTTCACTGCCCTTGTGTGCTCAGGCCTCGGGCCCTGATCCTTGTTCCCCAGGCGCAGCGTGAGCCTGGGGGCCAGCGCAGCTTTCTGCCCCTGAGCAGCAGGCTCCGTGTGAGGAGCCTTACCTCCCTCTCCTGGCTCGGTGCGGGGAGCGGAGCCCTCTGGCTGACCCCTGCAGAGGCCCTGTGGTTTCCCTTGCATCTCCACTTCGCTTCCTTGCAGCCCCAGCCAGCCCAAGGGTGCTGATTCATCACTCAGGTTAGTTTACGAAGGGGAGAAGTCAGCACCTTGAAGAAAACACGTCAACAGGAAGGCCTGGCTGGAGCCGCTGAGGCTGGGACTGTGGGCACGCCGGCACGCCGAGGCCAGGTCTACAGGCGGCCCTGCCCAGTGGTGTGGCACAGGCACGGGCTCCCTGGGGTGAGAGGGATGTTGTGGCCCCCTGTCCACAAGGAAATCTAATTTAGGGCGCAATCCTCACCTGCACACGTCCTTTGTGCTGGCTCAGGAGAGATGCAAGCCCACGGATGTCAGAGGAAGTCCCCCCCCTGCAAGGAGAAATTTCCTAGGGTCCCTGTCTCTTTAACGCGGAGACAGAGACCGCCTGCACTGAGGGTCCGTTTCCCTGGCGTGCGTTCTCTCCTCCTTTCAAAGCAAGCAGCCCTTCGCAGCCCACCACCCCGTCCACCCTGGGATCCCAGGCTGTAGCTCACCAAAGAGAGTCAAAGTGAAAGAATTCCTGCTGGACTTCGACGTCAAAAGGAAAATACACTTTATTGCAACAAAGGACGCAACAGGTCGCAAACGTGTGTGCAAAAGGGGCACCCTAACTGCGTGCCAAATAGACAGATATGCATACATTTACCTTTATACATGTAAAAGAGGAGAAAAATAAACAACCAATCATGCACATTTGATCATTGCAAGCTTGATTATTGGAGTGCTTGTGGCTTTGGGAACCTTTTATTGGCCCCAGGAAGGTTTGGGGTTGGATAGTGCCAGTCGTGCCCTTTGCCACAGGAGGTGAGTGGCACTGTGGAGGAAGGGCTAATCTGACCATCGTGAGGCTGAGACAAAGGATTGGGGAAATGGACAATTGCTGAGACATGGTGGACCAAGGAACCTGATGGGGTTTGGGAGGGTGAGGGTAGGTGGGGAACATCTGATTAACAAAGGTTGTGGGAATAACAAAAGGGAGAAGTCATCACGATTATACAGACACAGGGTCACCGCTATATACAATATCAGAGTTCATCTTTGTTCAATTTCATGCAAATGTCCTTGATTGAATTCCCGGGCACCAGTGCTGGTCTTGCGTGCCCCGAGGATCCTGCCCAATGGAGGGTGACATGCTACACGGAGGGCAGACATCCATCTTGGTTCGTGTTGTCGGCTGCCATTTCAGGCATTCCTGGAACTCCCCCCCCCCCACCATGTTACACATAAACACCCCCTACAGTCAAGGTGCAACGATGAACTAGTATAATTCAGTTCTACATCAATTCGTACATACATACAGTTCCCCATTCCTAAAATACGTTTCCCATTCATAAAATAGTGTTTCTTACCCTTTTTGTGCTTCGTGATCGGGGATTCCTTGGATGGCCTGACGTGACCCCTACAATTGTCTATGAACTTGCAGTAGAAAGTGATGATAAGGCATGTGCTGGGGTCAAACCGCCAGGCAAGTGTCATTAATCCCTTAATTGGAGACTGGCTCCCATTGTCTAGTGCTGTTTAGCCAGTGGTGTGTTATTGGGATGGCGGCAGGGGTTCGAATCCCGGGTCCCCGCCGTGGTTAATGAGTAGGAACGGACTGTCAAAAGGGGGTCTGCTTTGTCTTGGTGGTGAGTTCGAATCCCACCAGGTCCAGTTCTTTACGAAAGTTGCAGGGGGGAGAGAGAAAGACATGGCTGGTCTGGTGTTGGTGCTCTCAGCCAGGTACTGAAATCACAGCGGTTTCCGGAACCAAGCGGGGTGGGGGGCTGGTGGCCTCTGACATCACCACCATTAAGCATGTTTGGACCACTCTCGGAGTCCGGAGGATGGCTCACACCCTTGTGCCGGCCTCCTGGCTCTGGGAGTGGTGCAAGTACACTTTACAGAGCATTTGCAACACTCTTGGGCTGACACAAGAGACTTGGGCCAACCTAACTCTTGGTTAGAATTGCGCCCTTAACTAATTAAGGGCTAAAGCTCAGTAAGAGCTGAGGCTGGTCAGGGATGTCAAGAGCAGGAAAAAGAGCTTCTTCAGGTATGCCCAAAGAGGAAGAGAAACAAGAGGGTGGGACTGCTGCTCAATAATGACGGCCAATTGGTGTCTGGTGACAAAGAGAAGGTGGAACTGCTCAACTCCTACTTTGTGTCCGTCTTCTCTCAGAAGGAGGGCTGTGCAAATGTGGATGCTGGATCCTTGGCCAATGGTGTGGAGGGAGGCAGATGCTGATGTGGAGGGTTATATGGGGGAGGCGGTCCTTGTGTGATCCTAGTCCAATGCCCACACGGGCTTTAAAGGTCTTCTTCACCAACACTGTGAGTTGGGCTCGGAGTGGAATGGGCAGCGGTGCAGCTGCTTGACCAAGGGCACGGCAGACTCAACCCACAGAACCCTGGAGACCAGCTGGGCTGCTGCATTCTGCACCGTCTGCATCAGTCACACCCGTGCTCTGGGCCGAGGCACATACTTGGGGTTTGGGAGTGAGAGGGGGGCCTCCGGGGGTGCACGCAGGGCTGCCCTGCAGGGGGAAGGAGCGCAAGGTCGCAGAGGTGGGGCTGCAGGGGACCTCTGCAGAGGACCAACCCCTGTGGCAATCCTGGCGAATAAATGGGGCTGGGTTTGGCCAGCAGGCACCATGGCCGGAGCCCCTGTCATCCCCCCCCCCGGACTCCCTGCTCCTGCAAGGGGAGGGTGGTGGGGCCTCACAGCTGAGAGCAGAAACACGCGTGACGATCTTGATGCATGGAGGTGGGGGAGACGCAGCGCCCTCGTGTGGTGGTGTGGGAGTCCCTCCTCTCTGGTGCAGACCTGGGTGGGCACAGGGCCCTTTGCTCCATGTGGAGTGGTTCCGGCTGGGCACCTGGGCCTGGGGCCCTGCTGGGCAATGAGTTCTCGGGCAACAGGTGTGGCTCAACAGGTGTGGCTCTGCTGGGCAGAGGGGGTTGGTGCCCAGCAGCCCCTGGGAGAGGCCGGAAAGGCCTGCCTCGTGCTGGAAGCGGACGGGGCTTCTAGGCTGAGGCCGGTGGCTGTGATGGGCTGCCAGATGTGGGCTGCATTCTAAGCTCCAGCAAGGAGGAGTGGACGGGGCAGGGGAGCAGCAGGTGATGGGGGGCATGACCGAGGCATACAAGATTGTGCCTGGGATGGGTAGAGGGAGGTTCTTTTCCCTCTCTCCCAACACCAGAACCAGGGGGTGTGTTGGGAGAGTGAGAACGGATAAAAGGAAGTACGTTTTTATCCGGAGTCATGGAGGAAAAGTCCGTCGCACGCTGCAGGCAGTGATGGGTATGTGCAACCTCCTGGTTTCAGATGCAGGCGCCTCAGGCCAGGCGCGAGGGAGAGAGAGCAGGATGTGGGCGTCCAGTTCTGTGCTCCCTGAGGCTCGCCGGCGGTGGGCCACTGTGAGATGCAGGTAGCTGGGCTTGATGGGCCCCTTTGGCCTGATTCAGGGGGGCTCTTCTCGGATGTTCTTATCAGAGGCCTCCCCCATATAACCCTTCCAGGGCTGCGTCAAGGCCTCCGAGCCTTTCCCCAGAATGTTCCAGTTCCACTCCAAGCCGGGCCCTGCGGAGCTGGCCTGATACGGCCACTCTGTCCTTCACCAGCAGCTGCCCGTCGAGGGCTCCTCCGTGGGGGCCTGGTTTGGGGGGGCAGGCAGGGGGTTTCCCGCTGACCATCGCTGTGTGTCAGAGCTGCTGGCTGTGACTCAGGGGCCTCCAGGGGCTGATTCCCAGCGCCCGCTTCCCCTTTCCGCCCTGGGCGCCTGCACACTCATGCCAGCCAGGAGGACGGGCCTGCTCTGGAGACGGCTTCAGGGCACGGCGCTGAGACAGCCAGAGGCCGCCACCACGAGGCCTTGGCGTGGGCTGCTGCAGGCACCTTTCCCAGGCCTCCCCCCCACCCTGCCCCCCAGGCAGAGCTGGCGAGGGGCACGCTGTGAGGACTCCCACCACCCTTCCCGCTCCGTCTGTGGACTGCCCTGGAGGTGGCCCCGTGGAGGAGGGGGTGCCCGAGGGGCTCTGCAGCCGGAGCAGCTCTGCCCTGGGCCGCTCCCCCTTGGCTCCTGCACGCGGCCGCCGAGGGGAGCAAGGCGGAAAGACCGTTTGCTGCTCTGGAGGCCTCCAGCCCAGTGGCTGAATCCACGGGCGGGGGGGGGGGGTTTCCTTTGGCTGAAAGGAGATGCCTGTGAGCACACCTGCGACAAGCACCGGCAGTCCAGAATGTGCCTCAGCAGCTGCAGGGTGGGAAAGGGCCACGCGCATGGAATGAGGGGGCAGCAGGTGGGGCACAAGGGCGGGGGAGCGGGGAGGAGCCCTTTGCGGGCCAGAAGTGGGTCATGGCACAAAAAGGTTTGGGAATCACCATACTAAACTGTTCCGGGTGCTGAAGACCAGAAGGGATTGTGAAGAGCTCCAGAAGGACCTCTCCAAGTTGGGGGAATGGGCGGCAAAATGGCAGACGCGCTTCAACGTGGACAAGTGTAAAGGGGTGCCCATTGGGGCTGGAAATCAGAGCTTCACCTATAGGCTGGTGGGTGCTGAGCTGTCTGTGGTGGGGCATGAGAGAGATCTTGGGGTGCTGGTGGACAACTCGATGAAGGTTTCGACCCAGTGGGCGGCAGTGGTGAAGAAGGCCAGTTCCGTGCTTGGGACTGTTAAAAGCTGAGAGGTGGTCTGCCGAGTGACGCCTTGGAAGGAGCGGTGCTGCCTCTGTTCTTCTTGGAAGCCCATCGCGGACGAGACCTGCTCCCTGCCCAGGCTGGCAACCCCCCGTCCCAACGTGCCACTGCCTCTGTGGGCAGCCACTTCCGCATCACAAGCTGATGACAGTATTTTGTTTTCTTTGTACTTACGGACTGGGGCGGAACAGAAGGATGCTTCTCTTTTTTCTTGTTTTATACCATCTTTTTACGCTGTTTGTGATTGTACGCCGTTGAAAAATACCTTAATAAAGATTAATTATTTTTTAAAACTCATGGTTAAAGGGAGAGCCTAGGAGTAAAGGAGGGGTGGGGCAAGGAGGCGGCCGCCTGCTGGGGTGGGGTGGGGTGGGGTGGGGGCACACCGGGTGAAAGGCTCAGCACACAGGAAGCTCCAGGAGCCTCTGGGCCTACTTCCACTGGATGGTCACTGAGGGTGGAAGGCTGCTTCTGAGCAAGTACAGAGTGCCCCTCCCATGACTGTGTGACCAGATCCATTCCTGATTCATCAAGGAGGAGGACAGGGCCAGTTTTCCGAGCTGGAGAAGTGTCTCCTGGGCAGGGCCAGAGCCCACCCTGGAACCCTCTCAAGCGGGGGGGGGGGGGGCGGCCGGGGGGGGGGGAGGGAGGGAGCGAACTCCACAGGCCGACAGAGACCTGCAGTGCAGTCAGGCCAGAGAGGGAGTGCTGGGTGAGGGGCTCCTCACGAGCAGTGGGGCAGCACCTGGGGCCCAGCCTCCTGCCCCTTCCTCCTCCAGGCCGTTCCATGCCTGCCCCATAGCCCTTCCTCCGCCCCCCTGGGGCTGTCCTTGCCTCCTCCCCGCCGCCTCCCTTGGGTTTTTTTATTCCTTTATTCCCCTACTAGCTTTTTTTACCTGGCGTTGCCCGGGCAACAAATTATCCCAAGTCCAAGCATGGACTCAAACGGCCTCGGGAGCCTCGCCATTCATCTCGGCGACCCCGGAAACAACGGATTTGACACCGATTTCGGCCGTTTTTGAACATTTTCACATGGGGCCCCCTGTGCACCCCCACCCCTGGGTGCCTGGGGGCACTAGGGGAGTCTGACGCCCGCAGTGTTTGTCCCCAGACCGTAAAGCATACTGGTGTCAATCGCTCCAGGCGTTCCGGCAGGTCACGGTGGATGTTTTGTTTTGCACCCCTTCTTGCCCCCTACGCTGATGGGGGCCGAACCCTGACTCAAACGGCGTCGGGAGCGTTGCCGTTTGTCTCGGTGGCCCCAGAAACTATGGATCCGACACTGATTTCAGCCGTTTTCGACCATTTTCACGTGGGGGCCCCCTGCGCACCCCCACCCCCGGGAGCGCTAGGGGGGCCTGACCCCGGTAGTGTTTGTTGCCAGGCCTCCAGGCATGCGCATGCCGAGTTTGGTGCCAATCGATCCAGGTGTTCCAGCGGGGCATGGAGGATGTTTTGTTTCGCCCCCCTTCCCGCCCCCCCCACGCCGAAGGGGGGCGAAACCCGGACTCCAACGGTGTCGGGAGTGTCGCTGCTCATCCCGGCGACCCCGGAAACCATAGATTCGACACCGATTTCGGCTGTTTTTTAACTGTTTTCATGCGGGGGCCCCGCGTACCCCCACCCCAGGGGTGCTAGGGGGGGGTCTGACCCCCACAGTGTTTGTTGCCAGGCTGCAAGGTGTATGTGTGCCAAGTTTCGTGTCAATCGCTCCAGGCGTTGCGGAGCATATGCAGAGCATACGTACACCCGGACACACGTTCTCTTTTATATACCGTATATAGATAAATCCGGGAAGGTACAAAGCAGCAGGCACACAACAGCCACACACACACACACACCAGCAGCAGCAGCAGTAAGGTGACCCAAAAATAGACATACAAAAATATGCATGGAAGGGATAAAGTCGATAGAGGGATGTTCTTTTCCCTCTCTCAAAACACCAGAACCAGGGGGCATCCACTAAAGCTGAGGGTTGGGAGAGTTAAAACAGATAAAAGGAAGTATTTTTTTACTCAGCGGGTAGTTAATCTGTGGAACTCCTTGCCACAGGAGGTGGTGATGGCATCTGGTCTTGATGCCTTTAAGAGGGGATTGGACAGATTTCTGGAGGAAAGGTCCATCATGGGCTATAGGCAATGATGGATTGTGCAACCTCCTTACAAAGGTGGTGGGCTACTGGTACCGGGTGCAAGGGAGTGGCAACAGGATGTAAGCATCTTGTTGTTACATGCCTCCCTGGGGCACCTGGTGGGCCGCTGTGAGATACAGGAAGCTGGACTAGATGGGCCTTTGGCCTGATCCAGCAGGGCTCTTCTTATGTTCTTATGTTCTTATGTTCAAAAAGCATTGCCACAAAAATGCACAAGCAGTCCAAGCAACACACGCAAGTGGCGACCTGCGCTGCAGCCAAGCATCTTGCCTGGGGGGCAGGTGCCTCCCAGTCAGCGCCCTGAGAGGGACGTCGTCCCTTCCCTGCTCCGCCCAGGGCACTCCTGGCTTCCCTCCTTCGGCTCCTGGGCCTGGGCACAATGTACCCCCTGCACCCCCATGGGTCCTGGCCAGACCAGCCCTGTTGAGGAGGGTGCTCCTTCCTCGCAGGCCCCGTTTCTATGACTCCCAATGCCCACATTCCTGGCCGTAGAGAGAAGAGCTTCAGACTCTGGCAGCAAACTCCCCCCCATCTGCCTTGAGCTGTTTCTTGCCAGCTTCCTGGCCAGAGGTGGCAGGGGCTGGGCTGGGGGTTGGCCACATGGCCAGCCTTAGCACTGGGCGGTGGCAGGGAGTGGGGCAGAATGCCACAGAGGGCAGGCTGAAGAACGAGGCCGGCCTTTGCGAATAGGTGCAGGTGGCAGGGAGGTGCTGAGCACGGGCTCCGTGCACATGTGATTTGGCAAGGGCATAGCATGTGGCAGCATGGCATGGCAGCCAGTGGGCGAAGCCCCAAGAGGAGCCGTTGAGAGGCACTCTGGCCCCTCCTCTGGGTCACAGTCCGTCCTGGGCACCCTTGCAGTGCGGGACTCTTTGTGCCCAGGTCTCTCGGAGCGGTCCCCTGCCCTCCCAGCCCCCGGAATGCCAACTGCTCCACCCCCCTTTTGCAAAGCTGGGGGGGGGGCTCTGCCACCTGCTCTGGCTGCCGGGCCTTCCTCCTTCCCTTGCCGGTTCGCACCTTGGTCTGGTGTGCCAGGAGTGCTGTGGGGAGCAGCCCCTCAGCCTGCTCGTGTTTCGGCATGCTGTTAACAGGCTGGCGCACGGCCTGGGAGTGCCGCCCACTGCCGGCTGCCTTGGGGAGACCCCTGGGGGGCTTCACCCTCCTGCTGTGACCAGGGACCATCATCCTCTCTGCAAGGCCCAGAGGAGGAGCTGCGGAGCCCCAGCACCCACCCCCGGGGGTCCTGGTGTTGCCAGGGTGGGGCCCCGGAAAGGGCTTCCTTCTCACGCTGCCGGGTCACTGGGTCGAAGCGCACCCCGGGAGGGCCCTGCCTGTGAGGCAGCAGTGACGGGCAGGGCATCCGGGGTGAGGGAGGACGCACAGTTCCCGCAAGCCTGCTCTGGAAGAGGGGCCCCCAGGCCGGCCCCGCCCCCCTGAGACCGCAGTGCCCGTCCTCGCCGGGTTTCACATTTCCTGTCCTCTCAGTCAACAGAGCGTTGCGACAGCCACAGGAAGTGGTGAGCCCCCAAGAGCCGGGCTCTGCGGCTCCCCCCGGGCCCAGGGCAGTGACTCACCCCCAGCCCAGAGTATAAACGGGCGGGCCGGGCAGGGCTCCTGGTGGCCAGCGGGCAGAGCAGCGCAGAGCAGAGCAGCGCAGCCAAGCCAGCACCAGGGAGGACTGACTGCAGCTGGAGCACGACGGCCGCGATGGGGCTCCCCTGCCTGGCCCCCTCCCTCCTCGCGGGGCTGCTGCTGGCCCTCAGCGGCTGCACAGGAGCCGCGCCGGTCCAGGCCAACCCGCCGGTGGTGGTCTCCTTCCCTGGAGAGCTGGTCAGGAATCTGACGGACCTGCAACGCGCCACTGTAAGTTCCTTCTGGACCCCCAAGTCCCACTGCTGGGCGTCACCCACCGAAGCGCCTCGGAGCTGCCTTCCTGCAAGCCTCCTGCTGGCTCACGGGAGACGGGTGGTCGTGGGGGGGAGGGGGCCGGGGTGGTGGGCGGGGCGACCCAGTGTCTGCGGGGCGGGGTGGGGGGAGTGGAAGGCCTCAGCCACAGGCCTGGCCTGCCCTTCGGAGACCAGGGTGGAGGTTTTCACGTGCCTCTGAGAGGTTCACTGGCCCACCTGGTGCGCAGAAGGTCCCCGTGGAGCTGGGGCTCACCTGGCTGCCTTGTCTGGTGCGGGTCCCCCCACCCACCTCCAGGCCTCTGCGGGGGGTGCTGCCCAGGCAGAAGCGAGTGGGGGGGCCTCCCTCTGGTGCTGGAAACGAGTCTGAGCTGCTGCCACTCAGACCCAACCGCAGGGGCTGCTGCCGCCCCCCAGAACCCACCTGCCTCCGCTTGGCCCTGGCGCGGCTGTGAGGGGCCCTCGGGCCCCCCTCGCCTCTTGCTCAGAGCCCCCACTTGCTGGCAGAGCTGCCCCCGCCCAGCCCCAAGAGGCCCCCTTTTCCCCACTGGGTCTCACAGTCGAGGAGCCCCACCTGCTGGGATGTGGTTTGGCAAAGGGCTCCCACAGAGCTGGTTTCAGCCACTCAAGGGGGGAGGGGCTGCCCCTCGGTGACAGACGCTCTGCCCAAGGCCCCACTCTGGGCATGATCCACTCGTGTGCACCGTGCGAGGAAAAGCCCCCTCTGGCACTGGGAGCAGGGGTGCAGGAGGGGGAGGGGCAGCAAAGGCAGGCAACTCTCCCCCCTCCCCCCGACAGGACTAGCGTTTTCTTACCAGGGCGGGGCTCTTCTAGGTGCAGGTAGAAATCAGACTCCACAGGCGCAGCTACGCCAGCAGGAAGACTGGTGGGCAGGACTGACGGGGGCAGGTGTTTGCGGGGGTCGGGGCTCTGGAGGTGTCCTCTGCGGGGCTCGGAGGAGGGGCCACCGCAGATCCGGACCACCCCAGTCCAAGCCTCCCTCACGGACTCTTTCTAGGCGGCCGCAGGCAAGTCAGCCCCAGTCTTCTTGGTCTGCAGGATGGAGATGATCCTACTGCCCCCCCCCCCGATTGGGGGCAGGCTGAGGCTGCAGTGGAATCCGGGGGCCGTGCACAGCCACTGTGGCCAGCTGTGTTTCTTGGCAGAAAGAGATGCTGCACCTACAATGCACTGATGCACCTGAGGGCACGCCCAGGGAGAACTCCCCAGGCCTGGGGCGGGGGGGGGGAGAGGCTGCCTGCCTTTCTAGCTCTGCCGTGCTGAGGGGCCACCCAAGGTGGGGCAGAAGCCCCTGAGGGTGCTGCTTCGCTCCACGTGCGGTGGGGTGGGGGTGGGGTGGGGGTGCGCTTGCTGGCAAAGCCTCTCCTGAGTCAGCAGCCTGGGTGGGGCCTGCTCAGAGCAGCTGCAGCCCCCCCCCCCGGGGGGTCCCGGGGCCGGGGCCCCTCATGGGAATGCGCCCCCCCCCCCCCACAGGGGAGAACCCCTCCCATTTGCACTGCAGACTGCGAGACTCTCCAGGCCTTGCCGGTCTCTGCGCACCTGGCCCACTCCGGCTGCCACAGACACGGCCTCAGCCCCCCCCTCCCTCTCCCTCCCGCAGAGCTACCTGAGCCGCTTTGGGTACTTTGAGGAGCTGGGCCCAGAGCAGGGTGCCAACCAAGCCCGGCTGAGCAGCGCCGTCCGGAGGATGCAGAGGCGGCTGGGCCTGGCGGAGACGGGGCAGCTGGACGCCGCCACCCTGGCCGCCATGCGGGCCCCCCGCTGCGGAGTCCCGGACGTGGGCCGCTTCCTGACCTTCCCGGGAGACCTCCGGTGGGACCACACCGACCTCACGTACCGGTGAGTCCGCGCAGACGCCGGGTGCTCGCGCCACACAGCAGGGCCCAGAGCTCCATCCGCCCCCCAGGGCTCCCCCTCTGTGGAACTCACCCTCGTTGCCCCCCCCCCCCCGTGGCAGCCACTGGGAGGCGGGGCAGGGCGACCCTCCCCCACCCGGCGACCCGTGCTGGACTCTGCTCTGCCCCCTCCCAGGGTGGTGAACTACTCGCCGGACCTGGACGTCTCCGTCGCGGACGACGCCTTTGCGCGGGCCTTCCGGGTGTGGAGCGAGGTGACGCCGCTCACCTTCACGCGGCGGGAGACGGGGGACGTGGACATTCTGATCCAGTTTGGGACCGGAGGTGAGTCTGTCCCGGAGGCAGCAGGCCGGCCAGGGGGTGGGTGGGGGGGTGGGTGGGAGGTGGGGTGAGAGCCTTGGGCGCCTGAGCCTGCGGAGGGGGTCTGGGAGGAGCCGGGCCAGGAAGGGGGGGCGCCTAGTGGGGCTCTCTGGGCCTGGTCTGAGCACGGGGCTGCCCCCCTGTCTCCCCAGAGCACGGTGATGGCTACCCCTTTGACGGCAAGGACGGCCTGCTGGCCCACGCGTTCCCCCCCCGGCAAGGACACCTTCAGTGGAGACGCCCACTTTGACGACGACGAGTTCTGGACCCTGGGCACCGGCGTGGGTGAGCTGGCTGGCTGCCAACGGCTTCCCGTCCCTGTCGCCGGACGACCGGCCGGCCTCGGGCCCTTCTGACGCCTCCCCCTCTCCCTCTCTCCGGGCCAGTGGTCAAGACCTACTACGGGAACGCCCAGGGGGCCTCCTGCCACTTCCCCTTCGTCTTCGAGGGCGAGTCCTACTCCAGCTGCACCGCAGACGGGCGGACGGACGGGCTGACCTGGTGCGCCACCACAGCCGACTACGACCGGGACCGGCTCTACGGCTTCTGCCCCAGCGAGCGTGAGTGGCAGCAGGGCCCCTGCCTGGCCACGAGGAGGAGGGCGGGGGGTGGGAGCAGGGCCAGGGCGAGCGCTCCGGCTGTGGCAGCCGCACACCTGGCCCGGGGGGGGGGCTCTCTCTTCCAGGTGTGAGTCTGAGCGGGGGGGGGCAGGCAGGAGAGGAAACTGCAGGGAGCAGGACAGGGCTGCCCTGCGAGAGACTGGAAGGGGGGCTGGAGGCGTCGGGAAGAAGGCCCTGACTCTGAGGATTGGCACCCCAGCCTGCGTCCTGCCCTAAGAACCCAAGCAGGGCCCATTCAGCCCAGCATCCTGTCGATCACAGCGGCCCCCAGGGGCTGCAGTGGGACAGCCCAGGCAGAGGGACATGAAGACCACCAGCCCCACCCACCCCTTCCTTGCCCCGCCCTGCCCCGCTGTGGCCTCTCTGCGCCAGCTGGTCCCCCGAGGCAAAGTTGCCCCTGGACCTGAATAAGCAAATGCCTCTCCCTTTCGTTGTAGTGGGGGGGGGCTTCCTGGAAAAGCTCTTGGAGCCAGCAGAGCAGGACTGGGGAGGGGTAGGGTCACCTCACAGAGGTGGGGGCCGCACGTGGCCTGCCTCGGTGTGGAGGAAGGGACGAACCATGGAAGGAGCCTCGGGCGTGGAATGGAGGCGAGCCAATGAGGGGAAGTGAAGGCAAGGGCCCCCCGGGGTCTCGGGGAAGGGCCCTGGAAGCCCCACCACCTTCTGCCGCAAACGGAGACCCGTCCTGGGCAGGCCTTTCACCTCCAGGTTCAGCGGGGCTTCTGAATCCAGCTGTGGAGGAGCAATGGGGGGGGGCCTTCTTGGGAATAAGAGGGCAGGTCTCCTTGTGGATTCGAAGTGGCTGAGGGCCCATACTCGGAAGAGAGTGGGGGTCAATGGGCAATTTTCACAGTGGAGAGAGGTGAAAAGTGGAGTGCCCCAGGGATCTGTCTTGGGGCCGGTGCTTTTTCAACTTGTTCATAAATGACCTGGAGACAGGGATAAGCAGCGAGGCGGCCAAGTTTGCGGATGACACGAAACGTTTCCGGGTGGTGAAGGGATTGTGAAGGACCTCTCCACGTTGGGGGGATGGGCAGCCAAATGGCAGATGCGCTTCAACGTAGACAAGTGTAAAGTGATGCACGTTGGGGCAGAAAACCCAAACCTTCACCTGTAGGCTGATGGGTGCTGAGCTGTCTGAGCTGCATGGTCCTGGCCACCCCCTGGACAAGGGGGGGGGCTTCTTGCTCTGCCAGGCGCCCTCCATCCAGGGGGCCAGATGGTTCGCCTCTGGAGCCTCCCCCAGCCCTGGTCAGCTGCAGCTCCCCCCATATCAAGCCCCCCTCTCTGGGCCTCTCCTAGTCCTCTTCACCTACGGAGGAAACGGCGATGGGGAGAAGTGTGCCTTTCCTTTCATCTTCGACGGCAAGTCCTACGACGCCTGCACCACGGAGGGGCGCCAGGACGGCTACCGCTGGTGCGCCACCACCGCCAACTTCGACCGCGACAAGAAATACGGCTTCTGCCCCAACAGGGGTATGTTCGCGCAGGGCTCTCATCCAGAGCGGGGGGTGGGGTGGGGTGGGGTGGGGTGGGGGGAGGCCGGGCTGCTGTGTTCAGAAGGACAGTGACTCCCTTTCCAACCAGCTGTCCCGATGGGGGCCGGCTGGCCTGCCTGCCCACCTGCCCACGTCTCTTGCTATCTGGAAGGAGGGCAGCAAGGCCCCCACTGCGTGCAGCTGTGAGCCCCTTTCCCCCCCCCCCAAACGGGACCCTGGGCTGCCCTGGGCTGCGTGGAGAGCCTCACGGGAGGGGGGAGGGGTGGACCCTGCGCTGGCCTGTGCTGATAGGTCTCCCCCCCCCCCGGCAGACACAGCTGTGATTGGCGGCAACTCCCAGGGGGAGCCCTGCGCCTTCCCCTTCACCTTCCTGGGCCAGACGTTCAGCGCGTGCACCTCCGAGGGGCGCCAGGACGGGCGGCTCTGGTGCGCCACCACCAGCAACTACGACGTGGACAAGAAGTGGGGCCTCTGTCCTGACCAAGGTGCGCACGTGGCCTCCCGGCCCGCCCGGCTCTGCCTGTGACCAGCACCCTCCAGCCACCCCTGGGCCGGGCAGCAGCTCTGGCCAGTCCAGGGGCAAGCAGGGCAGGGGGCAGACGACCTCCGTCCCGGGCTGGGTGGTGGGAGGCAGCAGAGAGCAGCGCAGAGGGCCTGGGCAGTGCTGGAGTGCGGAGGAGGGCCCCGGCCCATTCGAGGGGTGGGAGGAGGGCAGAGGAGGGCACGGGGAGGAGCCTGGGGCAAGCGTAGCAACAGGAGGGCCTGAGAGCCGCCAGCCGGCGCAGAGCGCTGGTCCGAGAGGCAGAGGCCACCTTTGCGGAGCGCATGGCTCTGGTGCCAAACAGAGTCCTGTGTTGTGCCTTGCAGGATACAGCCTCTTCTTGGTAGCTGCGCATGAGTTCGGCCATGCACTAGGCCTGGACCACTCCAGTGTGCGCGATGCGCTCATGTACCCCATGTACACCTACACTGCTGACTTCCACTTGCACCCGGATGACGTGGCTGGAATCCAGTCCCTGTATGGTGAGTGGAAACATGGGGGGTTCCGCCTGTCACCTGTGTGGAGGCAGTGGGGAGAAGGGACTCTGCCCCCCTGCCTCAACCTGCAGCTTCCACAGAGGGCCTCGTGGCGCACTGCTCTCCACAGGGCCCTGGCGGGGGGGGGGTGCACGTGCTGGTGTGTCGCCAGGGCGGGGCAGGCGCAGAGCACGGGGGAGCAGCGGGGAGGGGGGCTGGGCCAGCACTTCGCTCAAATTGCGGCACTCCCCACCCCATCGGACACCCCCGGAGGCCCCCCAGCGTTTCACAGGCCAGGCCAGGCCAGGCCGGGCGCTCAGAGCACAGTGCGGCTGGCCCAGGGAGACCCCTGCTGGCCCCTGCCGGCCCTGGCCTGTAGCTGGGAGGCGCTGGGACCGCGCGGGCAGGCGTCTCCCGTGCCCCTCCAGTGCTCCGTCCTCCCTCCTGCCAGGGGCCGGCCCCGTGCCCACCTCCCCCACTCCGAGCCCCGACGTCCCCCGCCAGACCACCACCGAAGCGGAGGACACGACCCCCACGGACGAGGACGGCTCCTCCGCCACGGAGCCCACCCCTTCCGCGGCCCCCACCGGCGACGCCTGCCACGCCCAGGGCTACGATGCCCTCGCCGAGATCCAGAAGGAGCTGCACGTCTTCAAGGACGGGTGCGTGGGCAGGGCGTGGGCGTGTGTGTGTGTGCGTGTGTGTGTGTGCGCGTGCACGTGCCTGTGGAGCTGGGCTGGGGCATGCGCAGCTGGGGAGGGGAGGACTGCCCAGCCCCACCCCACGGGCTGAGGGCTGCCGCCCCCTCCTCCCTCCGCCCCATACCCGCTGTGGTGCCCAGTGATCTGGGCGAGGCCAGGGAGAGCCTCCCCCCCCCAGGGGGCCCTTCCCAGCCCAGGGACTCACTTTCCCTCCCCAGGCAATACTGGAAGAAGTCGGCCAGAGGGGCCGGGACCCTCGAGGGCCCCTTCTGGATCCGGGACACCTGGCCGGCCCTCCCAGGCCGCATCGACGCTGCCTTCCAGGACCCCCTGACCAGGAGGATCTTCTTCTTTGCCGGTGGGTGGCCCCCCGGCTGCCCCCCCTCTCAGGCTGGCTGGCTCAGGGGAGGGCTCCTGGTGGCACCCCCTTCACTGGGGCTGACGCCCGTTTGCATGGGGGACGGGAGCATCGTCGTGGGGGTCGGGCTGTGGCTGAGGGACTGAGCCGGGGCCGGGGGGCTCCTCTCAGCCCCTGCTGGAAGGTGGGCGCAGCAGCACTGGCTGCCCTGGCAGGGTTGGCGTGAAGCCCTCACATGCCCCTGGAGCTGGGCAGAATCTGCCCGCCAGCCCAGTGCCCTCCTCCCCGGACGGTGGTGGCTGCAGCCCCTGCTGGGCTGCCCAGTCTCTGCCTTCAGGGGACCTGGAGCAGCGGCTGCTGCGGGGGTGGGGTGGGGTGGGGTGGGGGTGGGGCTCTTCCGGCCACAGCGGAGGGAGCCCGACTTGCTCTTGCACCTGCCGAGCGAGCGGCAGGCCGGGGAGAGGCGGGCGATGCCCTGTGCCCTCTGCAGCTGCCTCTGCTCCTGCTCCTAGGCCAGCGCTTCTGGGTGTACCAGGGGGCAAAGGTCTTGGGTCCTCGCAGCACTGAGAAGCTGGGCATCGGGAGAGACGTGCCGAGGATCGTGGGCGCCCTGCCGCGCAAGCAGGGGAAAGTGCTGCTCTTCAGCGGGGAGCAGTTCTGGAGGTACGGTGTGAAGCTGGGGTGGGGCGGGGGGGGTTGGTGGGGCACACACGATCCCGGCCACGGCAGGCCACAAGCAGGAGGCCAGAGGACCGGGGTCAGGCAGAGGCGTCGGCGGTCAGGAGAGTCAGGCTGCAGGCGGCCGAGGGAGGCGGGGCCGTCTGCCAGGAGACAGGCGGGAGGGAGGGCGGGAGGAGGAGCAGGGAGGGAGGGCTGCCTGCCTGCCTCGCACCCCCCCCCCCCCCGCAGCCGCGGCCCCCCCCCCCCCGCCCCCCGCGGCCCGCCCTCTCCCCCCCACACAGACCGGGGGGGGGGGGGGGGCCTCCCCCGGGACTGTGCGGGCCCAGGAAGGCGAGCCGAGAGGGAGCCCCGGCCCGGATGGCCTCTGACGCCTCCCACCTCCCCTGCAGGCTGGACGTGAAGGCCGAGCGGGTGGACCAGGGCTACCCTCGGCACACTGACAGCGTCTTTGCCGGCGTCCCGCTGGACTCCCAGCACATCTTCCTGTACAGAGGTAAGGAGGCTGGCGGGGGGGGGGGGGCGGCACAGCTGGCCAGGGGGCTGCCGCCTAGAAGTCTGCAAGGCAGCTCCTGCTGCAAGGAATGAGAGGGAGGCGCCATGTGGCCCCCCGACCCCCGCGGGGGCTGCCTGGGAGGTCCTGCCTGGCTCCCGTCCAGCACGCTGCGAGCCTCACTGCGACCAGGTCGGGCCTTGGTGGGTCCCGTGAGCTCAGCACCGCTCTCTCCCTGTACTGAGCCCCCTGCAGGTGCCCCCTGGGATGGCAGGCAAAGCAGGGGCTCCCCCTGTGGGTGCCCCAGCTGGAGTCAGGCTCACCAGCACTGTGCGGCACAGAAGGCCTGCGGAGAGACTGGGGGGCTGAGGCTGGGGTGGAACACAGGGGGGGGCAGCTGTGCTCCTGCCGCTCCTCGGCCTCCTGTGCCACACAGTGACGCGTTTTCCTGCTCGCGGTGATAATTGGGGGAGCCGCCAGACGACTGGCATTCCTGGTTCTTCGAAGTGGCAAATGTGGCTGCGCTGTGGAGTCGGATCGGGGCCATGGCCCTGGGCCTCCCCCGTGTCACGCCCTTCCATGCGTGAAGGTTCCCAGCTGGCACCTGGGTCTCTCTCTCCTCCCCGCTCCCCCCCCCACATCACAGTCCCCAGCCACACATTCAGCCTCGGAAGGCCCAGGAAGGGCCGGCCCCTGAGCTTTGGCAGTGCCTCTGGCTTGGCCAGCAGCCTCTTGGGGAGGGGGTGCCAGCTTGCCCCCCGCATTTGCTCGCTTACCAATTGCCTCCGTGTCTTCCCCCAAAGGAAAATTCCACTTCTGCTCGGGCCTCTTCTGCTGGCAGATGAACTCGCACCACTATGTGGAGAAGGTGGGCTACTTGAAGTACGACGTCCTGAGGTGCCCCGAGGAGTAATGCCAGCCCACAGCTGCCACGACACTCCTGCAGTGCCCTGCCCTGCCCTGCCCTGCCCTGCCCTGCTGCTGGCACGTGATGGCCCCCGCAGCCTTGGGCCTCACAGGGAGCCAGCCTCTGCAGGCCAGGCAGACTGTGCCACTGCGCCAGCCAGCGGGCTCTCCACGCCAGCCACTTGGCCAGCTGCCTGGCCACAGGCTCGCCAAGTGCCACACGTTGGACTGTTGACGTTGGACTGTTGACGTGGTGGGGAGCTGCCCCTCTGGACCTGCTAGGAGGAGGAGGGGGCTACCGGTGGCCCCCAAAGGAACCCTTCACACACACACACACACGTGCCACATGCCATCCGCCTCTTGCATCCCGCACTTTCCTAATAAACGCAAGCCTGGCCCACTGGAGTGTTGTGTCTGCTGGAGGGGCTCTGGGGTGGGCGGGGGGGGGACAGCCTTGACAGCCCCAGGCGCAAGCGAGGGACAAGCAGCGAGGAGGTGGCCAAGTTTGCAGATGACACAAAACTTTTCTGGGTGGTGAAAACCAGAAAGGATTGTGAAGAGCTCCGGAAGGATCTCTCCCAGTTGGGGGAATGGGCAGCCAAATGGCAGATGCGTTTCAACATAGACAAATGTAAAGTGATGCACGTTGGGGCCAAAAACCAAAACTTCACCTGTAGGCTGATGGGTTCTGAGCTGTCTGTGACAGCTCAGGAGAGGGATCTTGGGGTGCTGGTGGACAATTCGATGAAGGTATCGACCCAGTGTGCGGCAGCAATTAAGAAGGCCAATTCGATGCTTGGGGTCATTAAAAAAGGGGTTGAGAATAAAACAGCCAATATTATCAAGCCATTGTACAAATCGATGGTAAGGCCGCATCTGGAGTATTGTGTCCAGTTCGGGTCGCCGCATCTCAAAAAGGACATAGTGGAGTTGGAAAAGGTGCAGAAGAGAGCGACAAAAATGATTACGGGGCTGGGGCACCTCCCTTATGAAGAAAGACTGCAGCGTTTGGGGCTCTTCAGTCTAGAAAAAAGGCGCCTGAGGGGGGACATGATTGAGACATACAAAATTATGCATGGAAGGGATAGAGTCGATAAAGGGATGTTCTTTTCCCTCTCTCAAAACACCAGGGGGCATCCGCTAAAACTGAGGGTTGGGAGAGTTAAAACAGATAAAAGGAAGTACTTTTTTACCCAGCGGGTAGTTAATCTGTGGAACTCCTTGCCACAGGAGGTGGTGATGGCATCCGGTCTTGATGCCTTTAAGAGGGGATTGGACAGATTTCTGGAAGAAAAGTCCATTGTGGGCTATAGGCAATGATGGGTTGTAACCTCCTTACATTAGTAGTAGGCTACTTCAGAGTACCGGGTGCAAGGGAGTGGCAACAGGATGCAAGCATTTTGTTGTCTCATGCCTCCCTGGGGCACCTGGTGGGGCCGCTGTGAGATACAGGAAGCTGGACTAGGTGGGCCTTTGGCCTGATCCAGCAGGGCTCTTCTTATGTTCTTAGGTTAATGGGCAATTTTCACAATGGAGAGAGGTGAAAAGCGGAGTGCCTCAAGGATCAGTCTCGGGGTGGTGCTTTTCAACTTGTTCATAAATGACCTGGAGACAGGGATAAGCAGCGAGGTGGCCAAGTTTGTGGATGACACAAAACTTTTCCGGGTGGTGAAGACCAGAAGGGATTGTGAAGAGCTCCAGAAGGATTTCTCCAAGTTGGGGGAATGGGCAGCCAAATGGCAGATGCATTTCAACGTAGACAAATGTAAAGTGATGCACATTGGGGCAAAAAAAAATAAATCAAAATTTCACATATGGGCCAATCAGTTCTGAGCTCTCTGTGACAGATCAGGAGAGAGATTTTAGGGTGCTAGTGGACAACTTGATGAAAGTGTCGACCCAGTGTGCAGCAGCAGTGAAAAAGGCCAATTCCATGCTTGGGAAAATTAAATAGGGGGTTGAGAATACAACGGCCAACATTATTATGCCACTGAACAAATCAATGGCAAGGCCCATCTGAAGTACTGTGTACAGTTCTGGTTGCCACATCTCAAAAAAGGACATGGTGGAGCTGGAAAAGGTGCAGAAGTTACTGGGTGAAAATAGTTACTGGGCTGGGGCACCTCCCTTATGAGGAAAGGCTACAGTGTTTGGGGTCTCTTCAATTTAGAAAAAAAACACACCTGGGGGGGGAACATGATTGAATGTGCAAACCTAAATTGCACTGGATTGTCGAGGGTTAGGGCTCTTAGTGACAGTGCCAATGCAACAACATTGCACCTTGAGATGTACAAAATTATGCATGGGATGGGTAGAGTGAATAGAAGGAGGTTCTTTTCCCTCTGTCCCAACACCAGAACCAGGGGGCATCCGCTGAGTGTTGGGAGAGTGAGAACAGATAAAAGGAAATACTTTTTTACCCTGCAGGTAATTAAACTGTGGAACTCCTTGCCACAGGAGGTGGTGATGGCATCTGGCCTAGATGCCTTTTATTTAAAAAGGGACTGGATGGATTTCTGGAGGAAAAGTCCATCGTGGGCTATATGCCGTGATGGTGGTGCAATCTCCTTACATTAACAGTAAGCTACTTCAGAATGCCAGGTGCAAGGGAGTGGCAACGGGACGCAGGCATCTAGTTGTCCTGCCTGCTCCCTGAGGCACCTGGTGGGCAGCTGTGAGATGCAGGAAGCCCTTGGTTTGATCCAGCAGGGCTCTTCTGGCGAGTTGAATGCTCCGGTGTCAGCATCTCCAGGGCTCGGTTCCGACATTCTGGGTTGGGTCGGTGGCCCCAGGGCGGCACTCACTCCCCCAGGGCAGCAGGATCTGGCGGCGCCCTTCCTTGGGAGGAGAGGGAGCACACCTAGCACAGCAGCAGCCCTCGCCCCCCCCCCCACCCGCGCGCTTGCTCCTTCCGGCGCCGCGGCAGCCCAGGGGCGGCAGACTCGCTTCCCCCCGGGCAGCCCGTCCGCCGTCTCTCTCCTCCTGCCCGGGCGCTTGGCTGCCAGCGCTGCAACGGCTCGCGGACGGGCGCGACACGACCTCAGCGCCCGCAGCAGCCCTGCGCGTGCGTGTGAGTGGCTGGGTGCCAGGGTCGCCCCCCGTTCCCTAGGGGAGGGGGTCACGTCCTCCACGAAGCTCTGCGCGGGCTCCCAGGAGCGCCCCAGGCCCCTCCCACTCCGGGCGCCCCTGGAGGAAGCATCAACTGGCCGGCGAGGGGGGCGGGTGGCTGCGAGCTGCCCCCCCCCCAGCACTGGCCGCGGTACCTGCGCGGCTGCGCTTTCCCGGCTCGGGGAAGACCCGTCGCGAAACGCCAGGAAAAGCGGGGCTCGGTGCGGCTGGGCTCGGGCAGCGCGACCCCCTTCCTGCCTTCAGACTCCGCAGGGGACGCGTCGTCCTTCCTTGCAGGGCGCTCCACGCCCCCCGTCCGCCCGCCCGCCCGCTTGCCGAGCCCCGAGAGGAACCCCGCGGAGCCCTGGGTCAGGCGACGGGAGGCTGCCGGGACGCGGAAGGAGCAGGAGGGGCGCGAGCGGGACTCTCCGTCAGGTCGCCGTGGGGCCCACCAGCCAGGGGCTCAGCCCTGCTCGAACTCGCCCCCCCCCTTCAACCCGGACTCAGCGCTGCCACCCCAGCTGCCACAGAGCTGCCGCCGCACGGAAGGCGGAACGATCTGGCTGCCCGTTTTCCTGCCGGGATCTTCCCCGCCCCTCTAATGTGGCGGCACCCCAGCAGCAGGGAGTTCCACGGGTGATCGTCGCGCTTTGTGCCGCGTGAAGACAAACGAGCCCCTTCACTTCCACGCCGTGGTCGCGCGACGGAGGCGCTAGGACCGCGCGGGTAGGCCGGTCCTCCAAGCCACCGCCGGCCCCAGCCGCGGGCACCGGCGCCCCGGCAGCGCCCACCCACTTGTGGCCGCGAGGAGAGCAGCGAGGGAGGCATGAGCCGCCGCTTCACGGTCACCGCCGGCGAGGAGCCGCGCTCGGGCGCGGGAGGAGGAGGAGGAGGAGGAGGAGGCGCCCCCGCGCAGACGCCGCCAGGAGGGCCAGGTGAGGACGCGCGCGCGCCCCCCGCCGTTCCCCCGGCCTGGCTGGGGCTGCCGGACCGCCGTCGGCTTCCCCTTGGGCGCCCCTCCCGCGCAGCCCCCTCGGGCCCGCCCCCTCCGCGCGCGCCCCTCTTCCGGGCGCGGAGCGGCCACCACGGGCGGCTGCTGGACGGGGCGGGGGGCGCATCCTCCTCCTCCCGGGCGGTGGGACGGGCCAGCTTCCTCCCGCCGCGCCCGTCCTTGCCAGCCTCCTCGGCCGGCTGTGCGCACTCTCCGGCTGCGCCCCCGCCCGGGCTTCGGCTCCTCTTACCGGAGCAGGATCGATCGTGGGAAGCCGAGCCTGGCAGCCTGCTCAGCACGAGTCGCGCCTCCTGACCTTCCCCCTCCCCGGCCAGGAAAGGGAAGGGCGGCCGGGCTGGGGGGGGGGGGCGGCGGCGGCGAACGCTCCCGGGACGGCGTTCTAGGAGGAGCGGGGATGTGGCGGGCTCGCGGCTGGAGAAGAGGCTCGAGGTGGATGATGGGGCGAGGGAGCCAAGACGGGGGGAAACGTGTCGTGGCTTCGGCGGCTCAGGCGCGCGGGGCGGGGAAGCGCACTCTGCAGACGCTCAGGGGCACTCGCTTTTAACATGTGCCGCGCGACACCAGCCGGGTGCCAGGGCCGAACTTCCTCCAGGCCACCCCTGCAGGGCCCCCTGTAGCTCCTCCCCACCCCACCCCACCCCGACTAGCTCCCTGTCTGTCCCCCCCGGGTCCAGACTGGCAGCGGGCGGAGGAGGGCGCTTGGACTGGGAGGTGCCAGGGTGGCCACAGGCAGCTGCGGGAATGGGCTGGCACTGCTAGGGCCATCAACAGCCCAGGGCAGGGGGGGGGGTTGAGGGCGGGCAGGCTGCTGGGCTCCTGCAAGGCACTTTCTCTCTGGAGAGGGAGGCTTTTCTCCCCGGCCTCCTCCTCACTGCCCTCCTCCCCTGTGCTCCCAGCGTGGCAGGTGGAGAGCAGGGGGTCTGCTGTTGCCCACCCACCCCCTGCACCAGGCCCGGAGCTGAGGGGGCCCCTTGAGCCCGGCTCCTCGGGGCTGCTGCACTTAGAGCAGCAGGCAGGCAGGCACTGGCAGGCCTCCCCCTCTCGAGCCTGTGCCCCGCCCAGCATCCTGGCAGATCCATTCGGGGCCTACGAGCCCTGCCGGCCCTGAGAACCCTGGATCTGGCCAGGCCAGCAGGGAGCTCCGCTGCCGCCTGCCCAGGGCCAGTCCGCCTTTATGGGCCAGTCCAGCTGTGATGCTCCCAGCTCCTGGGCAGAGCAACGTGGGGGAACGGGCTGCCCCGTGGAGGTCACAGTGGCCAGGACAGCGGCAGGTTGGGGAGGCGGGGAGAGGCGGGAGAGCCGAATCCGGCAGAGGGAGCCGTTTCTTCCTGTGGCCTCCAAGGCTGGGCTTCTGTCCCTGGTCTCCTGGGCTGTGGGTGAGGCCAGGTGGCCGCAGGCAGCCGGGGGGGGGGGGGGCGGGGAGGTGTCTCGGCGTCCGTGGGGGCCGCCTCCGGCCAGGACTGGTGCAGAGGGGCCTGCCGGCCTTCCTGACTTCCGTCTTGCTGCCCTCTGCTGCGCAGGGAACCAGCAGCCCCCTGCTGTGCCCCCCCCACCTGCGCCTCTCCTTCGAGGCCCTCCGTGCCGTTCTGGAGCAGGGATCGGCAGCGGCCGCCACAGAGAGAAAATGCGCCAGGCAGGGCCCACGCAAGACACGTTGCGGCCCCCACCCCCACAGGGCCCCCACTCCCCGGGACGAGCAGCGGCAGGCAGGCCCCCCCAGCAGCGTCAGTGCCAGCGGCCTCTGGGGGGGGGTCTCCTGCCAACCGGCCCCAGGCGGAAGCGGGCAGGAGGGGGGGGCGTCCAGGGGCAGTGCGGCACTCGCCGTGCTCTCCTGGTGACGCCGCGGCATGGAGGACCCGGGTCGGAGTGTCGGCCAGCTGTGGCTGCACCGCTGCGGGGGGGTGGCGGGTCTCTGCTCCTGGGCTGGGACCGCGGTGGAGTCTGACCACCACCCCAGCCTGGGCTGCCCTGTGTCTGCTGCCCAGTTGCCCCTTCTTGGTGAGGCTGGGGCACCATCCTGGAGTCTCGCAGCCTGCCAGTTTCCTCTGCCCATTCCTGACTGAGGAGCACTCCGCCCCTGCCCCTGCCCCTCTGGGGTCCTGGCTGCTGGCTCTGATCACGGGGCCATGTGGGCCAATCCCCTGTTTCCCGTGGCAGCCAGAACAGGGGGGCACACGGGGAGGAGGGGGCTCTGAACTCCCAGGGCCTGCTGGGACTGTGGTCGTCTTCACTGGCCCGCCCTGAGAATTGGCTGCCTGACTCCAGACTGCCCATCACTCTGGGCCACCCCGGCAGCTGAAGAGCACTGTGGGCCACCGTGAGATGCTGGAAGCTGGACCAGACGGGCCTTGGGCCTGACCCAGCACAGGGGCTCTTCTCATGCTCTTATGACCACGGAGACTGGCTGGGGCACTGGGGCTGTCCCCCCCCCCCCCCCGCAGTGCAGACTGGCCAATTAAATTGCATCAAGACAGAGGGAAGCGGAGGACGAGGCCGGCTGGTCCTGCAGCACTGCACAGCCCCCCCCACTCTCGCTGGCCCTGCTAGGAACACCCAAGCCTCGTCTCTGCGTGGCCAGCCAGGGGCATTCTCCGAGGGCCTCTGCAGCTGCCCAGGAACCCCTCCTCTGTCCCCCAGGATGGGCAGGGGGCTCTGAACACCTAGAAGTGCCTGTGGGCGCAGAAGGGCGCAGAAGGGGGCGCCCACTGTCAGGGGTTGCCTTGCCTGCCCAGTGCAGCCCAGCCAGAGTGGCGCCTCCCCCAGTGCCACAGGCGCTCCTAGCCAGCCCTCTCGACCCCCCCCCATCCCTGAAACTGAGCCCCGGGGGCGCACATGCACAGGCCGGCTCCGTGGTGTCGGGCAGCTCTTAGAGTGTACATAAGCGAGGCAGGAACCAGGCACACACCCCTGAGCAACTTGGAAGAAGGACAGTGCAAAAACGTGGGAAAACGTGAATGAATGAATGAATGAATGAATGAATGAATGAATGAATGAATGAATGAATGATTTTTGTCATATGGGGGGGTGATGTTAAAAAATGTATGGGCCCCGAGTGTCAAATGAGCTAGCTATGCCACTGGTGGGGGGTGACTGCAGGCTTGGGGGCAGCAGGAGGGGGCATGCTGCTGGGGGGAGGATGCCACTTTCCCCCCTTTTCACCTTTAAAAAACAACAACTGGTGTGCTGTCACTTCTGGAAGTGACATCACTTCCTGTTGTGACATCACTTTCGGGACACCATTTTGCCCTTGGCACTGGGCTACACTTCCATTAGCTACACCACTGCCCATGGCTGCTCTTTTGGACTTCCATGTGAGAGGATGCACACATTTAAACGGGAGGAAGGTTCCTGAACACATGCAGCAAAGTCGCAGGAACGGAGCACCTATGCAGTCTTGGTATTTGGTCAAGAAAAGAGTGGGGCGGGGCAGCTGCCCAGACTGCTGCTCTTTGCTGCCCCCATGGCCTTGTGCTTCAGTGCTCAGGTGATGTCTTGCAAGAGCCCGCGGGGGACTGGCCAGCCACAGGTGCTGCGCTGAGAGCCACCTGGATCAGAGGGGGGGAGGGAGCTCCGTGATCGGGCTTCCCGTTTGCTCCGTGCCGCTGGGCCATCAGGCCTTTTGCTTCCAGCGCCTTCACCAGCGAGATCCCTGGCCATGTGCACAGGTGGGGGCCCCCATCCTTTCAGTGAAGAGGCTGGTGCTGGAATCCTATTTTGTCTCCATTTGAATCTGGCAACATTTCAGAATTAATTAAAATTAGTTACACTCACACAAACCAGGGGCGAGTCATGCTGCTCACTTTGCTCCAAGGACCACATTTGCTTTTTGGAATCGTTGAGTGGGAAGGGACCAGGAGGTCATCTAGTCCAGCCCCTTGCTTAGTGCAGGCACCTGCTATGGCATCCCTGACGGGGGGGGGGCCCTCCAGCCTGAAGGCTCCTGGGGGGAGAGCCCCCCAGGCACGAGGGAGGCTGCTGCAGTGCCCGGCTGCTCTTGCGTCCAAGCAGAGGCGCTTCAAAATGGTGTTATTTGTTTACTCAGAAGTAAGCCCATTGTGTTTGGTAAGACTTGGGCTGCAATCCTCTCTTGCTCACTGGAAACAAACCCCTCTATGTTGAAGGAACGATTTCTCCCGCCTGGCCTGACTCGCCTTCCCCGCAGCTTCGAGCCCCTGGCTCAGACCTGCCCTCTGGAGCCACAGCGAGTGAGCCGGGAGCCCGGCGTGACTGGCCTGAGAGGAGCCCATTCACAGGAGCTGCCCCCTGACCTGTGACGATCCAGGCGTGACGTTCAGACTTGGAGTTCCCGGGACCAGACAGCTCTGCCGGTCAGCTCAGCGCAGGCTCTTTGGCCAGCAAGTCCAGTCGCCGGATGTCAGGAAGTGCTTCTGCGCCTCTCGTCCATCCCAGTCCTCGCATTGCCTTCCGTTTCAGTGGATGGGGGGAGGCTCCGTGGGGCCCCTCGGCTGCCGCCTCTTGGCCTGGCCCTTTCCCCAGCTTGGGCAGAGCTGGTCTTAGGCTGGGACTGCCACGCGCCTGGCCTTGAGCTCCCTCTGGTGGCTACAGCAGGTTCCTTGTTTGGTTTCCTTTCCGGAGAGGGACAGAGATGCTCATATCAGGCACCAAACAGTCCACGTGGGTCGCTCGTCCCCCCTTGCGAGATACACCCAGGCACATTTCGTTCACCACAGGCCCCCTTAGAAGCACGCAGAGTGGCAACAGGAAATGCTTCCCAGGCGTGTCCTGCACAACCGATGCAGCGCCTCCTCTGCTGCCGCACCAGGACGCTGGTGGTTGTGAGCAAAGTCCCTGCCTGGACCCAGCGCAGGCCAAGTCAAAAGGTGGCCCAGACAAGCCTGACCTCCCCTGGCCGAGTGCCTCTGCTGCCCCCCTCCCCGGGGCCCCTCCAGTGACTGCCAGCAGCAGGCAGGCCTCTTCTCTCTGGCCTGGGCAAGTCCCCACTCGCCCCACCTCTCCTCCCACACTGCCCACCTTGGAGTTCATGCGTGAGGCTCTGCCCTCTCTGGGCTCCTGCCTGGCACCTTTGCCACCACTACTGACAGTGACCGTGACAAAACCCACTCCTGGGCTTCCCTCAGTGGCATTCCTATGGGGGGGGAATGCTAAGTGTTGCAGGAGCCTGAGCTCCTCTCTCACGAGCCCCCTCCCTCTTGCCTTCAGAACATCCTCCCTCCCTCCCACTGAAAAATGCCTGCTTGCAACGTCTGCTCGAGTGGCAATTCTGAGCCACCTGTGCTCAGAAGGTCCAAGACTGGGCCCTCTTCCTCCCAAGCAGGGCGCCCCCTCTGCTGCCTGACGCGGCCTGCCAAATGCCGCCCCCTCCGCTGCTGATGCGCCAGCCTCTCAGGCCACGCTCTTCCCCTCCCCCTTTCCTCTCTGCCCCACCTTCCTTCCCCCATCCAGGGTGTGGGAGGGGGCCAGGAGGTGGGCAGAGAAGGGAGCCCCCGTCTGCTGCTGAAGCAGCTGCCTCTACTCAGCTGGCCCCCTGGATGGTCTGGCCTGCCGCCAAGCTGCCCCCCCATGCTCTCCCGCTTCGTGGACTGCCCCCCTCCCCACCCGCCTGCTGGCTGTGTCCTCTGGATCCTCCCCATTCAGTCTGCCCCACGTCAGCCGCGCCTCCCTCTGCAGCGCCCCAAACCTGCTTGCGGCTGGGTGGCCTCTTGCCTCGCTGCAGCCTGCCCTCCCCACAGGGCCTACTCAGCACGGGCCAGCAAAGTCGCCTGCCTTGGAGGACACCCCCCTCCTCCCTGCCCCCCCCCCCGTGCGGGCCTTCGGTTCACGCCCGGATGCACCTGTGGCCTGGCCCCTCCTCACCGCCCCCCCGCTCTCCCCACCCTCCCCCTGCGCCCTCAGGCCTCCCGCTCTGCAGTGACCTCCAGGGCCCACGCTCTGTGGTGGTCTTGGCACTGCCCCCATCCTTTGCTGCGCTGGACTGAGCCCAGGAGGGGGCCACCGAGTCTGCCCCTCCCTCCGTGGACGTGGTGCGGATTCCCCCAGGGCAGCAGCCGGGCTCCTCTCCTCCTGCCAAGCGCTGCGGAATAGCAGTGGCGAGTGCTGATTGCAGTGACAGTCCGAGACGGAGGACGACTGCCCTGCCGGCGGCAGCAGAGGAGGACGCAGAGGAGGACGGTGTGAGGTGGAAGAGAAAGAGCCCAGGAACGCCGGCTCACCCGGTGGGCTCCTCAGGGCAGTCCCCGCAGCCGTCACCCCCACCCCAGCCTGGCTACTCAGCCAGCGCTGCCTGTCTCCGTCCCAGGGTCTCCTCCTCCAGCCCTCAGTCCTGCTTGGAAACGTCTTGAGCCCCGTCCTCAAGTCAAGCTGGTTCCAGCCCCTGCGTGTCTGCCATCGCTTCAAACAATGTCGAGAGATGGAAAAGAGGGACAACGACGACGACTGCTTTCGACCAAACGAAGTTCACAAAGCGTTTTACAGTGCAGGTCAAATGACCACATGGCTCCCTGCCCCCAAAGGGCACCCAATCTAAAAAGGTGCAGGAGAAATCGCGGGGGCAGAGCCAAGGAGACCGCGCGGCCTGGGGACGAGCCCTTGGATGCGGCCTAATGGCCACGTCTGAAGCCCTCCAGCCCGCCCACCCCCTGCCCAGCTCCGCCCTCCCTCCCAGCCGGAAGCACCCCTGTGCCTGCTGAATTCGGCTCGCCCCCTGCACTCCCAGACTGAGCCACAGTGCTGCCGCCGGGTTGCCACTCGGTGCTCCCGGTGGGCGCTAATGGCCTCTCTCACACCGCTGGATTGCACCGTCAGTCGTGCAGCCTCAGCTGAGCATGAGGCCCGCCTGCCACAAACCATCTCCACGGGCGACAGCCTGGCTTGCTTTGGGTGGCTGGTCGCTGGGCCTCCGTTGATTCAGGTCAAACCTGGGTGGCTGCCTTGGAATGCCGGGTGCAGGGGAGTGGCAATGGTGTGCAGGCCTCTTGTTGTCTCGTGTGCTCCCTGAGGCACCTGGTGGGCCAGTGGGCGATACAGGAAGCTGGACCGAATGGCCCTTTGGCCTGATCCAGCACAGGGAGGGACTCGTCTGATGTTCTCAGGTTCTTAACGATATTTCAGGCGCCAACCTGGACTGGATTCCTGGCGGATGTGCTTGTTCCCGTCCACCAAGGAGACATTCCAGATCAGGCCAAAGGTTCAACTGGCCCAGCTTCCTGCATCTCACATGGCCCACCTGATGCCTCAGGGAGCACACGAGGCCACAAGAGGCCTGTACCTTGTTGCCACTCCCTTGCACCTGGCATTCAGAGGTGGGCCCCAGAGGTTGCATACCCATAGTTCGGGGGGAAAAGTAAAAGTGAAGGAGCCCTCTGTGCCAAGCAGAAAGTCATTGCTGGCATCCCCATGTAGCGTTTGTTAGTATAGGCAGGCCTTGCTGTGTGGGGTGGTTGGCCACTGCCTTCTCCAGTCGTCCTACCCTCATGAGCCGGCTCCTCGTGTTGCTGACCTCAGGAGGGTGGAAGGCTGGGCCGACCCTGAGCCCCCTGTCTGAGAGCCTGACTTGTGCCGGGATCAGACCCGTGTCGTGGGGACACCTTTGGACTGCCAGGCTGCAGCCTTCCGCTCAACGTCGCACAAGGCTCAGGGCGTGGGCAGGCCTGCTCCAGGTCGAGCGAGGGGGGCCGGGTAGGCTCAGGAGAGGACCCCGAGTGCCGCCTCACCGGTCCCGAGGGACATAAGAGTGCCGGCTCAGGCCAAGGGGCCCCATCTGGTCCAGCTTCCTGCATCTCGCTGGCCCAAAGGATTTCCAGAAGAACCCGAAGCGAAACGTTTGGCTTGGAAGAGAGCCCACCGGGATGGGTGAATTCCCTCGCCGGCACCGTCCATCTCCTCGTGTTCCTTTCCCGCGTCGTCATGCCCACGGCCCCCACCCCCTCCAGGCCACTCCTGTGTGCCAGTCACTTCTGGGGCTGCCCGGCTCTTGCCTAAGCTCCAGCACAATCTCAGGCGGCCCAGAGGCGGGGGGGGGGCTCGATGGGTGCACCGCGGAAGAGGCAGCCGCGAGTCCCCCCGGGGCGCTCCTTGGCCCACTTGCCAAGAAGGGCGAGAACTGCCTGCTCCTCCGGGGTTGTCTGTTGCAAGGCCAGCTGCCAGGGTGGGCTGGGCTGGGCTGTGCAGCGCCCCTCGGGCTCCACGCATGGCCACCCAGGGAGGGGCCGAGGGGCCTCTCCGAGCAGACCCCGAGTGGCGCTGCATGGCCTGACCTGGCCAGGTGGCCGGACACGCCTGGGAGAGCAGCCACGGCAGGCCGGCTCCTCCCCTCCGCCCAGGCAGGGTGTGGCTGTGGGACCAGCTGATGCCCACAAACTGTGCCCACTTATAAGGACATAGGAAGAGCCCCATTGCTGGGTCAGGCCAAAGGGGGCCCATCTAGTCCAGCTTCCTGCATCTCGCAGCGGCCCACCAGGTGCCCACTCAGGGAGGCAGGAGACAGCAAGGTGCCTGCATCCTGTGGCCACTCCCTTGCACCTCAGCGGTTAGAGTGGCCTCCCCCTCCCCCCGGTCCCCACTCGAGGCTCCCTCCCAGCAGGAGAGAGAAGGCGAGACGTGGCTTGCTCTGCCCCCCCCCCACAGGCCTCCGGCCTAGCTCGTGGCCAGGCTCCTGGTTAAAGCTGGCACAGCCAGGCCCCCTTGCTCATGCCCCTCCCTTCCTCTCAGCACTCACTGGCGCTGCCGTGGGCACCCACCTCCTTGGCCAGGCTGCCATCCCGCTAACGTCTCCGCCAAAAGCGGGAGAGGGATGGGCGTGGCCTGCAAGGGTGGGGGGTGGAAGGGAGGGGGTCACAAAGAGAGGGGCACAGGGCGCCCCGATGGCTGGTGCTGGGGGAAGCCCCACCCACCCAGGCTTGCTACGCCACTGAGCTGCTGTGGGTGGGAGTGACTCAGGTTGCTGCAATATAGACAGAATTACAGCAAAGCCCCCCCCCCCCGGGCTCCGGGGGGCCCCCCGGAAAGGGGGGCGGCCCGTGTCCCCCCCCCCCCCCAGCAATAACGTCTTGCCTGACAGCTGCAGAGGCGTCAAACATTTCAGCCTGCTGGGGGACTGACTCATCTGCCGCTCTCTTCAGGCTTGGGCCTCTTCCTGTGCCAGCCATCGGGGGGGGGGGGCTGTGTGTCCCAGAAGGGCCTGGTCAAGGAGGGTCTTGTGTGCTGCAGGTGCACGGCCTGTTTGGAGGTTGGGTCTGCTGCACTCCACGTTTTGCTTGGTTGGTGCCCTGCCGGAATGGCCCTCCTCTGCTCTGCGAGTGCCTCTGAAAGCACAGCGATGCCAGGGGACCGGCCTTGGCGTTGGCCCAGGTCCGTCCGCTGTGCAGTCAGTGGAAGGTCTGCACCCCCTTTGCGGGTTTTGTCCAACATCCAGCTTGCTCCAGTCGGTCCCTGAGCAGGTGGAGAGCAAGAACTCTGCTGCTGCTGCTGCTGCTGCTGCTGCTGCTCCACGGTGTGCCAGGACGGCCCCGTCCACTCTCCGCCTTGCGTTCGGGCTGCAGCCGTCATCCGCGTGGGTGCCGGTGCCTGGACAGCTCCCTGCTGAGCTCAGACCTCCGCCGAGGGGCTCTCTGTGTGCCCACAAACACCGCTCCAGACTCCCCAGACTCCGCAGAGCGTCTCTGGCAGAGCTGCCGAAGGCTTCGGAGAACAGCCTGTCCGGAGCGCAGCTGAGGGGATGTGACAGGAAGCCGCCAGCGCACACCGGAACCGGACCTGTAGGCGTCGCTGCCTCCCAGCGCTCCCCGCTGCCCACGCAGCCCGTGCCAAGGCAGCCTCGCTGGTGTGTCCCGCAAGGAGTCCTGAGTCCCACAGGGATGCTGGGCGGCACAGGCGGGCTGTGGCTGCCGCGTCCTCCTTGCGGCCGTGATTCCCAGGCACCTGAAATAGTAAAGCACACGTCTACACACCCCTGGACCACAACTTGGTGATTGATAGAAGCCAGCATGTATTTGCCCAAAATGAATGTGGGCAGATAAATCTCATCGCCTTTTGGATCGGGGGACTGGGCAGTGGGAATGCTGTGGATTGGATTTATCTTGACTTCAGTAAAGCATTTGCCCAGCGTCCGCATGACATCTTAATCAGCAAGTTGATAAAACATGGGCTAGATGAGATAATCGTTCGGTGGATTGGTAACTGGCTGGACAACCGTAGGCAAAGGGTGTTCGTCGATGGCTTCCAGTGGCCTGCCCTGGGCTCTGGCTGGGGCCGTTCTCTTGAATACCTTCATCAATGACTTGGATGAAGGAAGACAAGGAGGCCTCATCAAATTTGAAGATGACACCAAACTGGGAGGAGTAGCAAACACAACAGAAGACAATAAAAGCCTGCAGGAAGACCTTGTCAGAATGGAATGCTGGGCTGAAATGAATCAGATGAAGTTCAACAGGGACAAACGCAAAAAATAACCAAAGGCGCAGGTACAGAATGAGAGTAACTTGGCTTGGCAGCACAACATGCCGATGGGGGGCGAGCGTGGACTTAAACATGCATCTGCAGTGTGATGCAGCTGCAAAAAAAGGCTAATGCAATTTTAGCTTGCATTTAACATAGGAACGTAAGAAAAGGCCTGCTGGATCAAGCCAAAGGTCCATCTCGTCCAGATTTCTGTATCTCACAGTGGCCCACCAGATGCCTCAGGGAACACACAAGACACCTGCATCTCATAATTGCCACTCCCCTGCATCTTGCATTCTGAGGTAGCTTACTTCTAAAGTAAGAAGGTTGCACCACGCATCATGGCCTGTAGCCCACGATGAACTTTCCCTCCAGAAATCTGTCCAATCCCCTTTTAAAGGCACCTAGGTCAGACACTATCACTGCCTCTTGTGGCAAGGAGTTCCATGGATTAATTACCCCCAGGTGAAAAAAAGTATTTATTTTTATCTGTTCGACTCTCACAACACTCAGTTTTATGTCTCCTGGATGTCCTCTGTTCTGGCGTTGTGAGAGAGGGAGAAGAACATTTCCCTATCCCCGTTAGCCACCTCCTGCATAATTTTGTACATCTCGATCGTGTTCCCCTTGGGCGCCTTTTTTCTTTTTGGGGCGCCTGATCCAGCAGGGCTGAGGTTCTGAGGGAGCCCGTCATAGTCAGAGAGTATCTGTTGGAAAATAGGACAAAACTGAGTGGGGCTCCTTGCTTAGAGTAGCAATATTTGGTGGGGTGCTAGAAACACAGCCAGACGCAACCTGCAAGGCACGCCTGGAGTTCGCTTGCAGAGCTCCCGGGGGGGGATCGGATGCCTGTCCCCGTTATGCACCCTGACACCGGGCTTCCCCCTTCTCTTGCACCTCCCAGCAACCAGTGATGCTCCGGGACTGGCATGTCAGGCAAACAGGGCCGGGCTAGGAGGCCTCCAATGGGTCCAGGCTCTGGGGGTCTGTCTGGCTCTCGTCACTTTGGGGCAGGGGAGGGTCCAGCCACGTTTGCAGATGCTTCCAGGCACTGACTGCGGGGCCTTCCGCATGCAGAGCCTAGAGCCCCTCCCCTAAAAGGGCAGGCCCCTCCTCATGCCCCTCCTGAGCAGGATGGCGTGGTGGTTCTGGTGCCGGGCCGAGACCTGGAGGATCCGGGTTCAAATCCCTGCTTGGCCACGCAGCTCCCGGTGCCCTTGGCTGGGCATTGCCCCGCAGCCTCGCCTACCTCGCAGGAGTGTTGTAAGGACAAAAGGAGGGAAGGAACCAAGTGCGCCTCCCGGAGCTGCTTGGAGGAAGGCAGGATTAAAATGTGGGAAGTCCTGCAAGTAGAAGTGGGAGACGACAGGTTTATTCTAATTTTATTCTGTTTATTCTAAACAGTTGTATTTTATTATCACGAATTTCAGTGTTTTCTAAAGGCAGAAGTGCAGAAAAGCAGTGTTCTGTGTTTTTATTCAAAATGTACATTATAATTAAATATTAGGATCACTTTAAAAGTGTACCAGGTGAGCGATATAAGTGGTGTCGTAGCAGCAGATGCAGCCATAGTGAGTACCCATCAAACCAACCCCCATTAAATCTATATCTATAAAAGAGAACGTATGTATGTATATGTATATGTATATGTTGGTAGGTAGGTAGGTAGGTATGTTCCACATAGGCTCTGGAACGCCTGGAGCGATTTACACCAAACTTGGTACACGTATGCCTTACGCTCTGGAAAGAAATACTGCGGGGGTAAGACCCCCCTAGCACCCCTATGGGTGGGGGTGCGAAGGGGGTGCCATGTAAAAATGATCGAAAACGACCGACATTAGTGTCAAATCCATAGTTTCCGGGGTCGCTGAGATGAATAGAGACACTCCCGATGCCGTTCAAGTCCATGTTCAGCCCCCATCAGCATGGGGGGTGAGAAGGGGTGAAAAATAAAATGTCCAAAATGACCAACCTTAGTGGCAAATCCATAGTTTTCGGGGTCACTAAGCTGGAATGCCTGGAGCAATTTGCACCAAACTTGGTTCACATATGCCTTACAATCTGGAAAGAAATACTGCGGGGGGTAAGACCCCCCTAGCACCCCTACGGGTGGGGGTACGAAGGGGGTGCCATGTAAAAATAATTGAAAACGACCGATATTAGTGTCAAACCCATAGTTTTTGGGGTCACTGAGATGAATAGTAACACTCCCGATGCCGTTTAAGTCCACGTTCAGCCCCCATCAGCATGGGGGATGAGAAGGGGTGAAAAATAAAATGTCCAAACTGACCGACCTTAGTGTCAAATCCATAGTTTTCGGGGTCGCTAAGCTGATGAGTGACAGTCCCGATGACATTTAAGCCCAAGTGTAGTCAAATAGAACAAATAGAACTCTGTAGATCCTTCTGGAAATTTTTAGAAACCATTATACCTGTCACTGAATACATTAGGCGTAGTCACTGAATACAAGTCTATCGATACCGTAGTAGATGCCTATGAGGTTGTCAATTTCCCATCAGACTTCCTAAACTCACTTGATCTGGCTGCATTGCCACCACATCATCTTTTACTTACAGTGGGATCTCCAATTATTTTACTATGGAACCTCGACCCGCCAAAACTTTGCAACGGCACAAGGCTGCGTGTCGAGAAGATGATGGATAATGTAATTGAAGTGACTATCTTAACAGGAAAGGGAGAGGGTGAAACAGTTTTTATCCCACGGATAACACTCATTCCGACGGATCTCCCTTTTAACTTTCAGAGATGCAATTTCCAGTGAGACTTGCATTCTCGATCACAATCAACAAGTCACAGGGGCAGTCTATTAAGTACTGCGGCGTGGGTTTGAAATTGCCGTGTTTCTCCCATGGACAACTTTATGTTGCTTGCTCAAGGGTGGGTTCACTCAAGAATTTATTTATTCTTGCTCCTGGAGGTGAAACTAAAAATGTTTATAATCGAGTTCTGAGTTAAATTAATATTATAGTGAATTTGTAAAAGATTTTACTTTATAATTTTTATACTGTACTTATACTTTTAATTTCCTGTACACCAAATTACTTTGATTTGACACTATAGATAGAATTCATTCCTTTTCCTGTCTAGTAGAAGCTTGGGATACATAAATACCCGGGCAACGCCGGGTAAGGACAAGCTAGTACTGAGTAAAAACTGACTAAAATTGTGGGGTGGTTTTTGTTTGTTTTGTGACGTGGGTTTTGGTTTTGGTTTCCAGAGGCGTGAAGTGCAGAGAGCGGTCTTTGCTGCGTCTTTGCCGTCCACGACCCCCGTTTCCTCCCACCTCTAGACGCAAGTGGGCATTGCGCTTGCCCCCTGTGCTCCGCCGGGCCGGCCCTTCCGCTCTGCTCCGCGGTGGCTCGAGGCTGCCCTGGAAGCCCCTCTGCCGGCGGCTGGCACTGTCCCTGTGAGAGGGCTGCCCCCGTGCCCCGCTGTGCCAGGCCCTCTGGCTCTAGAGGCCACAGCGCCAGCTGTGCCCCCTCCCCCTGTGGCGCTTCTGGTCACCCTGCAAGGAGGCCTCCCCTGCCCCAGTTGGGCCCCGGCAGGCCCACGCTGCACCCAGAGTCAGTGCGAGGTGGGGGGGGCGCTCTTCTCCAGAGCTCAGCCAGACCCTCTTCTCTGAGCCGGTGCCAGGCAGGCCGTGTGCTGGGGGTGGGGCTGACTTCAGATCCTCAGGACCAAGGCCCTGCCCCCTTGAGCCGAGGGCGCTCCCACTGCCGCCGGGGCTGGTCCTTGGGCGGCTGGAGCTCCCAGGGCGGGGGGAGGCAAGCCCCTCCAGCAGGCCCAGGCTGGCAGGGAGGCCCCTGGCAGGGGTCTGGGTCTCCGGAAGACCCTGCCAGCAGTGGCCTGGTGCTGCGGGTGCCGCCTGCCCGCCTGCCCGCCTTCCGCGGAACTGCTGGGAATGCAGAGAAGGGCCCTGCGGGAGGAGCCTGCGTGCCCCAGTTCTGGCTGCCCCCTCCCTGCCTGCCTGGGGGATGCTCCCAGATCCAACGCAGTTCCTAAAATAAACCCTGAATTAGATCGCTGCACGGTGTGGTGTAGCTGCCATGGAAACGGCAGACTTGGCTCTGCAGCAGCCTGGTGGTGCCCCAGGACGGGGCTCGTCACAGGGCCAGGCCACCTGCCGGGCAAGCGTGTGCGCATCGTACCTGGCGCCCTCCCCAGGCAAGGGCTCCTCTCTGCCCTGGGCGCACGTGGCCAGAGCAGCCAAAACGCAGGCTGCAGGCTCCCCCCTTGCCAGCTGGAGGCTCACACATTCGCAGGGCCAGGAGGATGAAAAATGTTTCTTCCATGGGGGTGGGGGGCACCGTGAGGCCCACTGGGGGGGGGCACATTGGGGCACCCAGACATATGGGCAAAGGGACGGGGATGGACGGACGGACAGTCTCGAAATGTCAAGCTACAGCTGCAGCACCATAGCAATCCCCATGGCAACCAGCTGCTTAAGGAGGCCTCCTTGTTTCCATGGCGACCAGGCTGCCTGTCTTCCCTCTCTTTCTGCTTGAAGGATCCCAAAAGCTTTATTTTGGAGAAGGGGGAGAGGAGGCGGGGAAGGACGTTGAAGCAGGGGCGGGGCAGGCAGCAGGCAGGCGCCGTCTCGAGGGTCGCTTTGTTGCCCATGGGGGGGAGTCATTGTGCGGGTGGGGCCAGAGTGGACCGCGAAGGCCTCTCTGCTTCTGGGGGCAGCTCGCTCGTCAAAGCGGCAGGTCCCGCGGCCCTTGCGCTGCCTCTCTGCTCGAGAAGCGGGTGCTGGAAGGCTGCCCTCTGCACGCCTGTGGGGTGATTTCCCTCTAGCAAGAGCTGCTGGCACCCCCAGAGCGGGACCTCAGAGCTCGCAGGGGGAGCAGCAGCTGGCCGGCTCCTCCTGGTGGGCCGGATCCGTGGTGAGGTGGGTGCCCTGCGCATAGCGGGGTCACAGGGTCCGTTCATGCTGTCCTGCAGGGTAGAGAAGGCTCTTGCGCTCATTCAGGCCTCTGAGATGGAGGGAGCCCCACATAACCCCAGCCCTCTAGAGACTGTCCTGGGTTTTCCTTCTTGAGCTCCCAAGTGTGTGTACTTGGAGGGGGGGGGCTGGTGAGTGCCACGCAGAGTCCCCTTTCAGCAGCCCTCCTTGCAGTCAAGCCGTGGGACAGACCACTCCGCCTTCCAGCTGGCCACGCGCAGGACGAAGGGGCATGATGCTGCGGTCCGGAGAACTGGTGGAGGCGCTGTGGCTTCCGGAGGCCAGCACTGCTCCTGTTCCGGCTGGAAGCGAGGGGCAGGTGATCCTGGCCTAGGGAGAGGCAGGTGACCTGCTGGGTTGGAGGCGCGTGGCTCAGACTCCCTGGCTGGAGTTCCCTGCAGCAAGTGGGTCCCTCCTGCCAGTTTCTGCACATGCAGGTGTGGACTGACTAGGCTGCTCTGTGGCAGGCAGGCAGGCAGGCAGGCAGGGCGTGTGTGTGTTGTGTTGTGTTGTGTGCGCGCCTGCCCAGTCCTGCCACTAGGGCACTGGAAGGGACTGGGAGGCTCCCTCTGTCTCAGGGAGTGCCAAAGTGACTGCTTTGGATGTCCCAGGACAGGCTGTGTTTCTGGACACTTTGTCTCAGAGAATTCTGTATAGGTGCTTATTAGTGTTCTTTGTAATTCTCATTCATTCAAGCATCCATTCAATTTATAACCCGTCTTTCTCCCCAAAGGGCACTCCAGGCTGCTAACAAATTATTTAAAATACACCAAGTATTGACAAATATCTATTTTATCTATTGCATTCATGTTCTGTATTTCCCCTTTTCTTTTTCCTGTTGTTGGTGCTTTCCTTTTGTGTGGATTTTGTGGTTTAGATGTTCTTTCTGTACACACTTACTAATAAAGGAGAAGGGGGAACAGGTTCTGATGCGTGCATACTACCCAGGAAGGAAGGGAAGAGGCAGAGGTTTTTTTGGGGGGGGGGGAGGGTCATTCTCCAAGGGATGTGCATTATGTTCCAGTGGTGCGCTTCTTTTCCCTTGGTCAGCTAGTGAGGAGCTGGCTGTAGCTGGCCTGAAAGCCCCTGAATGCCTCCTCTGGGGCTTCTTCCGAAGGCTGGAGAGCCAGCGGGCTCTTCCTCCAGGGGTTTGGCCCATTTCCACTCATACCCAGGGTTGTGACCCGCCTTTCTTGCTGGGTGGGTGGGGGAAGCTTCAAAGAGTGTGGGGAGAGGAGGGGACCTGGAGCAGCACAGCTGGGCCAGTCTAGGCAAGGAGGGGAGGGCACACGCACACCCTGCTGCCAGACCACTGTCTGTGGGGCTGGAGGGTGCTGGGAACCAGCTGGCAGGCAGGGATGGCTGCCCAGGGCCTGGCACAGTCCCCCACTGGTTCTGGGGCAACAGGAAGTGCCACGGCCCCATTCCCCGAGTGGCAGTGCAGAGGGGGCTGCACCTTCCAGGGGCGGTCTTGGGGTCAGGGGTCAGCAGCTGGTCTGTGGCCAGAGAAGGCCCCATTCCGAGGAGGAGGTGGAGGGGAGAGGCTGCTGGCTACGACTCCATGCGGCCTCCATCCCCATCCCCTGCCTCGGATGCATCTGGGGCGGAGCTGTGAGGGTCTGCCTGCTCTCCCGGAGCATGCACAGCAGTGGTGGGATTCAGGGGGTCCGCCCAGGTTCTATAGAACCGGCTGTTAAATGGCCGGGCCCCGCCCACTCCTTGCCCCGGCTGGCTTCGGGTTTTTTTGGGCTCCGGCCATGACGTCATAGAACCGGTTGTTGATTTATTTGCATCCCACCACTGGTGCACAGTGTTGCTTCTCCACCAGCCCCAGCTTCCAGGCAAGGCCAGCAGGAGCAGGGGCCTGACCCGCTGGAGCACAGGGACTGCCCCTCAGGACCCTGCAGGCCTGGTGCCCCTTTGGTCCAAACCGGGTATGTCTGGGGCATAGCTGAAGAAGTGCTGGCCTGCTGTGAGCTGTAGTGGAAAGCCTGATGCTGGACTGGGGGCGCCCAGGGCCAGATCCCAAGAGACCTGGGTTAGGGTTATGTGGGGCACACACACACACACACCCTCTCTCAACCCCCCCCCCGGTGTAAAGGTTCCCTCCAAGTTAAGCCATATGTGCACAGGCCTTGTGCTGGCCCCCTTGGGCCAACGCTAATGCTGGCATCAGCCCAAGAGCTCTGGTCCTGATGCGGGGGTGCCGGTCAATGCCCCAGCGTTGGTGCTAGTCATATTGGGCTGACGTGATTAATGGGATTGTGCCCTGAGATGTACAAAATTATGTAAGGGATGGATAGAGTGGATAGAGGGATGTTCTTTTCCTTCTCCCCTAACACCAGAACCAGGGGACATCCACTGAAATTGAGTGTTGGGAGAGTGAGAACAGATAACAGGAAATACTTTTTTACCCAGCAGGTAATTAATCTGTGGAACTCCTTGCCACAGGATGTGGGGATGGCATCTGACCTGGATGCCTTGAAAAGGGGATGCCTTGAAAAGGGATTCTGGAGAAGATGGTCATCACAGGTTAGAAGCTGTGATGGGTGTGGGCAACCTCCTGGTTTCAGAAGTAGGCCAGTGCGGAGTGCCAGGTGCAAGGGGACAGTTGCAACAGGCATCTTGTGAGATGCAGGAAGCTGAATTAGGTTTTGGCCTGATCCTTTGGCCTGATCCAGCAGGGCTCATCTGATGCTCTCGTGCTCTTTGAAGCTGTGCTTCAGAGAGAGGGTCTTGATTGAGATGGTTCCCCTCTCAGGCCTCTTGGCTTCTCTCAATCCTTGCCAGGGCTTTTGCTTGCTGTGCCTGAGAGCCCTGCCGTCCTCTTCAGGCCCAGCACCAGATTTTCCACCTCCAGGACTCTTCAGCAGGATTTTGTTCTCTCCTGTGACTCGTCTGTTCTCAGTCATCTTACAGTGTTGTCACCATCACACTCTTTGTGCCAAGCACACAGGCTGCCTCGCTCACTCGCTCGCTCGCACCGAGGCAGTTCTGGAGTTGTGCACTGTGAGGTGCAAAATAGGTGCTACGGTGTCATTTCTCAGACCTGTTGGAGAAGACAACACGGGACTCTTTAGCAGGTGGGCGGGCGGCCAGCCTGGGGAGGCAGCCAGTTCTTCCTGCAAGGGAACAGACACAGTTCACTGCCAGGCACCATTTTTTCTAGACTGAAGAGCCCCAAATGCTGCAGCCTTTCCTCATCGGGAAGGTGCTCCAGCCCAGGAATCATTTTTATCGATCTCCTCTGCACCTTTTGTGGTTCCACTTTGTCCTTTTTGAGATGTGGCATCCAGAACTGTACACAATACTCCAGATGTGGCCTCACCATTGATTTGAACAATAGGATAATAATATTGGCCATTTTATTCCCAATCCCTTTTTGAATTATCCCAAGCATGGAATTGGCCTCCACTGCCACCACATGCTGGGTCGACACCTTCATCGAGTTGTAAAGTCAACTTTACTTCATCACAGAGTAATGTTGGAGTAGGAAATAGGCCTGCAAGTGGGAGTGTAAGTGACAGTTGCTCCAGGAGAAAGAGAAGCCAGGTAAATGGATCAAATAGGAATCCCCTGTATAGGTGTTAATACGCAAATGCCCAAAGTCTCCGAGCAAAGATGTGGGAACTTGAACGTTTGGTGGCTAGGGAAAACATTGATATGGTGGGCATAACAGAAACCTGGTAGAATGCAGAGAACCAGTGGGATACGGCAATCCCAGGCTATAAACTCTATAGGAGGGACAGGGAAGGGCGTGTTGGCGGTGGGGTGGCCATCTATATCAAAGAAGGGACAGAATCCAGCAGAGTAGAAACTGAAGGTGGGCCAGACTCCACTATAGTGTCACTGTGGGTTAAACTACCAGCAAAAAAGAGCGATGTAATAGTGGTGGGGTGCTATCTTCCTCTGGATCAAAAACCTGAAGCGGACCTTGAAATGAGGAAACAAATCAGGGGGGAGACCAAGAAAGACAGTGTTGTAATCATGGGGGACTTCAAGTCTTGCCCAAATGAGGAGAATAAAAAAGAACATAAACTCTGGCAAACTCTAGCAAAATACATGTAAGAGGGTGATATGGGAGGCCAAGAAAGACTTTGAGGAATGCATGGCCAGCAACATAAAGGGGAATCATAAAAGCTTCTTCAAATATGTTAGAAGCAGGAAACCTGCCAGAGAGGCGGTTGGCCTGCTGGATGGTGAGGGAGGGAGAGAGGAGATAAAAGGGGACTTGGAGATTGCAGAGAAATTAAATGAATTCTTTGCCTCCGTCTTCACAGCAGAAGAACTTGGGCAGATACCGCAGCCCAAACAGCCCTTCCTAACTAGGGAATTAAGTCAGATAATGGTGAATAAAGAAGATGTTTTACATCAAATTGATAAATTACATATAAATAAGTCACCAGGCCCAGATGGTATACCCCCAAGAGTTATCAAGGAACTAAAGAATGAAGTTGCTGACCTCTTAACTAGAGTATGCAACTTGTCCCTTCTAACAGCCACGGTGCCAGAGGATTGGAGGATAGCCAATGTCACGCCAATCTTTTAAAAAGGGAGGAGGGGGGACCCTGAAAATTACAGACTGGTCAGCCTAACATCTGTTCCGGGTAAGATGGTGGAAAGCCTCATCAAAGATAAAATCCTAAAACATGTAGAGGAACAAGTGTTGCTGAGGGAAAGTCAGCATGGCTTCTGTAAGGGTAAGTCTTGCCTCACAAACTTTTTAGAATTCTTTGAAAAGGTCAACAGGCACGTGGATGGATTTTCAGAAAGCGTTTGACAGAGTCCCCCACGAAAGGCTGCTGAGGAAACTTCACAGTCAGAATAAGAGAGCAGGTCCTCTTTGGTCTAAGAATTGGTTGGGGTGCAGTAAGCAGAGGGTGGGGGTCAATGGGCAATTTTCACAATGGAGAGAGGTGAAAAGCAGAGTGCCCCAGGGATCTGTCTTGGGGCCGGTGCTTTTCAACTTGTTCATAAATGACCTGGAGACAGGGATAAGCAGCGAGGTGGCCAAGTTTGCGGATGACACAAAACTTTTCTGGGTGGTGAAAGCTAGAAGGGATTGTTAAGAGCTTGATAAAGCTGGTGGACAACTCGATGAAGGTGTCGACCCAGTGTGCGGCAGCAATTAAGAAGGCCAATTCCATGCTTGGGGTAATTAAAAAAGGGGTTGAGAATAAAACAGCCAACATTATTATGCCATTGTACAAATCGATGGTAAGGCCACATCTAGAGTATTACGTACAGTTCTGGTCACCACATCTGAAAAAGGACATAGTGGAGTTGGAAAAGGTGCAGAAGAGAGCGACAAAAATGATTACTGGGCTGGGGCACCTCCTTTATGAAGAAAGACTGCAGCGTTTGGGGCTCTTCAGTCTGGAAAAAAGGCACCGATCCGGGCAGCCTGGGGAAGAATGGTAACGAAATGCTCCACCGTCACCTGCTCCGCCACCTCCTGGGCAGTCCGCGTTGCAGGCCTCCGCCCCCGTAGGCTGTTTGTGCGAATCCGGTTGCCCACTAACCGGGCGCTGGCCCTGCGCTGGAAGGCGGCGTCGATAGGTGTCCTCCGACATGCCCGACGTCCCCAGGATGGTGGTCTTTACTGTTCCGTAATCCGCCGCTTCCTGTGGGGTCAGGGGGTCCACTGCCTCCTGGGCCACCCCGGTAAGCCCCGGGGTCAGGACTGCCGCCCAGGTGGTTGGTTGCCAGGCGGCAGCAGTGGCCACCCGCTCGAAGGTGTGGAGGCAGGCTTCTGGGTCGTCCTCCAGGCCCGTCCTGGGCATCTGGAAGCTCGGGACCCAGCTGGCCCTGGGGGGGGGGCTGCTGCCCCAGCCGGTGCTGTGGGGGGGCGCGACAACCTGAGCTTGGGCACAGCTGCTGGGGTGGGGGCCGCCAGTTGGCGCAGCAAGGACGCCGGTTGATCAGCCAAGGCGGGAGCCCCCTTCGTTGCCCGTTGGCCTGGGCCCGCTGCTGGGTGGCGAGACACTGAACCCAGGCGGTCGGGTCCACCCCTCCGGCGGCCTCAGCGGAAGGGGCGGTCCCCGGCGTCTCCACCATTGCCACGTTGGTCATGGCGGGGCCTCCGAGATCCCTGGCGAGAGCCGGGTGCGAGGGCGGTGACGGGGCTCGGCTGTGCTTGCGGCGCCTCTGAAGAATGCCCGGGACACCAGCGGCAGGTCTGACCAGGCTCTCTAGTCGGGTCTGTGCCTCTGCACTCATGGAGCCCGGTTGCCTCACAGGACTCTCTTACTGTCTACATGGAGCGGCGCTGCGGCTGGCGTGCGCGCAAGTCCGTTTGGGGCCTTCTGCGTGGAGGGGGGGCTTGCAGCCCGGTGGTTCTGGCCGGAGTCTTGCCGCTTCTCCCGGCTCGGGTCTGGCCGTGCTGCCTTGGCTCGGCCCGGGACCTCCGCCCCTGCGGGGATGGTCAGTACCTGGCTGGGGTCCAGTCCAGAGGACAATCCCTGTGGGACCGCCAGGCCTCCGTCGGCAGTGGCCTCCCTGAGTGTGGGCTTCCCGGCCCACACAGGTAAGGAGGTTGCCTGCCTGCCTGCCTGCCTGCCTGCCTGCCTGCCTGCCTGCCTGCCTGCCTGCCTGCCTGCCTGCCTGCCTGCCCGTCCTTCCTCCCTGCCGACCAGCCAGAGACTGCCCTCTCCAGCCCAGCCGGGCTTCCTTTTAAGGCCCAGGCTCCACCTCCAGGCCCCGCCCTTTCCAAGGCTTCTCTTGAGGCCTTCCCTTGCACTGGCGTAAGGCCGGGGGCTGGCTCCTGCACCTGCCCCCCGGCCATCGGTCTGGATAGGCCCTGCTCTTCCCTGGGTGTAGGAGCCTCCCGCCACCCAGGGTTGGCGAGGCCGCCTTGCTTGGTCCCTTCCTCAGGGCCTGACGCCTCCAGGGTCACTCCCGGCGAACCCGTCCGGGGCGACAGGGCCACGCAGCCCAAATCGGGGCCGCACGGCCTGAGGATGAGGCCTTGGCCATCCCCGCCCAGTTCTGCCCACCCCCCAGCCAGTTCCACCCTCCTGCCCTCCCAGAACTGCCCCCGCACCAGCCTAGTTTGGCTCTCTGTCCTCGCTGCCAGGCCAGCATTAGCTACAGCCAGCATTAGCCTGGGAGCCTCAGTACCAACACGACGACATCGCACCTGCGCTATGTGATTGCGCCCTTCATGTCATCCAGAAATTTGGCCACCTCACTGCTTATCCCTTATGCCATCTATGCCATTTATTACATAATGCTTATGTCATTTAAGAACAAGTGGAAAAGCACCGGCCCCAAGACAGATCCCTGGGGCACTCCACTTTTCACCTCTCTCCACTGTGAAAATTGCCCATTGACAATTTTTCTGTTTCCTGGCCCTCCACCAATTCTGGATCCATCAGAGGACCTGCCCTCTTACTCCCTGACTGTGAGGTTTCCTCAGCAGCCTTTGGTGGGGGACTGTGTCAAGCGCCTTCTGAAAATCCAGGTAGATGATATCCCTGAGTTTGCTGGCACCCACTTGCCTGTTGACCCTTTCGAAGAATTCTCACAGGCTCAGGAGGCAAGACCTGCCCTTCCAGAAGCCATTTTGGTTCTCCTTCTGCAAGGCCTGGACTTTGGCCTGGCCTCAGCGCCTGTTCTGGGGGCCCTTGTATCAGCCGCTTCGCAGGCCCATTGCCAGAGGCATTCAGTCTGCCGTGAGGCCAATGCGCGCCTCCGCCCCAGGTGCCCCTGCCTGCAGTGGAGGCGCCTTTTGATGGCTCGGCCGTGGCGTTCAGAGGCCCGTTGCCAGCGTGCGCTTGTCGCGAAGGCCTACGTGACCCCAATACCCAGAGGTTGCGCCATTGCAGAGCATGCCTAGAGCCAAGGCCCTGGTGGGGCTCCCCCAGGAGAGCTGACAGGTCGGTGCTTCCCCGGTGCTTCCCCCGTGCTGTTGAGGCAGTTGTGCCGCTCTGGGGGGGGGGTCTGCTGGCACTTCCTGTGGCTTTGTCGTCCCCATGAGGAATCACGCTGATGAAATCCCAAGTCTGAAAGTTGGCCGGTGCCCCCCTCCCCCTGCAATGGCACTTGTACTTGGACGCAGTTCTTTTTGCCTCCCAGGAGGACCCCCCCCCCCGCTCAGGCCTCCAGATTCTAGGCCCCCTTTGAGCTCTTCTTTGGCTGGAAGCCCTAAGGACCCTTCAGTCCCTCATGCTTTTGCAGAACGTGGGGGCAGCTCCCAAGGTCCACCTGGCAAAGGGTACTGTTGGTACCTGTGCCCACGCTGGGAATGTCTAGCCATGGCCCACAGGACTGGCATTATGACCAAGCCACTCAGGAGAGGCAGCTCGAGGTGGGGCCAAAGGGGCTGGGCGAGGGGGCTTTGTTTCCCAGCCTGCAGAGCACCCCGGGGATTGGACCCTTCCCTGGGATCCTGCACCAATGCAGTGAGGAGCAGTGCAGGCCTTCCCCACAACAGGCACCCATGACAACCCGCTCAAGAAATGGCAGGGGGCCCCAGAGGGAGGCCAAGACCCACCGGCCGTTGCCACACTGGTGGTTTACCCTGCAGCACACAACACCCCCAGACCCTCTTGGCCAGATCCTTCGGCGGAGCAACGAGATTTGCCCAGGGATTTGCTCTGGGGCCAGGCATGCCCGGGCCACCTAGCATGTGACTGAGATTCTCCCAGCGTCACACGTCATGCTTGTTGGTGGCCAGTGCCATACAAACACTGGGGGGGGGGTGAACTGGGAATGAGACAGCTGCCCACTGGGGCACCATTGGACCGGCTCGCAGTCAGTCGCCACATGACGGTCATGTGTGGCAGATGCCACGCTGCTGCTAGTGGCCAAACATGCCACCTGCCCCACGAGAGGAGGAGGCCTTGCCAGGACGTGAGCAGCGCTCCTCTCTCTGACTTACAGAAGGGCACCCCTCCCCAAGGGCCCAACGTGGGCCGAGGGAGGATGTGCCCAGGAGGCTGCCTGCCCTTGTCCCGTCCCAAGGCAAGAGACGCTGCCCCTGGGCATGGGGTTACACCTGCGCTGCTTCTGGCCAGGCCCACAGATGCTGCAGCAAGCAGGGTGCCACGACTGGGTCCCTCGGAGGTCAGTGGAGTGGGGCGGGGCGGGGCGTGGAGTGGAGTGGAGTGGCGTGGAAGGCAGCAGACCTTACAACAGTCCCTGTGGCTGGCCAGGGATGGGGGCACAAGGGGCTGGGGCAGAGGGGCCTAGCTGGGATCCCGCCCAGAGGAGGACTCGGTACAGACAGCCACAGAACTGCCTGGCCGGGAGAAGGGGGCAGGGCTGGTTCCGTAGTCGCCCCCTCCCTTGCAGGCACGGCAGCCCTCTGCCTGCCCTGGGCCTGCCCTGTGGTCCGTTGCCCCTTGTCACTCTGCCCTTGGGGGGCCTCCCATGGACCCTGGTGGGCAGCAGCTTTGGGGCCCTCCCCATCCCCGGGCGCCATAGTTCACCACGGGAACCTCCAGGGGGCTGTTGTTTCTAATGCATTATATAAGAAGCGCCCCACTGGATCAGGCCAGGGCCCCTCTAGACCAGCTTCCTGCATCTCACAGTGGCCCACCAGGTGTCGCAGGGACAACATACGACAACAAGATGCCTGTATCCTGTGGCCACTCCCCTGCATCTGGCATTCTGAGCAGCTTACTTCTAAAGTATGGAGGTGGCACTAATCTGTCCAATCCCTTTTTAAAGGCATCTAGGCCAGATGCCATCACCACCTCCTGTGGCAAGGGGTTCCACAGATTAATTACCCACGGGGTAAAAAAGTATTTCCTTCTATCTGTTCTCACTCTCCCATCACTCAATTTTAGTGGATGTCCCCTGGTTCTGGTGTTATGAGAGAGGAAAAAGAGCATCCCTTTGTACACTCTCTCAAGACAAAATGTGGGTCTGTTAGCCATTGTCTGGGCACTGCCAGTGAGGAGGAAAACTGAAAACTGCTCACTGAAAGGCCCAGCGAAGTGTGCAACGAGCCAGCTGCTTCCAGACCTGAGACCTGTGCCTCACTGGGGTTCAGCCTCTCAAGCAGCTTTCCCCGCCTTAGTACTGTGTCTTAACCTCAACACCAGGGAAAACTGAAGGCGCAATCCTCACCTGGAGTCAGGCCGGCACAGTTTGGCTGATGCAAGAGACACCATAAAGCACATCTGGACCACTCTTGGAGTCAGGGAAGATGGCGCCCTTCCCCCCGCAGGCTGCACATGCTCTGTGTGCCGGCCTCTCTGCCTCCGAGAGCGGTCCAAACAGACTTCACGATGTGCCGGCCAAACTTTGCTGGCCTAACTGTGCCGGCCTCACTCCAGGTGAGGGTTGCGCCCTGAGTCATGTTCCTGTAGGAGCAGCACGTGGGGAGGAAGTGAGGCCCACAGCTGCCCACTCTGTGGCAACGCAGTGGTGGAGGCCCTTGGAATGAAGCCACGCTCTGGAATTAGGGGATCAGAGATTGTCCACAAGGTGAGTCGTCCCCCCCCCCCCGCGGTGGAGCAGTCAGACCTTCCCCACCTCCCCTGCCTGGAGGAGGCACAGCTGCAGGCCAGGAGACCAAGAGGTGCCAGCCTGTCTGTACAGGGGGGCTCCCGGCCTCCCCCTGCTGGCAAGATTGGGAAGGGGGAGGGGCTGTCGCTTGTGTTGGAGAACGGGTGCGAGTGAGCCTCGTGTCCTTCATTGGGGGTGGGGAAACAGTGCCTGGGGCTTGCAGCCCCCCCCCAACCTAGTATGGAGATGCCGTCGGTGTTGTGCTTTTCTGGCATGGGGAGGATGGCTGTTGTCTGAGGAGGGCTAGAGTACGGTGTGTGCTGACCCGTCCCTCCCACATCATGCCCGAACTCCTCCCCATTCCAGCCTCTCCACCAGTGGAGTTGTGCTGGTTCAAGTTCTGCCCAGGCGACACCCCGGCCCACCATTCCCCCAGCGCCTCACCAGCACGAAGTCTGACTGTGGCACATCTGCCAGTGGGCAGGCTGCTGTGCAGGCAGGCAGGCAGGCAGGCAGGCAGGGTGGTCATGGCAGCAGCCCGTGTGGAGCCCAGCTGGCCCGGCTCAGGGACAGCACTGGCCTGCTAATGCAACAGGAGCTGCACACTCTCTCTCAGGAAGCTTTTGGGAAAGGACATGAACATGCCCCTAGGCCAATTTCTTAGTCTGTCTCCTCGTGAGCCTGATGCCCCTTCTTGACTCAGGGCTTTGGGAAAGAACCCCGTTCCAGAAGCACACCTGCGCGCTCCTGCTGCGGATCTTGCCACTCCTGCTGGAGGTCCCGTTTCAGAGCTCCACCCACTCCTGGCTCTGGGGGGGGGAGAGGGGGTAGCAGCAAGAGGGCCCCTGAGCTTTCAAGTCCCAAGTTCCAATCTCACCTCAGGCTGGGTGACAGGTGGCCTTAGGGAAATCACTCTCAGCCAGCCAGCCAGCCAGCCAGTCATGGGGAACGTGGGGGTGGGGTGGTGGGGGGCTGCATCCTGGGATTCTTGACACCTGAGATGGCATCACTTGAGCTGCCTGCAGTGACCTCACAGAGAGCCCAAATGGAAGCGGCCTCAATGCTCACCCTTTCCCCAGGCTCAGAAGGCTCGCAGCTGCCTGGAGAGCCCTGTGCCAGTTCGCCAGTCCCGCTGCCCTCCGCCATGTCCCCTTTGACCCAGCTGCACAGTGGGCACAGGACCCCCCCCCCGAGCAGAGGACTGGGGCCTGCTGGGCCTGGCGCGGGAGAGGTGGGGGAGGGAGTGGCTGGCCACGGCCCAGGCAGGAGGAAGCACACAATCAGTGACTGTCGTCCAGCAGTGTGTGTCCGTCCCCCCCGGAGCAGTGCTGGGACCTCAGGCCCGCCAGACCCAGGCACCCTCCCTCCCTCCCTCCCTCCCTCCCTCCACCAGGATTTACCCAGGCCAGGAGGGTCAGGAGGGGCCGGAGCTCCCCGCATGATAAGCAAGCTCCCTGCTCCAGGCCCGCCCCCTACCAGGGCAGCTGCTGCTGCTGCAGACATTCGGAGTGGCCTGGCGGAGGCTGGGGTGCCGTCCACACCAAAGCCAGTTCAGGAGGTACGGATTGCACTGGGATGGACTGGCAGGGACGGGCCCCAGAGCACCCCAGTGGCAGCTGGCTTCTCCAGCCTGGAAGGGGAAAGGCTGGCTTCCCAGATCACTTGCAGAGGAGCACGGCCCTAGTCCCCCTGCCTGCCTGCCTGCCTGCCTGCCTGCCTGCCTGGGGCTTGGACAGTGTCTGTGCCGGGGGGGAGGGGTCCTCCTTGACAAGGGTCAGGCCTGGGATCTCACCAACACACCTCCCACCCCCTCAGCCGGCCTGGCTTCCATGAGTCAGAAGGTGCCTAGGGCTCCCTGCGCAAAGGAGCAGCATGAGGGCTCAGGTCAGTCTGGAGGTCTGCCCTCTGATTTGGCATCCTCCCAGTGATGTCATTCAGGGGGAACGGACCAGAACGGGCGTTCCGGATCCTAACGGGCTCCGTGGCTGGTTCCGTGTTCCCGACAAGTGCCAATCAAAAGTGAGTTCCTGTTCCTAAATCATTTGAATGACACCACTGGATCCTCCCCCTTCAGTCCGGCTGTGAGAGGAAGGTCCTTGATGCAGGCAGCGGCATCCTGGCATTAGAGAAAAGCTCCTCTTTTTGAATGGCATGCCAGTGGCATAGCCAGCCCCACTGGTGCCCAGGGCCAACATCACACACGCACACCAGAAATACCTGACCCAGAAGTAATTGCAGTCATGATATCAAACCCCCCCCCCATTACTTCCAAGTAAGCTGGCACAGAGTGGTTGTGCACTGCTTTGAGTGGCCAACTGTTCTTTTGCGGGGGGGGGGGGAGTGAAAAAAGTGGTCAGCTACTCAGAGCATCTCACAACCACTCCAAGTGCCCACAAAGATCTCTCTCTCTCTCTCTCTCTCTCTCTCTCTCTCTCTCTCTCTCTCTCTCTCTCTCTCTCTCTCTGTGTGTGTGTGTGTGTGTGTGTGTGTGTGTGTGTGAGAGAGAGAGAGAGAGAGAGAGAGAGCTCCTGGCCTCTCCTGTGCTTACCCTCTTAGCTGAGGGGAGCACCACTCAGGGGCCCCCTGGCAGGAACCTGGACTTGGGGGGTGGGGTGGGGTGGGGTGGAAAGCTGTTGGGTGGAACCCTTCAAGGGCGGAAGTGGAAAAGCAGAGGCCAGAATCAGGCAGGGACTTGTATTGACTAAGAACCAGCAGTGGCTTGGAAGTGGGCGGGCGGTGGGTCTGCTGTCCCACTGGGATGTTCTCCGAAAGACGGAATGCCATGGGACGCGGTGTGTGTGTGTGTGTGTGTGTGTGTGTGTGTGTGTGTGTGTGTGTGTG